>JAFMOB010000501.1:71688-89188 GCA_018985215.1 Larimichthys polyactis | reverse complement strand
GCGTAGCCCACGAATTTTCCCACGTTTCTATGTAGAAATTATTTCTGTAGTGACGGTGTTTGATGTCACGCACTCTAGCCTCTCCATAAGGTAACAGTGGGGAAGTTTTTTGGTGTTCCTTGTTTATGTGCGACCAAAACTGTGGGAGGTGCAGCACGCCAAAAAACCACGGAAGAAACGTCAGAATAAAATCTAAATATATAAATATAACGTGCCTCTCGGCACACTCAGTAACGTTCTGTCGGGTCGTCGGGTCGTCACCTTGAAGAAGAGCGGTCTGAAGGTGACCTCGGACAGCTTCATCACCATGGCGATCAGACAGTCGATGACGTGGCCCTCGATCCCCGCCGTCGCCTCCAGGTCGCCCTGAAAACGTTGCATGTTGGTTAGTTTTTGGTTGTGGGTTGGTTGGAGTTTAGAAGAGTAGCTTTGAGCGCCGACTGACCCGACAGTGTTCGGCCCGGAAGTCCAGGGCGGTGAGGAAGAAGGAGGTGAGCTCTGATTGGTGGGAGCCCAGCTGCTCTTTGTCCATGTGACTGATGTGTTCCTTCAGGATGCTCATGAGCGCCACCAGCTGAGCCTGCAGAGAAACACATGTCACTCACACGTCTGTGTCTCAGCACACGCCAGATTTAAAGGGCCAGCGTTCATATTTAAAAGGACCAGCGTTTATATTTAAAGGGCCAGCATCCAGATTTAAAGGGCCAGCGTTCATATTTAAAAGGACCAGCGTTTATATTTAAAGGACCAGCGTTCATATTTAAAGGACCAGCGTTTATATTTAAAGGACCAGCGTTCATATTTAAAGGACCAGCGTTCATATTTAAAGGGCCAGTGTTCATATTTAAAAGGACCAGCGTTTATATTTAAAGGGCCAGCATCCAGATTTAAAGGGCCAGCGTTCATATTTAAAAGGACCAGCGTTTATATTTAAAGGACCAGCGTTCATATTTAAAGGACCAGCGTTCATATTTAAAGGGCCAGCGTTCATATTTAAAGGGCCAGCGTTTATATTTAAAGGGCCAGCGTTTATATTTAAAGGACCAGCGTTCATATTTAGAGGGCCAGTGTCATATTTAAAGGACCAGCGTTTATATTTAAAGGACCAGCGTTCATATTTAAAAGGACCAGCGTTTATATTTAAAGGACCAGCGTTCATATTTAAAGGGCCAGCGTTTATATTTAAAGGGCCAGCGTTTATATTTAAAGGGCCAGCGTTTATATTTAAAGGGCCAGCGTTCATATTTAAAAGGACCAGCGTTTATATTTAAAGGACCAGCGTTTATATTTAAAGGGCCAGCGTCATATTTAAAGGGCCAGCGTTCATATTTAAAGGGCCAGCGTTCATATTTAAAGGGCCAGCGTTCATATTTAAAGGGCCAGCGTTCATATTTAAAGGGCCAGTGTTCAGATTTAAAGGGCCAGCGTTCATATTTAAAGAACCAGCGTTCATATTTAAAGAACCAGCGTTCATATTTAAAGGGCCAGTGTTCATATTTAAAGGGCCAGTGTTCATATTTAAAGGGCCAGTGTTCAGATTCAAACCTTTCTGTCGACGACCATGTTGCTGTAGCACTTGGTGAGGGTAGGCAGTAGGACCCTGGGGGGCAGCTTGGTGGCGAGGGTGCTCCTGAGGGAGGCGAGGCGTGAGGACAGTTGGGCGGAGCACGACGAGGAGGAAGAGGCGGAGTCCACCAGCCGAGTCAGCCGACACACCTGCAGGAACAGGAAGTGTTGTTATGGTGACCATGTTAAAGCCGGCCCGGCCCGGCCCGGCGCAGGCCCCGCCCAGCTCACCTGTGACAGCGTGTCCTGCAGGTACGGGCTGATGAAGTGCGGCAGCGTCTCGGCGACACGCTGCAGGGCGGTGACGGCGCTCAGCAGGTAGATCTCATTGGTCAGCAGCTCCTTCCTGTCCGTCAGCGTCCGCAGCAGCGCCGGCATCAACCTGCACGACACACAACCCCCCTCGACCAATCAGAACACAGCACAGTCGCCCAACAGAAGAGTCGCTGTGATGTCATGGCGTGCGCGCTCACCTTGGCAGCTGTGGGATGGCGAGCGCTCTGAGCGTGCTCACCACCTCGGCGATGCACAGCAGGGCGCTGCCCGTCACGTTCTTGTCCTCGTCTGTTGCCATGACGACGTCCATCGCCCGCAGCAGCACAGGAAGCAGCGCCTCCTGGTGCGCCGAGCCGAAACTGCGACACAGCAGCTTCAGGCTGTACAGCGCCGTCTGACGGTTAATGGCGTGCTCCGCCTCCTCCTCCGCCCTTCCCTGGCGTTTACCCACAATGCTCAGCAGGTCGCCGGTCAGCTGGACGAGCGCGGTGACCTGAACCAACGAAGAAGAATAGTGTTGTCTGGACGTTCTTTTAACGTTACTTATTGGTTAGTTAAAGGTTGTGCATTGGTTAGTTAAAGGTTACTTATTGGTTAGTTAAAGGTTGTGCATTGGTTAGTCAAAGGTTGTGTATTGGTTAGTTAAAGGTTACTTATTGGTTAGTTAAAGGTTGTGCATTGGTTAGTTAAAGGTTACTTATTGGTTAGTTAAAGGTTGTGCATTGGTTAGTTAAAGGTTGTGTATTGGTTAGTTAAAGGTTGTGCATTGGTTAGTTAAAGGTTGTGTATTGGTTAGTCAAAGGTTATGCATTGGTTAGTTAAAGGTTGTGTATTGGTTAGTCAAAGGTTGTGCATTGGTTAGTTAAAGGTTGTGTATTGGTTAGTCAAAGGTTATGCATTGGTTAGTTAAAGGTTGTGTATTGGTTAGTTAAAGGTTACTTATTGGTTAGTTAAAGGTTGTGCATTGGTTAGTTAAAGGTTGTGCATTGGTTAGTTAAAGGTTACTTATTGGTTAGTTAAAGGTTGTGCATTGGTTAGTTAAAGGTTGTGCATTGGTTAGTTAAAGGTTACTTATTGGTTAGTTAAAGGTTGTGCGTTGGTTAGTTAAAGGTTATGCATTGGTTAGTTAAAGGTTGTGCATTGGTTAGTTAAAGGTTGTGCATTGGTTAGTTAAAGGTTATGCATTGGTTAGTTAAAGGTTATGCATTGGTTAGTTAAAGGTTGTGCATTGGTTAGTTAAAGGTTGTGCATTGGTTAGTCAAAGGTTATGCATTGGTTAGTTAAAGGTTATGCATTGGTTAGTTAAAGGTTGTGCACTGGTTAGTTAAAGGTTGTGCATTGGTTAGTCAAAGGTTGTGCATTGGTTAGTTAAAGGTTGTGCGTTGGTTAGTTAATGGTTGTGCATTGGTTAGTCAAAGGTTGTGCGTTGGTTGGTTAATGGTTGTGTATTGGTTAGTTAAAGGTTGTGTATTGGTTAGTTAAAGGTTGTGCATTGGTTAGTTAAAGGTTATGCATTGGTTAGTTAAAGGTTACTTATTGGTTAGTTAAAGGTTGTGCATTGGTTAGTTAAAGGTTGTGCATTGGTTAGTTAAAGGTTGTGTATTGGTTAGTTAAAGGTTGTGTATTGGTTAGTGCATTGGTTAGTCAAAGGTTGTGCGTTGGTTAGTTAAAGGTTGTGCGTTGGTTAGTTAAAGGTTATGTATTGGTTAGTTAAAGGTTGTGTATTGGTTAGTTAAAGGTTGTGTATTGGTTAGTGCATTGGTTAGTCAAAGGTTGTGCGTTGGTTAGTTAAAGGTTGTGTATTGGTTAGTTAAAGGTTGTGCATTGGTTAGTTAAAGGTTATGCATTGGTTAGTTAAAGGTTGTGCATTGGTTAGTTAAAGGTTGTGCGTTAGTTAGTTAAAGGTTGTGCGTTAGTTAGTTAAAGGTTGTGTATTGGTTAGTTAAAGGTTATGTATTGGTTAGTTAAAGGTTATGCATTGGTTAGTTAAAGGTTATGCATTGGTTAGTCAAAGGTTATGTATTGGTTAGTTAAAGGTTGTGCATTGGTTAGTTAAAGGTTACTTATTGGTTAGTCAAAGGTTGTGCGTTGGTTAGTTAAAGGTTATGTATTGGTTAGTTAAAGGTTATGTATTGGTTAGTTAAAGGTTATGTATTGGTTAGTTAAAGGTTATGCATTGGTTAGTTAAAGGTTGTGCATTGGTTAGTTAAAGGTTGTGCATTGGTTAGTTAAAGGTTGTGTATTGGTTAGTTAAAGGTTGTGCATTGGTTAGTTAAAGGTTGTGCATTGGTTCCTGATGTTACCTGTTGCTCCTCCCACTGCGTCCTGTGCTGTAGTTTGTTGTTCAGCAGCTCCATCGCTTTCCTCCTGACCGACGGCAGCCGATTACCCATCAGCCCCCTCGTCACTGTGATGAAGGTATCCGTGGGCAACAAGGAGTTCACCTGGGCGACAGAAGACAAATAATAAGACGGGTCGTGCGTACCTCTGGGACCTGGACAGACCCGGGGTCGACCTGACGATCATGCATGTTTCCACACACGTTTCATCACACACACCTTATCCAGAACATCGTAGGCTTTATTGAGCAGAACTCTCCAGAACTTGGCCGTGGGTTTGTCGGCGTTCTCCTCCACACAGCGAGCTACACTGTGGATGTAACGCAGGATCTCCTCCAACAGCCTGAAACACACACACACACACACACACAGTGTGTTCACCTGCTGCTCTTCACACAGTCTGACGTCACCTCCTCGCTCAGGTAAACTCACCTCTGCTGCAGAGACTCGTCGGCGGCGTCTCCTCCGTCTGCGACCTGAAACATTAAATATTACATGAACGTTTTTTCAGCGTTAGCCGTCACAGCAGAGGATGACCTCTGACGTTGTTTCAATGTTTTCTGAAGGTTAAACACTGATTGTTGTCTCTCATTGGTCGGTTTGTCGCTCACCTTCCCGATGAATCTGGTGGAGCCGAGCAGCTGAGCCATGAAGGAGACGCACAGGAACTTGAAGTGTCGCAGCTCTTTGCTGCTGTGAGCCTCCACGCTGAAGATCAGCTCCTCCACCTTCTCCTCCTCCTCCTTCTTCTTCTTGGCTCCTTGCCGGCTGACGTTGCACTTTGCTGCAGCACAAATATTTCAGTGGATCAGTTCCTCCAAACTCAGACATTTTACTCCTCAAACATGTGACACGTTGGATGACACAACGAGAGCTGTGATTGGTCGTGTTTGTCTCACCGTCGTCTTTGTCGTCGGGCAGCTGCAGCAGGAAGTTCAGGATGTTGATGAGGGTGGTGAGCTGGTCGCTGACGTCAAAGTGACAACAGAGAGAAATCCAAAAATCCACGTCCGTCTCCAGAGCGGCGTCCTGAGCAAGACATCGGTTATACTTCATTAAATGAGTAAATATATGAAGCACTATCAGACGAATATTCGACTGCGTCAGGAGCTCTGAGCTTTCAGGAGACGTCTTACCTTCTCCCCCGCGGAGCTGGCTGTCTGCGTGGTGTGCAGCTTGAACAGGAGGAGCATTAGGACCCAGAGGAAGCGGGCGGGGCCCAGCGTGGTCACCAGCTGAGTGAGGACGGGCAGGCGCCGGTGATTGGGCACGTGAGGCAAAGCGTCGGCGAACACGTGCACGATCCTCGTCACCACGGCGTCCACGTGAGCCGAAGAGCCACCGACAGAGAGCTGCTGGGCCTGAGGACACACACAGATAAGAGATGTACAACTGTGCGCGCACACACACACACACACACACACACACACACACACACACACACACACACACACACACAACACACACACACACACACAACACACACACAAACCTTGATCAGAGCAGGTATGACCGTCTGAACCGTCTTGTCGATGACTCTGAAGCTGTAGGCGTCGTCCAGCCGCATGATGTTGGCTCCCATGAAGGTGAAGATGGGCATGATGTTATGAAGGACTTTCTCCTGACAACCAGGACGAGACAACATCATCATCAGAGACCTTCATCATCATCATCATCATCATCATCATCATCACAGATCATCACCACCATCATCATCAGAGATCTTCATCACCATCATCATCATATGGACCTGGTTTTAACAATGTTCCCTCAAGTGTAACCGGAGTTTAAACCTGGTTTAAATCTGGTTGTAAAGTCGGTGATGATTCTATTTTATTCTGAAAATCCAGCGAGGTCTATTGTGGATCACGTCAGTTTTTATCATTTCCACATCGATAAATTTAGATTCAGAATTTAAAAGTTCGTTAACGTAAGTCTACAGGGTTCAACGTGTCAAACAAACGCTTGTGTACTGGTTGACTCACGGGGAAGATGGTGGCCGCCGTGCCGAGCAGCAGCAGAGCGTGGTGGTGAGTTTGCGGCATGTCGGACGCTCGGATACACTGAACCACCAACTCCACGCTGAACTTATCTTCATCCAGGACGTCTGCACAGGAAAACACACGGTCAGTCAGGTGTGGATGAAGTCTGTTCAGAGTCCTCTGTGTCTACCTGCACACATACCTGGGCCCACAGCGCCTCCATCAGGAGACAGTTTGTGGCAGACGTTGAGCAGACAGCTGAGGAGCAGCTGCTTGGTGTACTCCATGTTGGCGTGATCTGAACACGGCTCCAGACTCCTGAGGACACGACAAACACGAGAGCAGGGTGTCTGTTAAACCAGGTCTAAAGAGTCCAGAAGGTTTAATAAGTCAAGCCTAATTATTAACGTGTACGCAACATATTCGTTTATTTTAAAGGCCTGCTTCAACACAGGTTTTATCTTGGTGTTAAACATAGTCTGAACCTGGTTTTAAGCCTGGTTTAACACAGGTTTTATCTTGGTGTTAAACATAGTTTAAACCTGGTTTTAAGCCTGGTTTAACACAGGTTTTATCTTGGTGTTAAACATAGTCTGAACCTGGTTTTAAGCCTGGTTTAACACAGGTTTTATCTTGGTGTTAAACATAGTCTGAACCTGGTTTTAAGCCTGGTTTAACACAGGTTTTATCTTGGTGTTAAACATAGTCTGAACCTGGTTTTAAGCCTGGTTTAACACAGGTTTTATCTTGGTGTTAAACATAGTTTAAACCTGGTTTTAAGCCTGGTTTAACACAGGTTTTATCTTGGTGTTAAACATAGTTTAAACCTGGTTTTAAGTCTGGTTTAACACAGGTTTTATCTTGGTGTTAAACATAGTCTGAACCTGGTTTTAAGCCTGGTTTAACACAGGTTTTATCTTGGTGTTAAACATAGTTTAAACCTGGTTTTAAGCCTGGTTTAACACAGGTTTTATCTTGGTGTTAAACATAGTCTGAACCTGGTTTTAAGCCTGGTTTAACACAGGTTTTATCTTGGTGTTAAACATAGTTTAAACCTGGTTTTAAGCCTGGTTTAACACAGGTTTTTATCTTGGTGTTAAACATAGTTTAAACCTGGTTTTAAGCCTGCTTCAACACAGGTTTTATCTTGGTGTTAAACATAGTTTAAACCTGGTTTTAAGTCTGGTTTAACACAGGTTTTTATCTTGGTGTTAAACATAGTTTAAACCTGGTTTTAAGTCTGGTTTAACACAGGTTTTATCTTGGTGTTAAACATAGTTTAAACCTGGTTTAACACAGGTTTTATCTTGGTGTTAAACATAGTTTAAACCTGGTTTTAAGCCTGGTTTAACACAGGTTTTATCTTGGTGTTAAACATAGTCTGAACCTGGTTTTAAGCCTGGTTTAACACAGGTTTTATCTTGGTGTTAAACATAGTCTGAACCTGGTTTTAAGCCTGGTTTAACACAGGTTTTATCTTGGTCTTAAACATAGTCTGAACCTGGTTTTAAGCCTGGTTTAACACAGGTTTTATCTTGGTGTTAAACATAGTTTAAACCTGGTTTTAAGCCTGGTTTAACACAGGTTTTTATCTTGGTGTTAAACATACTTTAAACCTGGTTTTAAGCCTGGTTTAACACAGGTTTTATTTTGGTCTTAAACATAGTTTAAACCTGGTTTTAAGTCTGGTTTAACACAGGTTTTATCTTGGTGTTAAACATAGTTTAAACCTGGTTTTAAGCCTGGTTTAACACAGGTTTTTATCTTGGTGTTAAACATAGTTTAAACCTGGTTTTAAGCCTGGTTTAACACAGGTTTTATTTTGGTCTTAAACATAGTCTGAACCTGGTTTTAAGCCTGGTTTAACACAGGTTTTATCTTGGTGTTAAACATAGTCTGAACCTGGTTTTAAGCCTGGTTTAACACAGGTTTTATCTTGGTGTTAAACATAGTCTGAACCTGGTTTTAAGCCTGGTTTAACACAGGTTTTATCTTGGTCTTAAACATAGTCTGAACCTGGTTTTAAGCCTGGTTTAACACAGGTTTTATCTTGGTGTTAAACATAGTTTAACCCTGGTTTTAAGTCTGGTTTAACACAGGTTTTATCTTGGTGTTAAACATAGTTTAACCCTGGTTTTAAGTCTGGTTTAACACAGGTTTTATCTTGGTCTTAAACATAGTCTGAACCTGGTTTTAAGCCTGGTTTAACACAGGTTTTATCTTGGTGTTAAACATAGTTTAAACCTGGTTTTAAGCCTGGTTTAACACAGGTTTTATCTTGGTCTTAAACATAGTCTGAACCTGGTTTTAAGCCTGGTTTAACACAGGTTTTATCTTGGTGTTAAACATAGTTTAAACCTGGTTTTAAGCCTGGTTTAACACAGGTTTTATCTTGGTGTTAAACATAGTTTAAACCTGGTTTTATCCTGGTGCTGAACATTAACGAGGACATGATTCATTAATGTTACCTGGCCAGCAGAGAGAACAGAACCGGCACCAACATCTGAGGTCTCTTCAGTTTCTTCTTGTGCTGCAGCAGCTCCAGGATCAGAGTGACTCTCTGCCACGACACAGCGCCCCCCTGTGGACCTTCATCACAGCTCTCCTGAGGCCTCCTGATGAAGGTGAGACAGAAGCTGATTCTCTGAGATCCTCAGACACACTGACAGATAAATAAACTATCTGGACTTCACCTCTGTGCCATTCTGCTCCGCCGGGTCTGCTGCACCGTCACACTGACTCTGGGCTTTTCTGGTGGAGCGAGCTCATTGGCCACCAGCTGACCGTCAACTGCAATCTGTTAAGACAAGACCGCGTTAAACCTTTGGGTTCTTCTTCAGCTCCTGCAGAGTCTCCGTTACTACAGCCATGATGCATGTGGGCTCACCCCTTTAAAGACGCTGCTGATGGTGTTGGCCACCAGAGGACTCCTGCTCTCCACCAGCAGGTCGAACATCACAGACAGCAGATTCTGCTGCACCTTCTCGTCTCCGATGGCCGAGAAGAACGGCTTGGTGATCTGCAGAGAGACGACAGACACGTCGTTTAGCTCCAGTTTTTCAGTCTAATCTCTAATCTTAATCCTGGTTTTAAGCCTGACCTGTTCCAGTGCAAAGATCTGGCAGCTGGGGATGTCAGGGTGTTGCTGGGTGGAGGTCCTCAGAGCTCTGACGAACAGATCCAGGCAGTTCTGATCTTCGGCCAGCAGGGGCGCCGACGCCTTGTTGTACTTCCTCAGGACGAGCTGCATCAGCTGGGCTTCGTCCCGCAGCAGGGTGGGGGCGTCGGGGCCGCTCTGCTCCAGCAGGCGCTCCAGAACAGGAAGCAGGGTCGACAGGACGGCCTGAGAGGTGGAGCAGAAGGTCTGTGTAAACGAAGCAGTTTGATTGGTGAGGTTGAAATGAGCAGGTGTGTTTGTGCTCTCACCTGTCCGTTGACGTGGCTCAGCGCTCGCAGCAGGCCGGCGGCGCTGTACGACGGGCAGCACGTAGTCTGAACGCTGTGCAGCAGCTGCTGCATGGACGCCTGCAGCTTCTTCTGCTGCGTCTTCACCTTCACACACTGACACTTGTCATGAAGCGCACCGAGGACCTGCCGGGACACACGGACGCTGTCAGACCGACGAGCCGCCGCACAAACTGTCTGAGCGCCCTCTGCTGGCTCACACTTGGACATTACATTTGAATCTGTGTCAGGGGACCTGTGAGCTCTGTGAGCTGTGACTCACCTGGCTTAGGTACGAAGGGTCGGCGATGATCTCCTCTGGGGTCTTTAGAAGCTTCTCTGTGATTGGCTGGAAGGGAGAAGCCTTGGCTCCTGACAGGCTCTGCAGAGCGTCGAGGGCCGACCTCCGGACCTCCCGAACCGGAGAGCTGAGACAGCAGAGCAGGGACGGGAACACTGACAGACAGAGACAGACAGACTCATTTAAAAGGTCCAGAGGAGCGGGTACAGCTGACCCCGGTTCTGGTTCTGGTGTGTTTTTGGTTGCTCACAGGGCGAGTCGGCGGCGGCTAGCTCCTCCAGCACGGCGGCCGGTTGAATGTTCAGCAGAGCTCCGCCCATGTACAGAGCCTGAGTCTGCAGGACGGCGCCGACCTTCACGTCCAGCTGATCTCCATGGTTACCGCCGTATCCCCACAGCACGCACAGGAACCTGAAGAGCATCGGCGGCTCGCGCAGATGAACCTGGATGAGCAGCTTCATCAGAACTCTGAAGCTGCCGGCTGCCGGGCCCTCGGAGGCGCCGCTGATGACGACGCTGAAGAGGCGGCAGAGGAGGCCGAGGTAACAGCAGGTGTTGGTGTCCAGCTTCTCCGGGTTCCACCACACCTCACCTGAGAGCACACACACACTGTGAGCACACACCAGGCAGACACACACACCACACAAACACACACTGTGAACACACACCAGGCAGACACACACACCACACGAACACACACACACACACACTGTGAGCACACACCTTTGAAGGAGGCGTCGTGACACCTGAGGGCGGAGATGAAGTCTCTGAGCAGAGACATCAGGACGAAGCTGAACTCTGCGTGATCAGCTGACTCTGGCCCACACCTGCTCAGGTACAGAGTGAGGGCTTCGGAGAAGGTGGAGGGGGCGCTGACGTGCTGCTCCGCCTGTCTGTCGTCCCTGCTGAGCTCCAGCAGGGGGCGCTCCAGCAGCATGTAGACCCTCTGAGCGGTGAGCAGGTGCTGGGTCTCGCTCAGCTCGCCGAGGCCGAGCAGCAGCGTCTGGGTCAGCACCAGGAAGGACGCCCTCGCTCTGAGGCCGGAGCCTCGCTGCTGCTGCTCCACCAACAGCGCCAGCTTCTCCAGCTGAGGACACAGGAAGTGATGAGAGACGAACGCCAACGAGAGACGAGAACTCTACAGTCTGACCGCTGACAGACTCACCGCATCCCGTCTGGAGAAGTGCTCCATGCTCGCCAGGTTCTTGGTCAGCGTGGAGACGAGACGCTCGTTCACCAAACCCACGAAGTCGGGCTGAGAGCTCCTCTTCATCAGCTCGTCCAGCTCTGTGAACACACACCCACCATGCTCATTCAACATCGGAAACTCATTCATTGAAGTGTTTAATTATTTGACTGATTTTTGTGAGGTGAGCCGGGTCAAACCGGGTCAAACGGTCACCTTGAGCCCAGTTCAGGGTGAGCGGGTGCTGGGTGAGGATGGAGGATCGGGCGACACTGGAGGTGAGGCGCAGCTCGGTGGAGGCGACCACCAGGAAGGGGAGCAGCCTCCAGCCCACCCTCTGCACCAGCTCGGCGTCCCCCTTTCCCAGGCGTGGGTCGGACAGTAAACGCACCGCCTCGGTCAGCACGGGCATCCTGGAGGAGACGACAGTTGATAATAAAAGTTACGTGAGCCATTTGTTGGGATGCTTTTAAAGTGATCCCGTGTGTAGTTCACTGACCAGAGCTCAGCCACCAACAGATCAGCTCTGTGCAACAGTGACAGTAAACACAACACGATGTCTTCAGGGTCCAGAACGTCAAACAGCAGCTGAAACAACGAACAGAAACAGTTAGCGTCTGCACAGCCACCTGCACGCTGAGCGGCCTATAGGGGGCGCTGCACCGTGTGATCCACTTCACTGACCTCCAGGACTCTGAGAGCGGCAGCCACGACCTCCGGCACGTCGTCCTTCAGCCGGTCCGTGACGGCGTCTTTAAGGAAAGCTTCGTCCAAACTCTGCAGCTACAGAAACAGGTTTGACGTGAAGATATAAGAGTGTGTCGTCTGCGTAGAGGCTGAGGCTTCATTACGTCCTTTAATAATGTGACGACTGAACCAAAAGAGGACGCAGATCTGAGCTCTGAGTCATACCTGTCCGGAGGTGATGATGCTCATCAGGTGGTCCACGGCCGAGACTCTGACTGACGGCTGCGGGTGTTTCAGACTGAGGAGCAGCGACGTGTCCGAGTCGCCCATGATCTGCGCTCAGACAGAAACAAACGCAGGAAGTCAACGGGTCTGAACGGATTCATGGATTCATGCTGACCTGAGGCTGCCGAGCCCGGTTCTGTTGCCCTACCTGATATTTCCCGCTGCTCATGGACAGAGACAGGAACTGATGGAAGAGATGTTTCTGCTCGGTGCTGCTGATGTCAGTCACATGACCTGCGAGGACGCCGTCCAGAGCTCCGCAGTACCTGACAGAGGACAAACACACAGCCAACGCTGACACCAGCTGATCATCCCGGATGGTGCTCGTGGTGTTTTTTTAAATCACTTACTTGGACTCGAACAGTCGAACCAGAGGCAGCAGACGCTGGTCGAAGGCGGACGTGTTTTCAGCGGACAGTCCGGTCCGACTCAGATACTCGTCCAACAGCAAACTGCAGAAAGAAGACAGCAGCGTCTGTTAGATCCTGTTGATGCTACACTAACAGGTGAATGGTGTCTTAAACAGGACAGGTGAGCTTCATGCTGTGGTGTGCCGAAGGTTTACCGAGCCACAGTCCGGTCCAGGCCTTTGGTCAGAGGAACGTCCTGCAGGACGGACTCCAGCACACTTAACTCGTCTGTCTCACCTGTGAGGACAAACAGGTGAACAAATAGCTTCAACGACATCACAGAGATGTTCAGCACATCATGTGGTTCTGCTTCTCACCTGAGCTGCAGGTGAAAAAGGCGTGGATGAGGTGAGGCAGCAGGTAGCGCAGCAGAGGACTGACATCATGAGTGGCCGCCATCACCTGCAGCGTGGGAACCAGCGCCGGCATCGAGCGTAGATGGCTGAAGGCTCTGAGGACGAACAGAAAGCTCAGCTGAAAGGAGGGATGGGCTCAGAGACGGTTCTGACCCGCCAGCAGGGGGCATGTCATAAGCACCCTGTCCTTACCTGGGCCCGGCAGCGCCCTCCTTCTGGTTCTGCAGCAGCACGATGAGGCAGCCCACGCCCTCCTTGGCCAGCACGGGCTCTCTGAGCAGAGACTTGCTGATCTGCACGGTGAGGGTGTCGACGAGACTCACCTCCATCACCACCTTCACCGCCAGCTGGCACACGACCATGTAGGTGGCGGCTTTGTAGTCCGTCAAGGACGACTTGAGACCCTGCAGGGATGACAAGAAGTCTGCATGAACTTCACAAAACTCAAGAAGAAGCCGAATGAGAACTCGAACACACGTGGAGCAGGTCCGTTACCTTCTGAACGTACGGCAGCAGTTTGGAGATGATGGCGTCCGACACTTTGTCCACGGCGTCCAGAGCGGGGACGATGGTCGAGGCGTAGAAGGAGAAGATCACTCTGAGCTGGGAGCAACTTCCTGAACGGCCTGAGTACGCCTGGAAAAGACGAGAAGAAGAAGAAGAGGGTGATGATGATGATGATGAGCCAATCAGAGGCAGAGCAGCAGAGTAGGAGGTCTTACCTGGATGGACTTGGTGACCATGCAGCAGATGAAGTCCATGAAGCTCAGGTCTGTGTAACAGTGAGTGATCAGCGCTCCTCTGGACAACGGCACGCCTGGTTTCTGAACAAACGTCCATACAACGTTAGAGAACAGCACAGGGATGTGTGTGTGTGTGTGACTTTGTGTGTGACTTTGTGTGTGACTGTGTGTGTCTGTGTGTGTGTGTGTGTGTCTGTGTGTGTGTGTGTGTGACTTTGTGTGTGACTGTGTGTGTGTGTGTGTCTGTGTGTGTGTGTGTGTGTCTGTGTGTGTGTGTGTGTGACTTTGTGTGTGACTGTGTGTGTGTGTGTGTCTGTGTGTGTGTGTGTGTGTCTGTGTGTGTGTGTGTGTGACTTTGTGTGTGACTGTGTGTGTGTGTGTGTCTGTGTGTGTGTGCTGACCTGCAGGCAGTGCAGCCAGCTCCAGCGGTTGGTGGCGTCCTTGATCTTCAGGAGCTGCAGGACTCGGACGAACAGGTTGGTGTCATGGTAAGGCAGCGCACAGGCCAGCAGGCTGTTAGCGTTATACAGCTGGATGTGGAAGCTGCAACATAACACGAGACCTGAGAACTACAACACGAGAACTACAACACGAGAACTAAAACACAAGACCTGAGAACTACAACATGAGAACTACAACACGAGAACTACAACATGAGACCTGAGAACTACAACACGAGACCTGAGAACTACAACAGGAGAACTACAACACGAGAACTACAACATGAGACCTGAGAACTACAACACGAGACCTGAGAACTACAACAGGAGAACTACAACATGAGACCTGAGAACTACAACACGAGACCTGAGAACTACAACAGGAGAACTACAACACGAGACACGAGAACTACAACACGAGACCTGAGAACTACAACAGGAGAACTACAACATGAGAACTACAACATGAGAACTACAACACGAGAACTACAACATGAGACCTGAGAACTACAACACGAGAACTACAACACAAGACCTGAGAACTACAACAGGAGACACGAGAACTACAACAGGAGAACTACAACACGAGACCCGAGAACTACAACACGAGACCTGAGAACTACAACAGGAGAACTACAACACGAGACCCGAGAACTACAACACGAGACCTGAGAACTACAACACGAGACCTGAGAACTACAACAGGAGAACTACAACACGAGACACGAGAACTACAACACGAGACACGAGAACTACAACACGAGAACTAAAACACAAGAACTACAACACGAGACCTGAGAACTACAACACGAACACGAGAACTACAACACGAGACCTGAGAACTACAACAGGAGACACGAGAACTACAACACGAGACCTGAGAACTACAAAGCGAGAACTACAACACGAGACACGAGAACTACAACACGAGAACTACAACAGGAGACACGAGACCTACAACATGAGACACGAGAACTTACAACACGAGACACGAGAACTACAACAGGAGACACGAGAACTACAACACGAGACACGAGAACTACAACACGAGACACGAGAACTACACACGAGACCTGAGAACTACAAACACGAGAACTACAACACGAGACACGAGAAAACTACAACACGAGACACAGAACTACAACACGAGACCTGAGAACTACAACACGAGAACTACAACACGAGACACGAGAACTACAACACGAGACCTGAGACTACAACACGAGAACTACAACACGAGAACTACACACAGAGACCTGAGAACTACAAACACGAGAACTACAACACGAGACCTGAGAATACAAGCGAGAACTACAACACGAGACAACGAGAACTACAACAGGAGACACGAGAACTACAACAGGAGACACGAGAACTACAACAGGAGACACGAAACTACAACAGGAGACACCGAGAACTACAACAGGAGACACGAGAACTACAACAGGAGACACGAAAACTACACAGGGAGACACGAGAACTACAACAGGAGACACAAGACCTACAACATGAGACACGAGAAACTACAACACGAGACACGAGACCTACAACATGAGACACGAGAACTACAACACGAGACCTGAGAACTACAACACGAGACACGAGAACTACAACACGAGACCTGAGAACTACAACACGAGACACGAGAACTACAACACGAGACACGAGAACTACAACACGAGACACGAGACCTACAACACGAGACACGAGAACTACAACACGAGACCTAAGAACTACAACACGAGACACGAGAACTACAACACGAGACCTGAGAACTACAACACGAGACACGAGAACTACAACACGAGACCTGAGAACTACAAAGCGAGAACTACAACACGAGAACTACAACACGAGAACTACAACACGAGACACGAGAACTACAACACGAGACACGAGAACTACAACACGAGAACTACAACACGAGACACGAGAACTACAACACGAGACCTGAGAACTACAAAGCGAGAACTTCAACACGAGAACTACAACACGAGACACGAGAACTACAACACGAGACACGAGAACTACAACACGAGACACGAGAACTACAACACGAGACCTGAGAACTACAACACGAGAACTACAACACGAGACACGAGAACTACAACACGAGAACTACAACACGAGACCTGAGAACTACAACACGAGACACGAGAACTACAACACGAGACACGAGAACTACAACACGAGACACGGAAACTACAACACGAGACCTGAGAACTACAACACGAGACACGAGAACTACAACACGAGACCTGAGAACTACAACACGAGACACGAGAACTACAACACGAGACCTGAGAACTACAAAGCGAGAACTACAACACGAGAACTACAACACGAGAACTACAACACGAGACACGAGAACTACAACACGAGACACGAGAACTACAACACGAGACACGAGAACTACAACACGAGAACTACAACACGAGACCTGAGAACTACAACAGGAGAACTACAACACGAGACACGAGAACTACAACATGAGACCTGAGAACTACAACACGAGAACTACAACATGAGACCTGAGAACTACAACACGAGACCTGAGAACTACAACACGAGACACGAGAACTACAACACGAGACACGAGAACTACAAACTCCAGGTCACCTGTGTACAGCCTCCAACTAACGGGTACGTACCGGTGAAGCAGCCACTCGATGCACTTGTGCGCTGGTTTGAGGAGGAAGTACGGGCAGAGGCGGGTGAGGAAGAGCGAGACGCCGGCGTCCAGCTTGTCGTTGACCTCTCTGGATTGGACACTGCGCTCCAGCGTCAGCGATGCGGCACTGAACAAAGTGTCCTGAAACTCCAGGAACGCAGGTTCAATTCCCAGCAGCTCCTCCAGCCCGGTGCAGCCTGAAGGTGAGACCAGAGGGAGTAAAGACACCGTCAGCTGTGTGGGTGGAGCGTGTGGGTGGAGGTGGGTCACTCACCGAGGGCGTAGAAGGTGCTGCGGTCGATGGTCGCAGCATCTTTGGGGTCGAACAGCAGCGAGGCGACTTCTCTGCGGGTCAGCAGGTTGGGGTCGCTCTGAGGGAGAGCGAGCCGCTTCAGGGTGACCAAGGACGTCATGATGGGGCTACACACACACACACACACACCACACACACACACACACAGAGACACACACACACACACACAGTAACACACACACACACACATAGACACACACACACACACACACCACAGACACACAGACACAGACACACCACACACACACAGACACACACACACACACACACACACACACAGACACACACAGACACACAGACACACACAACACAGACACACACAGACACACACACCACACACACACACACACAGACACAGTAACACACACACAGACACACACAGACACACACACGAACACACAGACACACACACACACACAGACACAGTAACACACACACCACCACACAGACACACACACACACACACACACAGACACACACACACACACGTAACTTGTTATA
>JAFMOB010000501.1:0-65788 GCA_018985215.1 Larimichthys polyactis | reverse complement strand
CAGGTCGTCCACGTCCCCGATGCTGCTGCCTGCAGACTCTGAGCCTGAAGAAGAGAGTCAGTTTACCTGCATGAACCTGCAGACACACACACACCTGTGATTGGTCAGTAGGTTTCAGAGATGATTTATTAATGATTAAACTGATGAGCACGGAGCACAAAGTATGAATCCATCTGTAAATCTGACACAAGATAGAAATGAGTCTCGATGTCGGACGATTATATCAGAGTCCGTTAAACTGTTTTCATAATCTAGATAAACTAACAGATTAAAAATAATCTGAAGGATTTCTGTTCTCCTGCTGACGGAGTGCAGACGGTTCACCTCCATGTTTCTTCATCTCTGCAGAGCTGACAAACGCTTCAGTCAGAGACTCGGAGACCCGCAGGTCGAACAAGTGGCCTGTTGAGACAAAGACGTCGGCGTGACGTCTTGTTACGACTCAAATGTTTTGTCAGCGTGAACTGGAAACTAATGAAGACTCCTCGGTCCGCGCTTCATTCAATGAGCTGTGCAGTGATGGAGGAAGTACTCAGAACTGCAGTAAAGGTACTGACACCACACAGTACAACTACTGTTTACATAGTTGGCTGCTTGATTGGTCATGAATGACTGAAGAAGAGTTCCTGCTGTTGTTCCTCCTCCATCCTGTCAGTGAATGAAGGAGGTGAAGCGTCTATTCATCCACCCTGGGAAGGTGATTATCCACAGGACCTGAACAAAGTCCTGACAGACTGAGCTGCATTCACCGTGAACACAAACAATTTATTTTTTCATCAACACATTTTACAAACAGAACTTTGGTTGTCAAAAGGTTCTTCAAAGGTTCTGCGGCATGAAGTGATCATCCTGGATTCATCTGCAGAGGAACGCCGAGTTTGAAAACCATGCAGAACGTTAAAGATCAGTCGTGTCAGCAGTTTGGGCTTTTCTCTGAGTTCTTTAAGAGAAACAGCTTCAGGAGTTCATCGGTCATGCAAACACACTGACCTGTCAGGCTGCTGTCAGGAGGCTCCATCACGCTCTGCAGAGGAACCTTCAAGTCTTCATCCAGCCTCAGTCTGACCTCTGCTCGCTCTGTTTCAGTGATGTCATGGGGAGACAGACAAAAAATCTGCAGCTGCTCGTTAATCTGACGATTCATGGATTTCAGAATAAAAGCTGGAGAACATGAAGGAGGTGGAGGACAAAGACGGAGACAAAACATCAAAATAAAATCAGTTTTCACAGAAATTCTGTAAATTAAACAAACTAATTTATTATACAAAGAACAACAAATTAAAGTTTTTCTGCTTCCTTAAACTACATATTTAAATTTAATCTGTGGCTCGTTAATGACTTTATTTTGTACCTTCACTTTATCGATATTAAAAATAATTCAAACATCTGAAACTTTCAGAGAAACTCTGAAAGTTTCAGTCAACTACTCATAGTTGTTGATTTTTAAAGACATCAAACTACAAAATGAGAGAGTGACGTCATCAGCTGTGGATTAACACAATGTGAGGAGGAGGAGGAGGAGGAGGAGGAGGAGGGGGAGGAGGAAGAGGAGGAGGGGGATTACTGGCCGGCTGCACTGACGTGGATTAAACGAGCTCACATAAACAGATTAACGAGCCATCAGGAAAGAGTGTGTGTGTGTGTGTGTGTGTGTGTGTGTGTGTGTGTGTGTGTGTATTGAGCTGGAGTCAGTAAACAAACTGGTTAATGACGGTTGCCATGACGATGCTGATGAGGTCGGGACAGTCTGTTTGATGTAAGGTCACCTCAGAGCTGCTGTTACCATGGTTACTCTGCAGTCAACCAGGATCAGAGTTAAACTTGTGACACGCAGTGACAACGTTTAACCACGAGGTGTCAGTGTGACACAAAGATGACGATCAGCTGACTTCATGGCTTCTGTGATTGGTCTGCAGCAGATCCTTCAAAATAAAAGCTCGTTCAGTCTCAAGTCTCCTTCACACTTTTATAAAAACTTTAAATTTCACTTTATTGTCGAGCTTCAAATGACAGAAACACAAAAATATTTGAAAACAAACATTTGACGTCTTCACGTGTTGAGACAGACGTGACTAAAACACGAACGCGGCAAACAGACATAAAAATATTAACTATTAAACATCAAAGCTGTCCGTGTGTCCCGTTTCCACAGGAAATGACATCACAGGAGTGTCTCTGAGTCGCCGTAGAGACACGACGGTCTCTCTGGCAGTTAGCAGCAGGAGCGTCTCTGCGCGGGTTAGTGCATCAAATAACGTGTCGACTCTGCAGCGTCCTCAGACGTCCTCGGCCGTCTCCGGACGTCCTCCAGCGTCCTCGGGCGTCTCCGGACGTCGTCCAGGGCCAGCGTCCTCGGCCGTCTCCGGACGTCCTCCAGCGTCCTCGGGCGTCTCCGGACCAGCGTCCTCGGGCGTCTCCGGACGTCCTCCAGGGCCAGCGTCCTCTGGCGTCTCCGGACGTCCTCCAGGGCCAGCGTCCTCGGGCGTCCCGTGCACTCTGAAGCGGTACATACAGGTGTAGTCCTGGTGGCCCCAGTTGGACAAGACCCGTACCTCGATGATGTGGAAGGAGCGGTCACTGTCCTCCTGTCCACAACAAAGACAAAGACATCATGAGATGTGAGAAGACAGTCCTGCACTCGTCTGGGCTCTGTCTTTTAGTGGTTGGTGAGATAAAAGGACAGACGCCGAGCTGCGCTGACTGCTGTTGGTGACCTGGTGGATGTTTGGTGTAGCTCACTCACAGTGACGGAGAAGGTCTGCAGAGCTTCTCCGTCCTCGTCGTAGGTGAAGCTTCCCAGCAGCGTCCCTGTCACCTGACTCTCATCATCCAGACCCTGAAAACACAAACTAACACGTCAGGACTCAAACACCAAACAAACATTGTTTTTCCCACCTCAGCGTCGCTCTCTTACGTAGACGCTGAAGTCTCGTGGGGCGCTGTGCAGCGTCCCGCTGGGTGCCAGAGCTTTGGGGACGTGCTCCAGGCTGAAGGCGGAGGGGACGACCCTCATGGAGAGGCGGATCACCAGGAAGCCCGCAGAGCCTCTGAAGGCCCAGCAGTTCCCTGGATGGACGTCCGGCTGCAGGAGAAGATTCATCATCAGCCTTCACCAGGTGAGAACTGGTTTTCCAGCAGTGACTTTCAGAACAGGCGCGTTACCTGGATCACAGCTCGAGGAGACTGTGAGAAATACCAGAGAGGAACCCCGAACAGACTGAGCAGAGCCGCCTTCGTCTCGTAGGTCTCGGAGCAGCGAGTGCTCAGGATGCTGCCACCTGCAGGACGAGCACAGACACCTGTCAGGGAGAGGTCATGTGACGTAAACAAAAACAGGAAGTCGGTCCTGATGGAGTTCAGTACCTCCAGACTCCAGAGCGTAGTCGGCGAGGCCGGTCCGGTCCTGAGAGAAGATCCGCAGAGCGTTCTTCACGATGACGTGCACGTCCTGAAAGACACGACGGGTCAGTGAACGTCGTCTGGTCTAAAGAGCCATGAACTACATCTGAATCTGTGCTCCGTCAGCTCCGTCACCTCCTCGCTCACGGCGGCCTGCAGGACAGCCTCTCTGACCGGCACGCGGCGTTGGTCCAGCTGCAGGCTGACGTTCTGCAGGATGCTGAGCTCCAGGGAGGCCAGCGCCACCTGCAGGTCGGCCCCGCTCACGTACCGCTGCGACAGCCACCGGAGCAGCGACTCTGGGAGGCCGACACCGTCTCCGGAGGACCCGTCCCTCACCGTCAGCTGGTTGCCGTAGAACAGAGTCCGGACCTCCTCATGGACCTGAGCGGAGACCTGCTCCGAAATCTGACAGAACACGTGGAAAGGATGAAGCTACAGGAAGTTCCTCAAAGCTAACGGCAAGCTAACGTCACTCTCACCGTCTGCTGGATTCTGTCCAGTCGGCTGCAGCCGTCCCGACACCCGGACAGACCCTCGACGTCCCGCCTGACGTCCTGCAGAGCCGCCTCCAACCGCGCAACCTCTGCCAGCAAGGCATCATGGGACTGATGGTCCACGCCGACACTGCAGGAAGTTAAAGACAACTTTAAAGTGGCGTTCACTCGGAGCGCCGCAGGACTTCAAGATGAAGGTGAAGGCCACCTGACGGCAGCAGGAAGCGTGGATGAAGGTGAGACTGCAGCTCCTCGTCTCTGCTGCTCTTCCTGTGGGTCGTTAAAAACATGAACAGCTGATTAGAAACGATGGGAACGTTGCAGGAACGTTTGCTCAGGGTTGTGTCGTACCTCCGTGTTGGCAGCCAGCGCCTGCAGCTGCAGCTCCAGCTGCTCCAGCCGGGACGCCTGATTCTGCTGCTGCCACAAATCCTGCTGCCGAGTCTGCACACACAAACAGTCTCATGACCCGTATCTCTGAGCTGAGCCGGGTCTCCTGGTCCAGGTGTGTCCGTATCTGACCTGTTCCCTCTGCCGTCTGTCCTCGTCCAGTCGCGTCCTCAGCTGCTGCGCCATCAGGCCGCTCAGCCACGCCTCGTCACCGCCGCTCCGAGCAGAGATCTGCTGCTGCTGGAGGTCGGTGTACAGCTGTAGCACCTCCCTGTGCCTCTGCTCCGCCTGCTGCCCGCTGGCCTCCACCCGCTCCCACAGCGCCGTCAGCCTGTGCTCAAGACGAACGAGCCGAGCCGCCTCCATCGACTCGTCTGCCGCCACAGGCGCTTCCTGTGAAGCGACGGAAAGTTTCAGAGCGGAACGACACAACAGCAGCTGGAACAGGGCGGGGTCAGTACCTCTGCTCCTGACGGCGTTTCAGCTGGTGGAGGTCGACTGTAGATCGGCTCCTCGTAAGGCTGCAACTCCCTCGACTCCACGGCGCCGTCTGCTGATTGGCTCTGGAAGGACACCGAGTCGTAGTCTGAGGACGTACCGGGAGCTTCGGAGACCGCCGTGCTCCACTCTGTGATGTTGACAACTGGAAGGACAGACCAGAGACCAGCTGGACCAAACCAGGACAGACCTGAAGGACCAGAACAGCTGGGTTAGACAGAACTGAGGTCCAGACCATGAGTCTGCGGGGACGTCACGGAGACTACGTCCAAGGTTTTAGACAGTCTGCGGGGACGTCACGGAGACTACGTCCAAGGTTTTAGACCTGTGGAAACTCACTGAGGAGAAGCAGCAGCAGAGGGAGAACCAGCAGGAGTCTGAGTGGAGACCTGCAGGAGGAAATCATCATTAGGAGACTGATCAGGAGAAGTCTGCAGACAGACGGAGATGTAACATCTTCAGCTGAACAAAAACTTGCCGAGTCAGGAGAGAGCCAGGGGTCACGTGATGCCATCGTCTGTGGAGCCACCTGTACAGATCAGCTGCTTTCTTACCTAAACACACATTATTTATTTTATTCAATAATCAGATGATTCATTAGAGCCTGTCACCAGCTGAGCAGATGGATGCAGGTCACCAAGCAAGAGAAGAAGAAGAAGAAGAAGACGACATGCTGCACAGCAGAAGAAGAAGTGGAGGAGCAGAGGGTCGGGTCGGGTCGGGGCAGAAGAACCAATAAAAACAGGTTTGACCTGCAGAGCGTCCGGCGCTCACAGAAGATGAACACAGTGTCTTGGTCAGGGGCCAAAGTGCTGACGCTGCACTGAGAGTCAGCTCAAAGAGACACGAAGCTGAGGAGGCAAAGAGACGTCAGAGACACGGAGACGGACTTCAACGTCTCTACGTAACATCAGGACGGCATGCAGCGTCTCACTGAACTGACAAATCTACCGACACTGAGAGAACGGCACATTAACCTGTGAAGACTGCAGCAGTCCACGTCAGCACCAACACACGGGACGCCACTGAGGACCAAACTGAAGACGGAGACGGACCTGATGGAGATGAGGTGACAGTATCCGTCTCGGAGTGTTGTTTGTCCTTACAGTCGTCACCTGTTGGTGTCAGCAGTGTGTTTAACCGACAGGTTTGCCTGAACTCTGCCGACAGCTTTCAGAAGATTTCTCGAAGGCGTCACACACGTCAACATGCACACAAGCAAATCAAAGCTCAACCAGCCAGCAGAGACGGAAACCAAAGTACGAGCTACGACTTCTTCTGAGGACGTCCTCGATGTTCTGAAGCTCTGAAGGTTGGACCATGGTCTACCTGCGTACCATCAGGGCTCAGGTGAGCTCGAGTGTGATTCCTCAGGCTTCTGACCACCACGCGGTCTAACTAACTAACTAACTCAGACTTCATCGTTTAGTTAGTTTTAACCAACACAAAGAAAAGCAGCTGTGCGACGGCGTGCTTCATAACTCACACAGAGGTCCGGTGGGACGGAGCTCCTCCTGGTCCGTGGTGGACTCCCTCAGGTCCATGACTCCACAGTGACTGGATCGAGCTGCAACAGAGAGGAAACAGTCAGGACTCACTCAGGACCAGGTCAACACCTCACCACGTCCTGCACAGCAGTCCTGAGCTCAGGACCAGCACCGGCTGCAGGCGGAGAGAGAGAGATTTGCATTTTGCCATGGCAACAGCCAAAGTGAAGTGATGGGGTGCAGCCCATTTGTTTGGGCGGGAACACGACAGGTGAGCAGTCAGAGCTCAGGGAGAAAAAAAACAAAACTGATCCAGATCGGGTCTACTCAGAGGTTCCTCCGGGCGGGTCTTGTGGTCCTTTGCAGTCAAACTGTACAGAGAGAATAGCTTCAGGTGAAGAAGGTCTTGATCATTAAAGGTGTGAGTGCGAGATGGACCGGCTGATTGGTGCAGTGTCAGCAGTACCAGACGTTGTACACGACCGCTGTAGTTCACAGGGAGCTGAGCTGAAGGCCAAGCTCTTGAGTTGTCCATCTACGTTCCAACCTTTGGTCATGAGCTACCAGCTGAGGTGGTTCAACATGATCAGGGTTCTACAGGGCGCCTTCCTTTGGACGGGTTCTGTCAGACCCAGTCATAGCCCACCCAGCCTGGGGGAAGCCTCAGGTACTCTGTGCGTGACCTGCTGTCATCGTGACAAGCGGATCGCTGTACCGCTCGGGTCGGACACAACATCTCAAGGCTACTTCAAATGATGAGTCATCGGTTTGCATGTTCAGTTTGTTGCTATGAGAAGCTGATCATGAATCTTAAGGCTGCAACAGGAAGTGAACGAACAGCACCGAGTGAGCCCAGGTGAAGAACAAAGAGTCCCTGCAAACCTGCTGAGTGGACCCCAACAGAAACCAAACAACCAGGACAAACCAACTACAAACCAACAAACCTCTCACAGTCAGTACCTCCGTGTGTGTCAGTCTGTCTGTTGACCTGTGGCAGCTTCGTGGCCAGGTGTGTCAGCACAGACACACACCTGGCTGCAGCTGTGCTGACACACAGCAAGCCGGAGTCCAGCCACAGCTGCAGAACATCTGGAAGAACCGGACATCAAGAATCAGGAGCAGGTGACACCTGAGAGTCTGACTTAGAGGAGGAGGTGGTTTACAAATGATACAAATATTTGTAGGCAGAGGAGGAGGAGGAGGAGGAGCATGAGCAGGAGGAGGAGGAACAGGAGCAGGAGGAGGAACAGGAGCAGGAGGAGGAGGAGGAGCAGGAGGAGCAGGAGGAGGAGGAACAGGAGCAGGAGGAGGAGGAGCAGGAGGAGGAGGAGCAGGAGGAGGAGGAACAGGAGCAGGAGGAACAGGAGCAGGAGGAACAGGAGCAGGAGGAGGAGGAGGAAGAGGAGGAGGAGGAAGAGGAGGAGGAACAGGAGCAGGAGGAGGAGGAGGAACAGGAGGAGGAGGAGGAACAGGAGCAGGAGCAGGAGGAGGAGCAGGAGGAGGAACAGGAGCAGGAGGAGGAGAGGAACAGGAGGAGGAGGAGGAACAGGAGCAGGAGCAGGAGGAGGAGCAGGAGGAGGAACAGGAGCAGGAGGAAAGGAGGAGCAGGAGGAGGAGGAAGAGGAGGAACAGGAGGAGGAGCAGGAGGAACAGGAGGTGTCAGTCCACGTTTCATGAAGCGTGAGGAAGCACAGCAGCAACACAAAGACCTCTGATTGGCCAACAGGTACATACATGTTGAAGGAGTCGGCCAATCAGATCTCTTGCTGCTGCTCTGTGGGCGGGACTTAAAGTTCCACTGCACCGTTTTTAAAGTGATGTCACTCGAGTCAGCGTCAGCTGGACTCGAAGACGTGACCACACCTCTGCAGCAGGATCTAGATCTACGTCACGTGAAGCGACGAGCAGGGGGCGTGGTCACTCAGGTGTGCTACCTGTCACGTCGTGGTGTTTCTGCAGCGTCAGCTGATGAAGCAGAGTGAGCAGGGACATCACGCAGGCTGCTGACCTGTCCCACGCGGACGCCAGCACACCTGCTGAACAAAGGTAACGTCAAACACAGCTGATGAGGTGGTGTAGTAATCCACAGGTGACAGGAGGGGGCGCTCCTCCACCACAGAGACTACATCACAGCCAACATCACGTGCTCACCTGTCCGGCTCTTGCGGTGTCGGCAGTAGATGGTGGATGTTTCCGGTTCTTCTGGCCCCGAGGGGCCGGTCCCCGTCACGGAGGAGGAGGTGGTGTACCTGGAGGAGGTGCATTGCGTGGACTCCTTCCTGTCCGAGTGCAGCTCGCAGTCTTGACAGTAAACCCTGCTGAGCGTCTGGACCAGGTGTTTGGGACAGCGGTCGTCTGAGCCAATGAGAGTGCGGTCTGCCAGGATGGTGCTGTGCTCCGCGATGATGGTGCTCTCTGTGACAGACAGGTAACAGGTAACCGGGCTCAGCAGCCTCTACGGACACATGGCAGAGGAGGAGAGCGAAGAGGAGGCCGACGAGGAGGTGCGTCACTAACGGACAGGTGTGTTTACTTATGAACTCACCTTTGGGTCGACGTCTTGGTCCAAACCTGAAACATCACAGGAGGGAGATCACATCAGACCAACCTCGACCACGTTTGTGTTTCCTGTCCCTCCAAAATAAAAGCTCTCCTGACAAACGTCTCCGTCAGTCAGTCGAGCTCCTCGCGATGCTACCTGCAGGTTTGCTCCTTACCCCAGAAGGTGTCGACCAGCGTGGTCTCCTGGACGGAGGAGTCGTCCAGCACTGAGGAGAGCAGGGAGGCGTCAGAGGCGATGCTGTGGAGGCTGCTGTCCAGGAGCAACGGGCCGGACAGTTTACGAGGAGTGCTGAGGAGGAGAGACTCCGAGCAGGAGACGGAGAGCTGCTGAGAACGGCGAGACTTCAACGACCTGGAGGAGGAGGAGGAGGAGGATGAAGGAGCAGGAGAAGAAGGTGGAGGTGGTGGAGGATGACACGCTCACCTGGTGCTCCTCCAGCTGGTTCCTCCCACACTGAAGGAGGCGCTGCTGTGCGGCAGGCTGCGGTCCAACAGGCCGTCATCGAGCCGCAGGCTGCGTCTGGACATGAAGCCGGCGTGGACGACTGACGCCGCGGAGGAGGAGGAGCTGAGGAGGAGGAGGAGGAGCTGAAGAGGAGGAGGAGCTGAGGAAGAGGAGGAGAGGAGGATGAAATGAGGAGGAGCTGAGGAGGAGCTGAGGAGGAGGAGGAGCTGAGGAAGAGGAGGAGAGGAGGATGAAATGAGGAGGAGCTGAGGAGGAGCTGAAGAGGAGGAGGAGCTGAGGAAGAGGAGGAGCTGAGGATGAAATGAGGAGGAGCTGAGGAGGAGCTGAAGAGGAGGAGGAGCTGAGGAAGAGGAGGAGAGGAGGATGAAATGAGGAGGAGCTGAGGAGGAGGAGTTAGTGGAAACATGTTGCCATGACAACCATCCATCATGTAGTTCAGTGTTTCTCAAACTTTTTCAGACCAAGGACCACTTTGTCAAAAAAAAAAAATTCAGGGACACCTTACCCCCTGCTGCCCCCCCCCCCCCGGATCCTCAGAATCTCCAGTCCAGAAAAATCTGAATTTTAAGTATTCATCATGGTATTTCCTTTTAACTTTTGCAGACGACTTCCCAGCATGTGGAGTTTTTTTTGGTGGAGCTGGGCCTACGTCTTGTTGCAGGCAGTGTTGTGATTGGGACTCGTTGCTAGCATCTCCCGACTCCTTTCTTTGCATGTCGGTATCATCATTTGCCTTTTTAACTGACCCCGTCTTCAGCCACCTATCCATCATATGGGAGGATGGGAAACAATGATAGATAGAAAGTATCTATCTATCTATCATTGTTTCCCATCCTCTCCGTGCCTTGTTTTAGTTCAAGTTCACAGCTTTTGCTGCTCGTTTCCTTGCTTTCGTTTCCTAACTTTCTTTTCCTAACTTTCTTTTCCTTGCTCTCTTTTCCTTGCTCTCTTTTCCTTGCTCTCTTTTCCTTGCTCTCTTTCCTTGCTTTCTTTTCCTTGCTCTCTTTTCCTTGCTCTCTTTCCTTGCTTTCTTTTCCTTGCTCTCGTTTCCTTGCTTTCTTTACTTACTGACGTGACAGCGGAATGATTTTGTCTATAGGAGACGCCGTGGTTGCTTAGGCAACAATTTGGGCACTGCTAATTCAGATCTATCTTCATATATCCATTAAACATATTTAAAAAAAATATTTGTCTGCATTTTTGTTCAGAGAACAAATTCGCTTTACACTTCAAATAATGTTAGGTAGGACTCCACAAACTTGTGGGAAATCCGAATATTTTAAGAGATCCCCTCGCGGACCACTAGAGGTCGCTCGCGGACCACTAGAGGTCGCTCGCGGACCTCTAGAGGTCGCTCGCGGACCACTAGAGGTCGCTCGCGGACCTCTAGAGGTCGCTCGCGGACCACTAGAGGTCGCTCGCGGACCACTAGAGGTCGCTCGCGGACCACTAGAGGTCGCTCGGGGACCTCTAGAGGTCGCTCGCGGACCACTAGAGGTCGCTCGGGGACCTCTAGAGGTCGCTGGCGGACCACTAGAGGTCGCTCGCGGACCACTAGAGGTCGCTCGGGGACCTCTAGAGGTCGCTCGCGGACCACTAGAGGTCGCTCGGACCACTAGAGGTCGCTCGGACCACTAGAGGTCGCTCGGGGACCTCTAGAGGTCGCTCGCGGACCACTAGAGGTCGCTCGCGGACCTCTAGAGGTCGCTGGCGGACCACTAGAGGTCGCTCGCGGACCACTAGAGGTCGCTCGGGGACCTCTAGAGGTCGCTCGCGGACCACTAGAGGTCGCTCGGACCACTAGAGGTCGCTCGCGGACCACTAGAGGTCGCTCGGGGACCTCTAGAGGTCGCTCGCGGACCACTAGAGGTCGCTCGGACCACTAGAGGTCGCTCGCGGACCACTAGAGGTCGCTCGGACCACTAGAGGTCGCTCGCGGACCACTAGAGGTCGCTCGGACCACACTTTGTAGTAACACTGATGTAGTTTAATAAAGTAACTGTCCCGAGCACCGCCCCTTTTCTCTGTCGTCCAATCACAGCTGAGCTTTGTTTTGATTGGCTCGTGTTGGCCATGTCAATCACTTCCTGTGTTTGTTTCAAATTAAAAGCCTGCCAACTGAAGTCATGTGACACCTGGTGGTGGAGCTCAGTACGACAGGTGTGCAACAGACGAGCAGACAAGACTACAGGTAACCTGACACACAGACAGGTGGAGCAGACAGACAGACGGACAGACAGACAGACAGGTGGAGCAGGCAGACAGACAGGTGGAGCAGACAGACAGACAGGTGGAGCAGACAGACACACACACGGAGCAGACACACACACACACAGCAGACAGACAGACAGGTGGAGCAGACAGACAGGTGGAGCAGACAGACAGACACACAGACAGGTGGAGCAGACAGACAGACAGACAGACAGGTGGAGCAGACAGACAGACAGACAGCAGACAGACAGACACAGACAGGTGGAGCAGACAGACAGACACACAGCAGACAGACAGGTGGAGCAGACAGACACACACACAGGAACAGGTGTAGCAGACAGAACCAAGGAGGACAGACACACACACACACACCGACACACAGACAGGTGGAAAGAAGACAGACAGAGCACACACAGACAGGTGGAGCAGACAGACACACACCACCAGGTGGAGAAGACAGACACACAAACACACAACACAGACACACAGACAGGTGGAAGCAGACAGACACCACACGGAAGCAGACAGACAGGGGAGCAGACAGACAGTGGAGCAGACAGGACAGGTGTATGAAGGTGAACGTGTTCTGACGTGGTCACATTGAAGACGTCATCAGTCTGATGATTGACAGGTTGTGTTTTAAATAATCATTATTCATATTATGTTAATTTATGTTAATCGCGTGAATAATTAACATGTTTGCTTACGTCACGTGTCTGCGGTCATAAAGGGCCTGCCTGCTTCCAGCCAATCAGCGTCAGACGTCAGGGAGAT
The DNA here is from genome assembly GCA_018985215.1 of Larimichthys polyactis. Classification (NCBI taxonomy): domain Eukaryota; kingdom Metazoa; phylum Chordata; class Actinopteri; family Sciaenidae; genus Larimichthys; species Larimichthys polyactis. Next base: position 53,504 of record JAFMOB010000501.1, on the reverse strand, counting down.
GACGTCTCACAGGACCAATGAGAGCCCGCGGTGGGCGGAGCCCCGCGAAAAACAAACGGCCGGTTTGTTAGCCGTTAGCCGTTAGCTTCAGACCGGACACACGGTGACAGACACGGGAAGGTACCGACCTGCAGGTGAACAGGTGGAGCGGGGACAGGTGAACAGGTGGAGCGGGGACAGGTGAACAGGTGGAGCGGGGACAGGTGAACAGGTGGAGCGGGGACAGGTGAACAGGTGGTGAACGTCAGTTTTTCTGTTTCCCGCCTAAACAACGACGTCAGCGGTCTGCGCGCGCTGCCTCACTCTCACCTGATGTCTCGTGAGCGGAAGTTCCTCTGGACCGTCTTTACCGGCTGTAACGGGCCGCACGCGGTGGTTTACCACCGGAAGCTGCTCCGCCTCTTATAGCGGCGGGTGACGCCCCCGTGTGGCGGGAAAACCGCATGACGTCAGCAAAGACCAAAGAAGTACAGTCCATTTAAAAAAAACTTTGTTTGACATTAGAAAATATTTCAATAATTTAAATCATTATGGCTGTTATATTCTCATGTCTCAGGTAAAACAGGACATGGCATCATGTGATCAGGTTCTTTGTGCTCTCATGCAATCTGAATAATGAATAATAATGAATTTATGGTCAGTAGGTTATTTATTCTAAACTGATCTGGGGCCCGCCCTACCCTGCCTGTGATTGGCTGACATTCTTGCCCTCACCTTGACCAATCTCAGTCCTCGTTTAACTGGAACTATCAGCCGTACATCTTGTAGACATCCTTCTACAGCAGGGGTCTTCAACCAGGGGTCCGTGACCCCTAAGGGGTCCGCAGAGGTACTGAAGGGGGTCCGGCAATTTTTGTCATAATAACTGACAGTTTTCACCAAATAAAAAAATCTAACAAAAATGATATTGAGTAAAGTGCAAGCATGAACATGCAATGATGAGCTACTTTTATAAATGATTCCACTGTGCATGAACGTGTGATCAACCATGAACACATATAGGCTCATAACACAGTTCATAAGCAGGTTAATAAGGTCCAATAAAAGTTGAGTAAAGTTAATCTAGGAGTTATTACAGGCCAGGCTTAGAATGTGACATTTAAATAAAAGAAGAGTGAATAAAGGTTGAAGACTGTTCTAGTAAGTAAGCACTGATGAAACGCTTGAATTCACAGAGGAGGGATGACAGCCGCTACTCACATGTCACGGTGGCTTAGTGATGTCATCACAGAGGATTTCTGGGTATTGGAGTTGACTGCAGTGATGCTTTAAAGGAACAACATGTAACTATGTGTAACACTGACATCTCGTGGTTAAAATGTGTACTGCAGTTCACATTTCAAACCCTGGAGAGTCGTCTCCTCCTCCACAGACTGAACCTTCACCAGTTCAACATGTTTTATTTCAAATTAAGGTTCAAACTGAGGTTCAAACCGAGGTTCAAACTGAGGTTCAAACCGAGGTTCAGGCCGAGGTTCAAACTGAGGTTCAAACTGAGGTTCAGGCCGAGGTTCAAACCGAGCTTCAGGCCGAGGTTCAAACCGAGCTTCAGGCCGAGGTTCAAACCGAGGTTCAGGCCGAGGTTCAAACCGAGGTTCAAACTGAGGTTCAGGCCGAGGTTCAAACCGAGGTTCAAACCGAGCTTCAGGCCGAGGTTCAAACTGAGGTTCAAACCGAGGTTCAGGCCGAGGTTCAAACTGAGGTTCAAACCGAGGTTCAGGCCGAGGTTCAAACCGAGGTTCAAACCGAGGTTCAAACCAAGCTTCAGGCCGAGGTTCAAACCGAGGTTCAAACCGAGGTCCAGGCCGAGGTTCAAACCGAGGTCCAGGCCGAGGTTCAAACCGAGGTTCAAACCGAGGTTCAGACCGAGGTTCAGACCGAGGTTCAAACTGAGGTTCAAACTGAGGTTCAGGCCGAGGTTCAAACTGAGGTTCAAACTGAGGTTCAGACCGAGGTTCAAACCGATGTTCAAGCTGAGGTTTAAACTGAGGTTCAAACCGAGGTTCAAACTGAGGTTGAGGGCGACGTTCAAACTGAGGTTCAAACCGAGGTTGAGGCCGAGGTTCAAACTGAGGTTCAAACCGAGGTTGAGGCCGAGGTTCAAACCGAAGTTCAAATTGAGGTTCAAACCGAGGTTCAAACTGAGGTTCAAACTGAGGTTCAGACCGAGGTTCAAACTGATGTTCAAGCTGAGGTTTAAACTGAGGTTCAAACTGAGGTTGAGGGCGACGTTCAAACTGAGGTTCAAACTGAGGTTCAGGCCGAGGTTCAAACTGAGGTTCAAACTGATGTCCAAGCTGAGGTTTAAACTGAGGTTCAAACCGAGGTTCAAACTGAGGTTGAGGGCGACGTTCAAACTGAGGTTCAGGCCGAGGTTCAAACTGAGGTTCAGGCTGAGGTTCAGACCGAGGTTCAAACTGAGGTTCAGGCCGAGGTTCAGACCGAGGTTCAAACTGAGTTTCAGGCTGAGGTTCAGGCTGAGGTTCAAACTGAGGTTCAGACCGAGGTTCAAACTGAGTTTCAGGCTGAGGTTCAGACCGAGGTTCAAACTGAGGTTCAGGCCGAGGTTCAGACCGAGGTTCAAACTGAGTTTCAGGCTGAGGTTCAGGCTGAGGTTCAAACTGAGGTTCAGACCGAGGTTCAAACTGAGTTTCAGGCTGAGGTTCAGACCGAGGTTCAGGACATATGCCACCTCCTTCAATGAGCAACGCCTGGCTCTGCCACCCGTACGCTCAGGACAATCCAAACTTTTCTGTCTGTTGTTCCCCGTTGGTGGAACGTCCTACCAGTTCCTACAGATCAGGGGCGTCCCTCTCTACCTTCACAGACCTCCTGAAGACCTCCAGCTCTTCAGAGAGGACCTCCTCTACAACACTACCAACAACTGGACATGACACATCTGTCAACAACCTCAGATTTAACACTGTCCATACAGGGACGGACCTCAGGACTTATGAGGACCCTGTGTAACCCCTGTATGTGGCATGCTAGAACAGAAAATATCCTCCCATGCTGACATCAGAGTATTTGTTTTAAACACACCTGAAACACGTGATCTCACAAAGATGCTGGGGTTACAGCAGGGCAGTGAATCTAACGGGAAGTATCAGCCGTCCATCCTGTAGGAACCCTGCTACATGATGCTTCCAGCAAACAACCCACAACAACTCTTGCAGAAAGTAAGCACTGATGAAACGCTTGAATTCACAGGCTGACAAAACATCAAATATCTACACAGAGTAGGGAGGACAGCTGCTGGTCACGTGTCCTAAATACACATCACTGAAGAGTGTGTTCAGTTTGAGTCATTACAGCAAAGCATGTGAGGAAAACCTGTCTGCATCATCAACGCCATAGAGCTGCACTAAGAAGAACACTGAGCTTTGATCGGGCTTCCCAGCTGCAAACGTACAATGAACCCACTTCAAGATGACCGATCTGTCAGGATTCAGCTCATGTCAAGATGCCATTGATGAAACTGAAGGGTGTTCGTTGGTCCTCGTCCACTTATAGCAAAGAGCCAAAGGTTCTTTCTTTTCAGTGGGTCTTCCACTAATCAGTAGATCAAGGTTTTGATGTCCAGCTCCTCCAGACTACACGTTGAAGTGTCCTTGGGCAAGATACTGAACCCCAAACTGTGTCGTTCGTGGAGGAGTCTGTTCATTAATGGTCAGCTCAGTCAGTGTAGAGAAAGTTCACAGGAGTCCAAGATGTCTTATGCTGAAAGGTTGAAGCTTGAACAGACCTCAGATTTAACACTGTCCATACAGGGACGGACCTCAGGACTTATGAGGACCCTGTGTAACCCCTGTATGTGGCCTGCTAGAACAGAAAATATCCTCCCATGCTGACATCAGAGTATTTGTTTTAAACACACCTGAAACACGTGATCTCACAAAGATGCTGGGGTTACAGCAGGGCAGTGAATCTAACGGAAAGTATCAGCCGTCCATCCTGTAGACATCCTGCTACAGGATGCTTCCAGCAAACAACCCACAACAACTCTTGCAGAAAGTAAGCACTGATGAAACGCTTGAATTCACAGGCTGACAAAACATCAAATATCTACACAGAGTAGGGAGGACAGCTGCTGGTCACGTGTCTTGGAGATGGAGTGATCAACAACTACTGACATACACTCGTATCCACCTCTACATTTGTTCAAAATCGGTCACAAGTTCAAATCTCTGCATGGGGAAGATACTGTAAGAGGCCAAAAGTATCCGTCTCTGATCAGTGATGTTCGATCAGTGAGGTGAGGTCCATGGACGAGGCCTTAAACCTCTCACGTAACACGAGCTGTGTTCTGTTGTTTAATCACACGTCATCTGTACAAACCGAGCTAACATTAGCTAACAGCAGCTACAGCTGGCAGCAGTTTGTTCTTCAAAGCTGTCGATCTGTTTGGTTTAATTTCTACAATCATCATGTATTACAGAGCCATTGGAAGGAAAACAAACTGTCTTATGGAAGAAATGAAGGAAGGGGAACAGGGAATACTGAGATGATGGGCGTATTCATGAAAATATTACATTACACCTGCTGATATATTTGTTTTAAAACTAAGTACACACGTATTGAGTTACTATGTAACTTGTCTAAAGTGTGTGACTGCTGTGACCTCACGGTGCTGTCTGTAGATAAAAGTCGTGAAGTTGTGAGATTGTGAGCAGTTTGTTTCCTGTGCAGCCACAGAGTCAGGTGAGTTCAGACAGGTAAGCATCAAACCAGGAGACATTACACACGTCTGATAAATCCATGAATTGTAGTTGTTTGCATGTTTGTGCCGATCGGTGGTCAGTTTTATTTAACTTTGATTATTTCAAATCTACAGTGGACCGACTTTTGTAAAGCTCTGACTGTCCCTGCACAGTCTCTGCTGTGCTGAGCTTAGTGTATTCTTGTGCTTCATGTGAATTTACTGCCTGAACAACATTTGAATTTGTTCTTCAGAGCATCACACAGATCCACATCAGCAGTCAGTTACTGTCAGCAGAAATCTGACGATGAAGGTGAGTTTGTCGACTGAAATCTTACAGATCTCAAAGTTCTGTTAAACTGTGAAGAGACTTGTGATATCTGACTTTGCTCTGCCATGAAACTAGAGGCCAAACTGTTCAAACAGTGTGTAAGATTCAAACCTCGTCTCCTCTGTTCCAGCTGCTATCAGTCATCGTCGTCCTCGTCCTCCTCGCTCCAGTGTTGACCAGCTGCAAAAAGCTCGTCCAACCGAAAGACTGCAGTGACATCCATCACCAAGTCAAGACCAGACGCAGTGGAGTGTACACCATCTATCCCCTTGGAAAGACGTCTGCTGTCCAGGTACTCTTCACCTTCTCTGTTCTCCTATTGGTCGGTGTGGAGGTTTAGGGTCCATCCATTCTCTTCTGCTTATCTGGGGTCGGGTCTTGGTAGCAGCAGGTTTAGCAGGGCACTCCAGACGTCCTTCTCCCCAGCAACACACTCCAGCTCCTCCTGGTCCCTCCAGCAGGTTAGGGTTTGCCACAGGGTCTCCTCCCAGTCCTAATCAGATGCCCCCCCAGCCACCTCAGCTGGCTCCTTTCGACGCAAAGGAGCAGCGCCTCAGGGGGACCCTGTCTTAAACCTTTTCCAAATTGAAATTCAAATGTAGAGTGCATGGTCAAACTCCCATGACCCCCTCAGCACCCTTGAAAGGGTTAAGAGCTGGTCCGTTGTTCCACGACCAGGACTGAATCTGGGGTTCGACAATCGGACGGAGCGTCCTTTCCAGCACCCCAGAGTAAAGTTCTTAAGGCCTTTTAAGTTTTAAACAGCTGTCATCTAATGAATGTGTGTTTGTGTGTAGGTGTACTGTGACATGGTCTCACAGGGAGGACGGTGGACTGTGAGTATTTTAACACACATCAACTTCACCAAGTCACAGCCGAGAGTTTTTTCCATGTGTGCACTTCATGTTGGAGCGTCAGAATAAATCAAATAACAGTAAAAACATTGTTATCTGGAAACTTGAGCTGTCAGATATCTCTTGTGTTTAACCCCCCAGGTGTTCCAGAGGAGGATGGACGGCACGCTGAACTTCTACAGACCCTGGCATCAGTACAAGATGGGCTTTGGTAGAGCTGCTGGAGAGTACTGGCTCGGTGAGAAATGAAACCAAACCAACAGTCATGTGACTTCATGAAACTCACAGTTCACAAACAACAAACATGTTGAATGCATTTCCTTCCTCATCAAACAAGTATTTCAAATCCAGCTTTGTTTACATCCATGTTTACGAGCTTCTTCTTCACCGTCTTTGCTGGTGCACTGCACGCCAAGATACGACAGTAACACTTCAAAATATTTCTTGGTGTGTTATCAGTGTTATCGTCATCAGGTATCGTGTGAAGCCATTGGTAGGACTCTATTGGGGTTGGGCAATATTTAAAAAATTTACAATTAACAACCAGCGACTGTCGATGTCTTCATGCAAACACAATCACCAACAGCCAATATATTTATCCAAGCGACGAACAGTAAGGTGTGTACAAAATGTAAAAACTGTGTTTGTGTGTGCAGGTCTTGACAACATCCACCAACTGACCCACCAGCGAAAGTCCGAGCTGCTGGTCGACATGGAGGACTTTACTGGAAAGAAAGTGTTTGCTCGTTACTCCTCGTTCTCTGTCGAATCTGAATGTGACGGATACGTACTGCATGTCTCTGGATTTAAAAATGGAGGGGCGGGTGAGTATTAGTGCAGGAAGGAGGGCTGTAGGGGTGACAGTGCAGGTTGATGTGGTCACTTTGGTTGTAGTTATTCATTGATTATTAATCAGAGCTCCAAATGAATAGTTTAGTGTATTTCATGAGACTGAAATCAATCAATGAACTGGCTATCATTTTCTTGGGGTTCCCCCACCGGCCAAATCCACTTTACCCCCTGGTGGCAGCATAGTGTCCAACAGAGGTCTTAGTCCCAGTAGTGTTTGTAGTATTAGTATCATTAGTATCATTGTCAAGATTAAACACTGTGGTTCATGTTTCTGTAGGAGACTCCTTGGCATATCACAACAAAAAGAAGTTCTCCACCTTCGACAAAGACCAGGACACCTGGTCTGACAACTGTGCCAGAAGATTCCTCGGGGGATTCTGGTACGCTAGTTGTCACCAGGCAAACCCCAACGGGGTTTATCTTTGGGGGGCTGAAAAAAAACACTTTGCTATTGGAGTGAATTGGTACCATTATAAGGGCCATCACTACTCCCTGAAGAGCATCAGCATGAAGATCCGTCCTGTGAAGTAGTTCTCCAGGTCAAACATACAGCAGAAAATCAGCTGATGATTTTTCTCTCTTTTCTTCATCATCTTTACATGAAACAGACACAGAGTCTGATAACATGTCGACAACTTCATTAACTTCCAACTCAACTTATAGCAAAGCAAAAGACAAAAAAAAAACATAAAAACAACATAAATATTTCCAAGTTCAATCAAAGTTTGATTGTGTGTGAAATAATAAAATCTGAGCAGAAAGCTGATGTGATCTGAGGTCTTCATTTTGTCTCTGGTGTCTTTCATCTGAACAAAAAAGAACAGACAGAGCTGGAAATCACAAACAGTCAGACTCCAACATATTTGAACAAACTTAACGTGAAGCAAGTAATAATATTACGTAATCGTACTAATAAAGTCAAAATGACTGCATTCATTTTCACTGTTGGGTTTGCACAAACAAATTGTCTTTATTAATATTGAATGCATAAACCTGGTTACTGTGTAGTGGAAATACACTGAGTTATTATTACTATCACATAAATCTTATTACTTGCTTCACATTAAGTTCATTAGTTCATTTATATTAAACCCAAGTCATTCAAATGGATCCTGCATTTTGACCAAACATTGTTTTTGAGTGAACAAACTGTTCAGGTGACCGCAGTAAAAATACTCTACATGTCATTCTATGAACCAAAACACACGAACAGGAAAATATTTGTGTGTTATACCTTTGTACAGGTGCTATAAATGTTTGTACATTGAGGCTGTTCTAGGTCAAATTTGACCCGGATCTATTGACCTGGATCTATTGACCTGGATCTATTGACCTGGATCTATTGATCTGGATTTTAGAGCCATCAGTGTGGGTCAAATGAAGGGGAACCTTGAAACAGTCAGACTGTATGTTCTATGTCTGTGTGTATTTTGTATGGGACAGTGGTGACAGAGTTCAGGGGGAACCTCAAACACACACACCACACACACACACACACACACACACACACACACACACACACACACACACACACACACACAGTTTCAGAGTGTTCTTAGTATTTTCAGTATCAATAATTTAAATCATTATGGTTGTTATATTCTCATGTCTCAGGTAAAACAGGACATGGCATCATGTGATCAGGTTTTTTGTGCTCTCATGCAATCTAAATAATGAATAATAATGAATTTATGGTCAGTAGGTTATTTATTCTAAACTGATCTGGGGTTCAAACTTGTGTACAGACACTTGGCGTTGGCCCGCCCTACCCTGCCTGTGATTGGCTGACATTCTTGCCCTCACCTTGATCTCAGTCACATGTCACGGTGGCTTAGTGATGTCATCACAGAGGATTTCTGGGTATTGGAGTTGACTGCAGTGATGCTTTAAATGAACAACATGTAACTATGTGTAACACTGACATCTCGTGGTTAAAATGTGTACTGCAGTTCACATTTCAAACCCTGGAGAGTCGTCTCCTCCTCCACAGACTGAACCTTCACCAGTTCAACATGTTTTATTTCAAACTGAGGTTCATATTGTTGTTTATTCAACATAATAAAATCGATTGCATTACATTTTCAGTGCAAATCATTGTTTTAATTAATGGTGTTCATTTACACTTAAAGCTCAAACTATGAATTGTCAGTTTTGACAACTTATTGATCAAGAGGCCAAACATTTGAATATGTTTGGGACAAAACAAGGAAAGTTAAAACATCACTGATACAGAAGATGAATCGGTGACATCATTTGTGAGTCCACTGAAGATCTCTGTTGGTTCGGTAAACTCACTGGCATCACCTCACATCACTGTGAAGATTGATTGACTTTAGTTCAGTGCAGTTGGAGAGGTTGGAGTTGTCTCCATCAAGGCACGGGCGGGACGTAATCCTGCGGGTGGTTTCCTTCACGGAGGCGTCCGAAACAGCCGAGCAGCAAGTCCACCGCCGTGCTGACCGTGGACCGGACGCCCTCTTCGGTCTGTGCCCGCAGAGGGTTCACCTCCACCATGTCCACCGCGGACAGGAGACCTGCAGGACGAGCAACTCAGATTTAGTCCATGAATCCACCTGGATGATCTAAAACAGTCTAATCTGTCCAAAGACAACTGCCCCACACAGAGGCAGCTGTTGAGACGGATGTTGACAGATTAATTAAGAAAAAGACGAGCTATCACGTGTTTCGACTCGTACCTGTGTGACGGATCTGTTCAGTGATGTAGATCCCATCTCTGTAGGTGAGCCCACCGACTACAGGTGTCCCAGTCGCCGGGGGTAACGGTGGGGTCGATGGCATCCACATCGTAGCTCAGGTGGATCGGGTTATTCCCTCTGTTCGAAACACAGAAACACATTTAACTTTTACTGTGACTCCATTCAGGACAGCATGGACAGCATGTCCTTTGACCAGGAGGTGGAGCTCACCTGGTACAAAGGTAGTCACACGTCTCCTCCATAACTTTGCCGATACCAAGTTGATCCACCTCGGTCATGGAAAACACCTTCACGCCCAGAAACTTCAGGAAGTAACTGTCAAAATAAAAGAGCAGCCTTCCTGTACTTTGATATGCCACGTGTTAGCTCGTCTATGTTTAAAATGCAAGCACACTTTGAAGATGCTGGACTCATGAAGGAGGCTCAGAAACATACTGCTCTCCTGGGTCCACGTCTCTCAGCCCGATGTAGACCAGATCTCTGGCTGACAGACAAGGCTTGAGCCAAGAGAAGTTTGGCAAGGCAGGAACCTGTCGACACGAAGAACAACGACATCTAAAAATTCAACCGATGCAAATCCCTCAGGACCGAAGTTATTCCATGTTAAAGGGATTCACAGTCGGTATTCATCACTATTGTGTTGTGTAGTTTCTACTCTGATCTTCAGTTACGTCCAAAGTTACGTTTAGTTTTTCAGTCAATTCAGATGAAAAGGTATATTTTTATATTTTTATTACAAAACAAGAGTTCTTAATGGAAACATCTAATGGTCTGAAGCAGCAGTGCCGTCGTCGTGGATCAGATTTCTTTTCTAGTGAACTCCACCTTCATACAGATTGTACATCACTCTGTGGTTTGTGGTAGAAATCAGGACCGACCTTTGACTGCAGCTCGTGGAGGAGGAAAGAAACAGGCTGTCCGTGCATGTTTCCCGTGGTCGAGGTCAGCGGTGTGTTGATGTCAGAGTGAGCGTCGACCCACACGACGCCCAGCTGCCCGACCGCCGCCGAGTGACCATGGATGGATCCGATCGCCAGACTGATGAGCATGTGACGAACCACAGAGAGAATACAATGATGTATTATACAAAAAGTAGCTGGTCTGATTGTTCATGTAGACATCTGGATCAGCAGGACATCACACCGTGCTCATCACACGTTACAGACACGAAGCTGTAATCGAACCTTTCCTGTATGAATGTAAAGAAACATTCAGATTCATGTTTTTACACGTGAGCGCTAACTGGACTCAGCGATGGCCGATCGATCACTCATCTGTGTGTCCTGCTCGTGGATGATTGACAGACCGTGATGTGTCCGTCGTGACTGGAAACCAAAGTCAACAATCGCCCATTCAAATATTTACAACATTAAAGCAGAGTGTGTTTTATCTTCTACTATGAGGGGACCTCTGTACTTTAGTACATGCTACTTTCAACTTCCACTCCACTACGAATGTTTGACACTTGTACCAACTTATTACATAAAAAACTCATGATAAGCTTCTGATATGAAGCAGTACTATTCTACTAATGTACCCAGTAGTACACTCAGTATCTAAAATTGGCTCCACATTGATTAAATGTTCTTAAACAGTTCTTATTTCCAGCTGATTTTGCAGTAATGAACACAGTTATGAATTTTAGATTCTATTTTGGTAATAAAGCCAAAATCTGAGACACTGGACCTTTAAGTACATTTAACTAATTACTGATAATACTTGAAGTAACCTCTGTGGACTCACCTGTGGTCTCCGCCCAGCATCACTGTGGTGTGTCCGTCCTTCTTCACAGCCTTCACCGCCTCTGACAGCCTCTGGTTGGCGCTGCCGACCGCCCGAGCATTTTTCACCTGGCCGACCGGCTCGTCGTCCGGAAACTCCTCAAACGTCAAGTTACCATAATCCTTGGCTTCACAGCCTGCAGACACAAACACAGTGATCTGTGAGATCACACCACAGAGGTGACACATCAACACGATCACTCCGATCACACGTGGACATCACATCATTTTTACATTTTTAACGTGAACTACTGAAGCTGTCAGACTTATTAAAGAAATGTCACTTTGTTCAAACATGAACGCTCTCTGTGTGAACATTAACTGTCAGCGCCTGTGTGGAAATGTTTCACGCGGAAATGAGTGACTCATGAAACTTCTCTGTGAAAACAAGAAACCACAGAAGTTTAGGCAACGGCAACAGGAGTCAGCCTGAGCGAGTCACACACACACTCATGGCAGCAGTGTTAAACCTGAACACACTCATGGCAGCAGTGTTAAACCTGAACACAGTCATGACAGCAGTGTTAAACCTGAACACACTCATGGCAGCAGTGTTAAACCTGAACACACTCATGGCAGCAGTGTTAAACCTGAACACAGTCATGGCAGCAGTGTTAAACCTGAACACACTCAGGCAGCAGTGTTAAACCTGAACACACTCATGGCAGCTGTAAACCTGAACACACTCAGACAGCAGTGTTAAACCTGAACACACTCATGGCAGCAGTGTTAAACCTGAACACACTCAGGGCAGCAGTGAACCTGAACACACTCATGGCAGCAGTGTTAAACCTGAACACACTCGGCAGCAGTGTTAAACCTGAACACACTCATGGCAGCAGTGTTAAACCTGAACACACTCATGGCAGCAGTGTTAAACCTGAACACACTCATGCAGCAGTGTTAAACCTGAACACACTCAGGGCAGCAGTGTTAAACCTGAAACACACTCATGGCAGCAGTGTTAAACCTGAACACACTCAGGCAGCAGTGTTAAACCTGAACACACTCAGGGCAGCAGTGTTAAACTGAACACAGCTCATGGCAGCAGTGTTAAACCTGAACACACTCAGGGCAGCAGTGTTTAAACCTGAACACACTCATGGCAGCAGTGTTAAACCTGAACACACTCATGACAGCAGTGTTTAAACCTGAACACACTCATGGCAGCAGTGTTAACTGAACACACTCATGACAGCAGTTGTTAAACCTGAACACACTCATGACAGCAGTGTTAAACCTGAACACACTCATGGCAGCAGTGTTAAACCTAAACACACTCATGACAGCAGTGTTAAACCTGACACACTCATGACAGCAGTGTTAAACTGACACACTCAGACAGCAGTGTTAACCTGAACACACTCATGACAGCAGTGTTAAAAACCTGAACACACTCAGGGCAGCAGTGTTAAACCTGAAACACACTCATGACAGCAGTGTTAAACCTGAACACACTCATGACAGCAGTGTTAAACCTGAACACAGTCATGACAGCAGTGTTAAACCCTGAAACACACTCATGGCAGCAGTGTTAAACCTGAACACACTCAGGGCAGCAGTGTTAAACCTGAACACACTCATGACAGCAGTGTTAAACCTGAACACACTCATGACAGCAGTGTTAAACCTGAACACACTCAGGGCAGCAGTGTTAAACCTGAACACACTCATGACAGCAGTGTTAAACCTGAACACACTCATGACAGCAGTGTTAAACCTGAACACACTCATGGCAGCAGTGTTAAACCTGAACACACTCATGGCAGCAGTGTTAAACCTGAACACACTCATGTACGACTGCAGGATGAGAGCGAGGAGTTCAGAGAGGAAAGAAAAAGAAAGACCTCCTGTTGACCCACTCTGACCTGTGATCAGCTGAGCGGTGTCTCTGTCACTCGTACGTCTGTTCTCTCACTATGTAACTCTGTGAAGTACGTAGCGCTTTACGTTAGCAAAGTTTTTCGACTCGCCAGTTTATAATCATAATCATAAGAAATACACGTTAAAGCCGTTTACCACAGTTACACTCTGTAACTAGGAATAACAAAGGAGGCTATTATGATGAATGATTCAAGTCTCAAGTTATTACACACACACACACACACACACACACACACACACACACACACACACACACACACACAAGCATTACCAGAGTGTGTTAGACATGATTTAAAGCATGACCTATGAAACGTCCCCGGTTAGCTTCAAGTCCAGTGTGTAACAACACTCAGGTCCACAGTTAGACAGGTTCACAAGTACGCACACATACATAAATTATCTAATTATTGTTATCATGTTATTATCACATTATAATTATTATTGTTATTATCACATTATAATTATTATTGTTATCACATTATAATTATTATTGTTATTATCACATTATAATTATTATTGTTATGATCACATTATAATTATTATTGTTATTATGACATTATAATTATTATTGTTATCACATTATAATTATTATTGTTATTATCATATTATAATTATTATTGTTATTATCACATTATAATTATTATTGTTATTATCACATTATAATTAGTATTGTATTATCACATTATAATTATTATTGTTTATATCACATTATATTATTATTGTTATTATCACATTATAATTATTATTGTTATTATCACATTATATTATTATTGTTATTATCACCTTTAATTATTATTGTTATATCACATAATTATTATTGTTATTATCACATTATAATTATTATTATTATCACATTATAATTATTATTGTTATTATCACATTATATTATATGTTATTATCACATTATAATTTATTGTTATGATCACATTATAATTATTATTGTTATGATCACATTATAATATTATTGTTTTATGAACATTATAATTATTATTGTTATCACATTATAATTATTATTGTTATTATCACATTATAATTATTATTGTTATTATCACATTATAATATTATTGTTATTATCACATTATAATTATTATTGTTATGATCACATTATAATTATTATTGTTATTATCACATTATAATTATTATTGTTATTATCACATTATAATTATTATTGTTATCACATTATAATTATTATTGTTATTATGACATTATAATTATTATTGTTATCACATTATAATTATTATTGTTATTATCACATTATAATTATTATTGTTATGATCACATTATAATTATTATTGTTATTATAATATTATAATTATTATTGTTATGATCACATTATAATTATTGTCATTGACGTCCTGTCAGTGTTTCATGAAGCTCTTCATGGTCTGACCTGTTTTTTTTTAGTACATTCACTGAGAGTAATCGAGTACATTCGCTGAAGTATAACTTCAAGGTACTCGTACTTTACTTAGTATTTTGTACTTTTTACTCCACTACATTTATCTTTAGTTATCTTAGTAATGAACACACACACACACACACACACACACACACACACACACACACACACACCTTGCTCCTGTAGTTTTTGCAGCAGTCCAGCTGTTCGGATCAGGTCCGGTCCTTTCTCCACTCCACCTCGAGGCTGCAGCGCAAGAAGAAGAGTTACAGCTGACACACACACACACACACACACACACACACACACACACACACACACACACACACCTGTCCCTTAGAGAAAGGTGCTCCGATGATCCCCACTGCCGGCGCGCGCTGAGGATGATGATGATGAAGACTCCGTCCGTTGACGGTCAGCGCGAGCTGCTGCAGCTTCCTCGCGCTCCTCATGCTGGCTGATCGGTACACACACACACACACACACACACACACACACACACACACACTCCTAAATACACTCCGTGACGCCTGCCCTCGGCGGGGCAGGTGTGACGTCACGAATGAGTTAATAAGCAGCTGGTTTGTTGAAACAGAAGAAGAGTTCATATGCAAATGAGCTCGGTCACACAGTGTCACGTGCTCAGGTGTTCTGTCATTTACTGAGAAACAGGTGTGATGTCATCAGTGACGGGATGTCGCTACAGTCCCACATGTGGCCTCATACTGGAATAAATTCATGGACTGGAGGAAGATCTGGCTCTTATATGTTAACTCATAAAGTGAGAGAAGTCTCATTTAAAATAATTCATAGAGGTTATCTATCCAATGATCATATTGTTAGAAGATTCAAACAAGATATTGATGTGAAATGCACTTTCTGCTCTGAACATTTTGAAACAGTGACTCATTTATTTTGGCACTGCCCCTTTGTCCAAAGTCTGTGGACTGATGTTGATAATGATTTCAAGTTGTTTTGGAGGGATGGACTGTTTGGGCTCTTGGACTTGAACAAAAATAGAGTAAGATTAAAGGAAACATTTATTATCAATCTCATCATACTGATGGCAAAATTTCATATTCATAAGTGTAAATTTACTCGAAGAAAAGCATCTTTTGTTGCCTTTCACGGTGAGCTCAGACAGGACATCGCTTCCATTAAGTTTTCTAATAAAAGCTATTAAAACGCTTATGTGAACATTTAAATATATTTATGTAAACTCTTTCTCCCCCCTGGCGTAGAATATACATGAATGTTTTTGTAATGTTTTGTATATGATCTGTGTTCCTTTGTTTGTGAAACAAAGTTCTAGTAAAAAAAATTAAAAAAAAGAGAAGCTGCTGGTGCTGGTCCAGGTTCTGTCTGACCCCCGGTGACCCGTCCACAGGACTGCTCCGCCTCAACGCTCTGAAGAAGAAGAAGAAGAAGAAGAAGAAGAAGAAGAAGAAGAAGAAGAGGAGGTAACCAGGCTCAGCAGCTTCTATGGACATGATGGCAGAGGAGAAGAGAGTGAAGAGGACGCTGACGGAGGAAGCTAAGAAGAGAAAAGGAGAGAGTGAGCGAGCAAGAAGCCGCCGGACAAGAGTAAATGTGGGACTGACTTTTAGTGGTTGGTGAGAGCTTGGTGAAATAAAAGGCTGAAAGACAGACGCCGAGCTGGGAGACAAACCACAGAAAGATTTCTACGTACTGTTCCTTTAAGAACTAAAGGAAGAAGTGATCTGAACATGAAGAAATCGCTTCTTTGATTAGGCAACATGAAATTACCAGAAATCAGGTTGTTTCAGTAAATGATGAATCCTCCCGGGTCCCGTAAATCTCTGACTTCAGTTTCATGTTGACAGATTAGTCTATATTTAATCTGAGATGTGCTGACTGTTCTTCTTTCACATCCACACCCAGAGACCTGCTGAGAAACTCATGTCCACTTAAAGGTACAGCTGATTGTTGGAGTCTACGTTACGGAGACTACGTCCAGGTTTTAGACAGTCTGCGGGGACGTCACGGAGACTACGTCCAGGTTTTAGACAGTCTGCGGGGACGTCACGGAGACTACGTCCAGGTTTTAGACAGTCTGTGGGGACGTCACGGAGACTACGTCCAGGTTTTAGACAGTCTGCGGGGACGTCACGGAGACTACGTCCAGGTTTTAGACAGTCTGCGAGGACGTCACAGAGACTACGTCCAGGTTTTAGACAGTCTGCTGGGACGTCACAGAGACTACGTCCAGGTTTTAGACAGTCTGTAGGGACGTCACAGAGACTACGTCCAGGTTTTAGACAGTCTGCGGGGACGTCACAGAGACTACGTCCAGGTTTTAGACAGTCTGCGGGGACGTCACAGAGACTACGTCCAGGTTTTAGACAGTCTGCGGAGACGTCACAGAGACTACGTCCAGGTTTTAGACAGTCTGCGGGGACGTCACAGAGACTACGTCCAGGTTTTAGACAGTCTGTAGGGACGTCACAGAGACTACGTCCAGGTTTTAGACAGTCTGCGGGGACGTCACGGAGACTACGTCCAGGTTTTAGACAGTCTGCGGGGACGTCACGGAGACTACGTCCAGGTTTTAGACAGTCTGCGGGGACGTCACGGAGACTACGTCCAGGTTTTAGACAGTCTGCGGGGACGTCACAGAGACTACGTCCAGGTTTCAGACAGTCTGCGGGGACGTCCAGGTCGTCAAAAACAACAAAACTCTGAATTAAAGAAAACTTTTTTTATTTTTGAGAGCAAAAATACAAATTTAACAGCTGATGTGTGTGTGTGTGTGTGTGTGTGTGTGTGTGTGTGTGTGTGTGTATTAGAAGTAGCTCTGTAGTGGTTCTCCCAGGATGTTCTCCATCTCCTGAACAACCTTCTGGACCTGCTGCTCCACCTCCTCACACTCATCTGGAACACACACACACACACACACACACACACATCATGTTACACTTCATTAAAACATTCACATCATAACAAACACGTGTGTGTGTGTGTGTGTGAGAGAGAGTGTGTGTGTGAGAGAGTGTGTGTGTGAGAGAGTGTGTGTGTGTGTGTGTGTGAGTGAGTGTGTGAGAGTTTGTGTGTGAGTGAGTGTGTGAGAGTGTGTGTGTGTGTGTGTGTGTGTGTGTGTGTGTGTGTGTGTGTGTGTGTGTGTGTGTGAGTGTGTGTGCTCACCCTCCATCAGCTCTGCTATGAATGGGATGGTCTCTGGCAGCAGCACCACGTAGTTCTCCTTCAGTTTGGACGCTAACTCCATCAGCATGAGCAGAGAGGAGAACCGCACCTGAGGAGGAGGAGGGTTACTATGGTAACGTTCTGTCAACGCTGCACAAACGTTAGGTAACTGTTTGGTCATTTTAATCAGTGGAAAACTAGTCTTCAAGTTTCCAGGTTTTCCAGGACGCCTGTGAACCCAGCCTCAGTTTCAGCCCTGAGCTTTGTCTGCAGGTCTGCCTGTGTGAGCCTGCGAGGCGACACTCGGGGCGGCTCACCTTGGACTCGGGGTGTCTGGTCTTCAGCAGGATCTGGTAGTTGAGAGTTTTCCACTGCGAGTCGTCGGCCAGCGCCACGGAGAACTGCCCCACGCAGGGCACCAGGTGCTGGGTCACCCTCTGCTGGTACACCTGCTCTCCGCCCAGGAGGTTCTCCAGCTGCAGACAGAGAGGAGACGTCAGCACACGTCAGCCACGAGGACGCGTCTCCGAGGAGCGTGTCATCGTGTCGGCGCTCACCTGGTCGAGCAGCGGGCTCATGAGGGCGTCGGCCCGCTCTCTGCTCAGGAACCTCTGCGTGTCGTACAGGAAGATCTTGTGCAGACAGTCGAGCAGCAGCTGAAGCAGCAGAGCGCTCTTCTCCTCGCCGCGACCCGACTCAAACAACAGCTCACCTGACAGGAAGTGAAGAGACGTGAGGCGGAGAGGTCGACGTCAAGACAGTCAAAGAGAACTAAAGCGTGCAGCCAGCTCACCTGTCCGCGAGATGTCCGTCTGTCTCAGCAGGTCGGCCATTGGCTTCACCAGATTTCCTGCGAACAGGACGAAGAGTCCTTTGAGGCGCTCGGCGACGACATCGGTCAGCCGGTAGAACGTCAACAGACGCTCGGTACTGCCCGATTTACTCCAGTCCAACAGCTGAGGAGACCAACACAAACACCATCATCATCATTTGGTTTGAGTGTCTGACAGACATTATTACTGACACTGCAGCAGCACAGAGACTTAAAGTCAGTCAAAGGCAGCTTGAGGTTGCCGAGCAACCAGGGTCAGCTGCAGGTCAGAGCTGTAACTGCAGCTGTGCTCTGTCTGTGTGTGAGTGACTGCTGAGAGACACAGAAAATCTCTAAATGAAGCCCCTCCAACTAGTGGACACTAATGCCAAACGGTAGGTGGTATCAAAAAGCCCAAATGACCGTGAGCATCCTCATCTTGTCGACCATGTGAATGCTGAATTTCAGTGTGTGAAGTTAAAAAATGTGACCTGGGGAGAGAGAGAAAGAACAGGTGCCCCGTGCTCCTTTGGGAAATTTCTCCTCTCCAGTTTACATGGGAGTAGATGGGGCTGTCGGTGGGTGATCCTGGAGCATCAGTGCGTCTCCCGCCAAAACTATAAGTCTGACAGCTTCAGCAGTGATATCGCTGCGTAGCCCACGAATTTTCCCACGTTTCTATGTAGAAATTATTTCTGTAGTGACGGTGTTTGATGTCACGCACTCTAGCCTCTCCATAAGGTAACAGTGGGGGAGTTTTTTGGTGTTCCTTGTTTATGTGCGACCAAAACTGTGGGAGGTGCAGCACGCCAAAAAACCACGGAAGAAACGTCAGAATAAAATCTAAATATATAAATATAACGTGCCTCTCGGCACACTCAGTAACGTTCTGTCGGGTCGTCGGGTCGTCACCTTGAAGAAGAGCGGTCTGAAGGTGACCTCGGACAGCTTCATCACCATGGCGATCAGACAGTCGATGACGTGGCCCTCGATCCCCGCCGTCGCCTCCAGGTCGCCCTGAAAACGTTGCATGTTGGTTAGTTTTTGGTTGTGGGTTGGTTAGAGTTTAGAAGAGTAGCTTTGAGCGCCGACTGACCCGACAGTGTTCGGCCCGGAAGTCCAGGGCGGTGAGGAAGAAGGAGGTGAGCTCTGATTGGTGGGAGCCCAGCTGCTCTTTGTCCATGTGACTGATGTGTTCCTTCAGGATGCTCATGAGCGCCACCAGCTGAGCCTGCAGAGAAACACATGTCACTCACACGTCTGTGTCTCAGCACACGCCAGATTTAAAAGGGCCAGCATCCAGATTTAAAGGGCCAGCGTTCATATTTAAAAGGACCAGCGTTCATATTTAAAGGACCAGCGTTCATATTTAAAGGGCCAGCGTCATATTTAAAGGACCAGCGTTTATATTTAAAGGACCAGCGTTCATATTTAAAGGGCCAGCGTTCATATTTAAAGGGCCAGCGTTCATATTTAAAGGACCAGCGTTTATATTTAAAGGACCAGCGTTCATATTTAAAGGGCCAGCGTTCATATTTAAAGGGCCAGCGTTCATATGGCCAGTGTTCATATTTAAAGGGCCAGTGTTCATATTTAAAGGACCAGCGTTCATATTTAAAGGGCCAGCGTCATATTTAAAGGACCAGCGTTTATATTTAAAGGACCAGCGTTCATATTTAAAGGGCCAGCGTTCATATTTAAAGGACCAGCGTTTATATTTAAAGGACCAGCGTTCATATTTAAAGGGCCAGTGTTCATATTTAAAGGGCCAGTGTTCATATTTAAAGGGCCAGTGTTCATATTTAAAAGGACCAGCGTTCAGATCCAAACCTTTCTGTCGACGACCATGTTGCTGTAGCACTTGGTGAGGGTAGGCAGTAGGACCCTGGGGGGCAGCTTGGTGGCGAGGGTGCTCCTGAGGGAGGCGAGGCGTGAGGACAGCTGGGCGGAGCACGACGAGGAGGAAGAGGCGGAGTCCACCAGCCGAGTCAGCCGACACACCTGCAGGAACAGGAAGTGTTGTTATGGTGACCATGTTAAAGCTGGCCCGGCCCGGCCCGGCGCAGGCCCCGCCCAGCTCACCTGTGACAGCGTGTCCTGCAGGTACGGGCTGATGAAGTGCGGCAGCGTCTCGGCGACACGCTGCAGGGCGGTGACGGCGCTCAGCAGGTAGATCTCATTGGTCAGCAGCTCCTTCCTGTCCGTCAGCGTCCGCAGCAGCGCCGGCATCAACCTGCACGACACACAACCCCCCTCGACCAATCAGAACACAGCACAGTCGCCCAACAGAAGAGTCGCTGTGATGTCATGGCGTGCGCGCTCACCTCGGCAGCTGTGGGATGGCGAGCGCTCTGAGCGTGCTCACCACCTCGGCGATGCACAGCAGGGCGCTGCCCGTCACGTTCTTGTCCTCGTCTGTTGCCATGACGACGTCCATCGCCCGCAGCAGCACAGGAAGCAGCGCCTCCTGGTGCGCCGAGCCGAAACTGCGACACAGCAGCTTCAGGCTGTACAGCGCCGTCTGACGGTTAATGGCGTGCTCCGCCTCCTCCTCCGCCCTCCCCTGGCGTTTACCCACAATGCTCAGCAGGTCGCCGGTCAGCTGGACGAGCGCGGTGACCTGAACCAACGAAGAAGAATAGTGTTGTCGGGACGTTCTTTTAACGTTACTTATTGGTTAGTTAAAGGTTACTTATTGGTTAGTTAAAGGTTGTGCATTGGTTAGTTAAAGGTTGTGCATTGGTTAGTTAAAGGTTATGCATTGGTTAGTTAAAGGTTATGCATTGGTTAGTTAAAGGTTGTGCATTGGTTAGTTAAAGGTTGTGCATTGGTTAGTTAAATGTTGTGTATTGGTTAGTCAAAGGTTATGCATTGGTTAGTTAAAGGTTATGCATTGGTTAGTTAAAGGTTATGCATTGGTTAGTTAAAGGTTGTGCATTGGTTAGTTAAAGGTTGTGCGTTGGTTAGTTAAAGGTTATGCATTGGTTAGTTAAAGGTTATGCATTGGTTAGTTAAAGGTTGTGCATTGGTTAGTTAAAGGTTGTGCATTGGTTAGTTAAAGGTTGTGCATTGGTTAGTTAAATGTTGTGCATTGGTTAGTCAAATGTTATGCATTGGTTAGTTAAAGGTTATGCATTGGTTAGTTAAAGGTTGTGCACTGGTTAGTTAAAGGTTGTGCATTGGTTAGTCAAAGGTTGTGCATTGGTTAGTTAAAGGTTACTTATTGGTTAGTTAAAGGTTGTGCATTGGTTAGTCAAAGGTTGTGTATTGGTTAGTTAAAGGTTATGCATTGGTTAGTTAAAGGTTGTGCATTGGTTAGTTAAAGGTTATGCATTGGTTAGTCAAAGGTTATGCATTGGTTAGTTAAAGGTTGTGCATTGGTTAGTCAAAGGTTGTGTATTGGTTAGTTAAAGGTTGTGCATTGGTTAGTTAAAGGTTACTTATTGGTTAGTTAAAGGTTGTGCATTGGTTAGTCAAAGGTTGTGTATTGGTTAGTCAAAGGTTATGCATTGGTTAGTTAAAGGTTACTTATTGGTTAGTTAAAGGTTGTGCGTTGGTTAGTCAAAGGTTATGCATTGGTTAGTCAAAGGTTGTGCATTGGTTAGTTAAAGGTTACTTATTGGTTAGTTAAAGGTTGTGCATTGGTTAGTCAAAGGTTGTGTATTGGTTAGTCAAAGGTTATGCATTGGTTAGTTAAAGGTTATGCATTGGTTAGTTAAAGGTTGTGCATTGGTTAGTTAGAGGTTGTGCATTGGTTAGTTAAAGGTTGTGCATTGGTTAGTTAAAGGTTATGCATTGGTTAGTTAAAGGTTGTGCGTTGGTTAGTTAAAGGTTGTGCGTTGGTTAGTTAAAGGTTATGCGTTGGTTAGTTAAAGGTTGTGCGTTGGTTAGTTAAAGGTTGTGCGTTGGTTAGTTAAAGGTTGTGCGTTGGTTAGTTAAAGGTTATGCGTTGGTTAGTTAAAGGTTATGCGTTGGTTAGTTAAAGGTTGTGCGTTGGTTAGTTAAAGGTTATGCATTGATTAGTTAAAGGTTGTGCATTGGTTAGTTAAAGGTTGTGTATTGGTTAGTTAAAGGTTATGCATTGATTAGTTAAAGGTTGTGCATTGGTTAGTTAAAGGTTGTGTATTGGTTAGTTAAAGGTTATGCGTTGGTTAGTTAAAGGTTGTGCGTTGGTTAGTTAAAGGTTGTGCGTTGGTTAGTTAAAGGTTATGCGTTGGTTAGTTAAAGGTTATGCGTTGGTTAGTTAAAGGTTATGCGTTGGTTAGTTAAAGGTTGTGCGTTGGTTAGTTAAAGGTTATGCGTTGGTTAGTTAAAGGTTATGCGTTGGTTAGTTAAAGGTTGTGCGTTGGTTAGTTAAAGGTTATGCATTGATTAGTTAAAGGTTGTGCATTGGTTAGTTAAAGGTTGTGTATTGGTTAGTTAAAGGTTGTGTATTGGTTAGTTAAAGGTTATGTATTGGTTAGTTAAAGGTTACTTATTGGTTAGTTAAAGGTTATGCATTGGTTAGTCAAAGGTTATGCATTGGTTAGTTAAAGGTTGTGCATTAGTTAAAGGTTATGCATTGGTTAGTTAAAGGTTATGCATTGGTTAGTTAAAGGTTATGCATTGGATAGTTAAAGGTTGTGTATTGGTTAGTTAAAGGTTATGTATTGGTTAGTCAAAGGTTGTGCGTTAGTTAGTTAAAGGTTATGCATTGGTTAGTTAAAGGTTATGCATTGGTTAGTTAAAGGTTGTGCATTGGTTAGTTAAAGGTTATGCATTGGTTAGTTAAAGGTTGTGCATTGGTTAGTTAAAGGTTGTGTATTGGTTGGTTAAAGGTTGTGCATTGGTTAGTCAAAGGTTATGCATTGGTTAGTTAAAGGTTGTGCATTGGTTCCTGATGTTACCTGTTGCTCCTCCCACTGCGTCCTGTGCTGTAGTTTGTTGTTCAGCAGCTCCATCGCTTTCCTCCTGACCGACGGCAGCCGATTACCCATCAGCCCCCTCGTCACTGTGATGAAGGTATCCGTGGGCAACAAGGAGTTCACCTGGGCGACAGAAGACAAATAATAAGACGGGTCGTGCGTACTTCTGGGACCGGGACAGACCCGGGGTCGACCTGACGATCATGCATGTTTCCACACACGTTTCATCACACACACCTTATCCAGAACATCGTAGGCTTTATTGAGCAGAACTCTCCAGAACTTGGCCGTGGGTTTGTCGGCGTTCTCCTCCACACAGCGAGCTACACTGTGGATGTAACGCAGGATCTCCTCCAACAGCCTGAAACACACACACACACACACACACACACACACACACACACAGTGTGTTCACCTGCTGCTCTTCACACAGTCTGACGTCACCTCCTCGCTCAGGTAAACTCACCTCTGCTGCAGAGACTCGTCGGCGGCGTCTCCTCCGTCTGCGACCTGAAACATTAAATATTACATGAACGTTTTTTCAGCGTTAGCCGTCACAGCAGAGGATGACCTCTGACGTTGTTTCAATGTTTTCTGAAGGTTAAACACTGATTGTTGTCTCTCATTGGTCGGTTTGTCGCTCACCTTCCCGATGAATCTGGTGGAGCCGAGCAGCTGAGCCATGAAGGAGACGCACAGGAACTTGAAGTGTCGCAGCTCTTTGCTGCTGTGAGCCTCCACGCTGAAGATCAGCTCCTCCACCTTCTCCTCCTCCTCCTTCTTCTTCTTGGCTCCTTGCCGGCTGACGTTGCACTTTGCTGCAGCACAAATATTTCAGTGGATCAGTTCCTCCAAACTCAGACATTTTACTCCTCAAACATGTGACACGTTGGATGACACAACGAGAGCTGTGATTGGTCGTGTTTGTCTCACCGTCGTCTTTGTCGTCGGGCAGCTGCAGCAGGAAGTTCAGGATGTTGATGAGGGTGGTGAGCTGGTCGCTGACGTCAAAGTGACAACAGAGAGAAATCCAAAATCCACGTCCGTCTCCAGAGCGGCGTCCTGAGCAAGACATCGGTTATACTTCATTAAATGAGTAAATACATGAAGCACTATCAGACGAATGTTCGACTGCGTCAGGAGCTCTGAGCTTTCAGGAGACGTCTTACCTTCTCCCCCGCGGAGCTGGCTGTCTGCGTGGTGTGCAGCTTGAACAGGAGGAGCATTAGGACCCAGAGGAAGCGGGCGGGGCCCAGCGTGGTCACCAGCTGAGTGAGGACGGGCAGGCGCCGGTGATTGGGCACGTGAGGCAACGCGTCGGCGAACACGTGCACGATCCTCGTCACCACGGCGTCCACGTGAGCCGAAGAGCCACCGACAGAGAGCTGCTGGGCCTGAGGACACACACAGATAAGAGATGTACAACTGTGCGCACACACACACACACACACACACACACACACAACACACACACACACCTTGATCAGAGCAGGTATGACCGTCTGAACCGTCTTGTCGATGACTCTGAAGCTGTAGGCGTCGTCCAGCCGCATGATGTTGGCTCCCATGAAGGTGAAGATGGGCATGATGTTATGAAGGACTTTCTCCTGACAACCAGGACGAGACAACATCATCATCAGAGACCTTCATCATCATCATCATCATCAACATCTTCATCACCATCATCATCATATGGACCTGGTTTTAACAATGTTCCCTCAAGTGTAACCGGAGTTTAAACCTGGTTTAAATCTGGTTGTAAAGTCGGTGATGATTCTATTTTATTCTGAAAATCCAGCGAGGTCTATTGTGGATCACGTCAGTTTTGATCATTTCCACATCGATAAATTTAGATTCAGTATTTAAAAGTTCGTTAACGTAAGTCTACAGGGTTCAACGTGTCAAACAAACGCTTGTGTACTGGTTGACTCACGGGGAAGATGGTGGCCGCTGTGCCGAGCAGCAGCAGAGCGTGGTGGTGAGTCTGCGGCATGTCGGACGCTCGGATACACTGAACCACCAACTCCACGCTGAACTTATCTTCATCCAGTACGTCTGCACAGGAAAACACACGGTCAGTCAGGTGTGGATGAAGTCTGTTCAGAGTCCTCTGTGCCTACCTGCACACATACCTGGGCCCACAGCGCCTCCATCAGGAGACAGTTTGTGGCAGACGTTGAGCAGACAGCTGAGGAGCAGCTGCTTGGTGTACTCCATGTTGGCGTGATCTGAACACGGCTCCAGACTCCTGAGGACACGACAAACACGAGAGCAGGGTGTCTGTTAAACCAGGTCTAAAGAGTCCAGAAGGTTTAATAAGTCAAGCCTAATTATTAACGTGTACGCAACATATTCGTTTATTTTAAAGGCCTGCTTCAACACAGGTTTTATCTTGGTGTTAAACATAGTTTAAACCTGGTTTTAAGCCTGGTTTAACACAGGTTTTATCTTGGTGTTAAACATAGTCTGAACCTGGTTTTAAGCCTGGTTTAACACAGGTTTTATCTTGGTGTTAAACATAGTCTGAACCTGGTTTTAAGCCTGGTTTAACACAGGTTTTATCTTGGTGTTAAACATAGTTTAAACCTGGTTTTAAGCCTGGTTTAACACAGGTTTTATCTTGGTGTTAAACATAGTTTAAACCTGGTTTTAAGCCTGGTTTAACACAGGTTTTATCTTGGTGTTAAACATAGTTTAAACCTGGTTTTAAGTCTGGTTTAACACAGGTTTTATCTTGGTGTTAAACATAGTCTGAACCTGGTTTAAGCCTGGTTTAACACAGGTTTTATCTTGGTGTTAAACATAGTTTAAACCTGGTTTTAAGCCTGGTTTAACACAGGTTTTATCTTGGTGTTAAACATAGTTTAAACCTGGTTTTAAGCCTGGTTTAACACAGGTTTTATCTTGGTGTTAAACATAGTTTAAACCTGGTTTTAAGCCTGGTTTAACACAGGTTTTATCTTGGTGTTAAACTAGTTTAAACCTGGTTTTAAGCCTGGTTTAACACAGGTTTTATCTTGGTGTTAAACATAGTTTAAACCTGGTTTTAAGCCTGGTTTAACACAGGTTTTATCTTGGTGTTAAACATAGTTTAAACCTGGTTTTAAGCCTGGTTTAACACAGGTTTTATCTTGGTGTTAAACATAGTTTAAACCTGGTTTTAAGCCTGGTTTAACACAGGTTTTATCTTGGTGTTAAACGTAGTCTGAACCTGGTTTTATCCTGGTGCTGAACATTAACGAGGACATGATTCATTAATGTTACCTGGCCAGCAGAGAGAACAGAACCGGCACCAACATCTGAGGTCTCTTCAGCTTCTTCTTGTGCTGCAGCAGCTCCAGGATCAGAGTGACTCTCTGCCACGACACAGCGCCCCCCTGTGGACCTTCATCACAGCTCTCCTGAGGCCTCCTGATGAAGGTGAGACAGAAGCTGATTCTCTGAGATCTTCAGACACACTGACAGATAAATAAACTATCTGGACTTCACCTCTGTGCCATTCTGCTCCGCCGGGTCTGCTGCACCGTCACACTGACTCTGGGCTTTTCTGGTGGAGCGAGCTCATTGGCCACCAGCTGACCGTCAACTGCAATCTGTTAAGACAAGACCGCGTTAAACCTTTGGGTTCTTCTTCAGCTCCTGCAGAGTCTCCGTTACTACAGCCATGATGCATGTGGGCTCACCCCTTTAAAGACGCTGCTGATGGTGTTGGCCACCAGAGGACTCCTGCTCTCCACCAGCAGGTCGAACATCACAGACAGCAGATTCTGCTGCACCTTCTCGTCTCCGATGGCCGAGAAGAACGGCTTGGTGATCTGCAGAGAGACGACAGATACGTCGTTTAGCTCCAGTTTTTCAGTCTAATCTCTAATCTTAATCCTGGTTTTAAGCCTGACCTGTTCCAGTGCAAAGATCTGGCAGCTGGGGATGTCGGGGTGTTGCTGGGTGGAGGTCCTCAGAGCTCTGACGAACAGATCCAGGCAGTTCTGATCTTCGGCCAGCAGGGGCGCCGACGCCTTGTTGTACTTCCTCAGGACGAGCTGCATCAGCTGGGCTTCGTCCCGCAGCAGGGTGGGGGCGTCGGGGCCGCTCTGCTCCAGCAGGCGCTCCAGAACAGGAAGCAGGGTCGACAGGACGGCCTGAGAGGTGGAGCAGAAGGTCTGTGTAAACGAAGCAGTTTGATTGGTGAGGTTGAAATGAGCAGGTGTGTTTGTGCTCTCACCTGTCCGTTGACGTGGCTCAGCGCTCGCAGCAGGCCGGCGGCGCTGTACGACGGGCAGCACGTAGTCTGAACGCTGTGCAGCAGCTGCTGCATGGACGCCTGCAGCTTCTTCTGCTGCGTCTTCACCTTCACACACTGACACTTGTCATGAAGCGCACCGAGGACCTGCCGGGACACACGGACGCCGTCAGACCGACGAGCCGCCGCACAAACTGTCTGAGCGCCCTCTGCTGGCTCAGACTTGGACATTACATTTGAATCTGTGTCAGGGGACCTGTGAGCTCTGTGAGCTGTGACTCACCTGGCTCAGGTACGAAGGGTCGGCGATGATCTCCTCTGGGGTCTTCAGAAGCTTCTCTGTGATTGGCTGGAAGGGAGAAGCCTTGGCTCCTGATAGGCTCTGCAGAGCGTCGAGGGCCGACCTCCGGACCTCCCGAACCGGAGAGCTGAGACAGCAGAGCAGGGACGGGAACACTGACAGACAGAGACAGACAGACTCATTTAAAAGGTCCAGAGGAGCGGGTACAGCTGACCCCGGTTCTGGTTCTGGTGTGTTTTTGGTTGCTCACAGGGCGAGTCGGCGGCGGCTAGCTCCTCCAGCACGGCGGCCGGTTGAATGTTCAGCAGAGCTCCGCCCATGTACAGAGCCTGAGTCTGCAGGACGGCGCCGACCTTCACGTCCAGCTGATCTCCATGGTTACCGCAGTATCCCCACAGCACGCACAGGAACCTGAAGAGCATCGGCGGCTCGCGCAGATGAACCTGGATGAGCAGCTTCATCAGAACTCTGAAGCTGCCGGCTGCCGGGCCCTCGGAGGCGCCGCTGATGACGACGCTGAAGAGGCGGCAGAGGAGGCCGAGGTAACAGCAGGTGTTGGTGTCCAGCTTCTCCGGGTTCCACCACACCTCACCTGAGAGCACACACACACTGTGAGCACACACCAGGCAGACACACACACCACATGAACACACACACACACACACACACACTGTGAGCACACACCTTTGAAGGAGGCGTCGTGACACCTGAGGGCGGAGATGAAGTCTCTGAGCAGAGACATCAGGACGAAGCTGAACTCTGCGTGATCAGCTGACTCTGGCCCACACCTGCTCAGGTACAGAGTGAGGGCTTCAGAGAAGGTGGAGGGGGCGCTGACGTGCTGCTCCGCCTGTCTGTCGTCCCTGCTGAGCTCCAGCAGGGGGCGCTCCAGCAGCATGTAGACCCTCTGAGCGGTGAGCAGGTGCTGGGTCTCGCTCAGCTCGCCGAGGCCGAGCAGCAGCGTCTGGGTCAGCACCAGGAAGGACGCCCTCGCTCTGAGGCCGGAGCCTCGCTGCTGCTGCTCCACCAACAGCGCCAGCTTCTCCAGCTGAGGACACAGGAAGTGATGAGAGACGAACGCCAACGAGAGACGAGAACTCTACAGTCTGACCGCTGACAGACTCACCGCATCCCGTCTGGAGAAGTGCTCCATGCTCGCCAGGTTCTTGGTCAGCGTGGAGACGAGACGCTCGTTCACCAAACCCACGAAGTCGGGCTGAGAGCTCCTCTTCATCAGCTCGTCCAGCTCTGTGAACACACACCCACCATGCTCATTCAACATCGGAAACTCATTCATTGAAGTGTTTAATTATTTGACTGATTTTTGTGAGGTGAGCCGGGTCAAACCGGGTCAAACGGTCACCTTGAGCCCAGTTCAGGGTGAGCGGGTGCTGGGTGAGGATGGAGGATCGGGCGACACTGGAGGTGAGGCGCAGCTCGGTGGAGGCGACCACCAGGAAGGGGAGCAGCCTCCAGCCCACCCTCTGCACCAGCTCGGCGTCCCCCTTTCCCAGGCGTGGGTCGGACAGTAAACGCACCGCCTCGGTCAGCACGGGCATCCTGGAGGAGACGACAGTTGATAATAAAAGTTACGTGAGCCATTTGTTGGGATGCTTTTAAAGTGATCCCGTGTGTAGTTCACTGACCAGAGCTCAGCCACCAACAGATCAGCTCTGTGCAACAGTGACAGTAAACACAACACGATGTCTTCAGGGTCCAGAACGTCAAACAGCAGCTGAAACAACGAACAGAAACAGTTAGCGGCTGCACAGCCACCTGCACGCTGAGCGGCCTATAGGGGGCGCTGCACCGTGTGATCCACTTCACTGACCTCCAGGACTCTGAGAGCGGCAGCCACGACCTCCGGCACGTCGTCCTTCAGCCGGTCCGTGACGGCGTCTTTAAGGAAAGCTTCGTCCAAACTCTGCAGCTACAGAAACAGGTTTGACGTGAAGATATAAGAGTGTGTCGTCTGCGTAGAGGCTGAGGCTTCATTACGTCCTTTAATAACGTGACGACTGAACCAAAAGAGGACGCAGATCTGAGCTCTGAGTCATACCTGTCCGGAGGTGATGATGCTCATCAGGTGGTCCACGGCCGAGACTCTGACTGACGGCTGCGGGTGTTTCAGACTGAGGAGCAGCGACGTGTCCGAGTCGCCCATGATCTGCGCTCAGACAGAAACAAACGCAGGAAGTCAACGGGTCTGAACGGATTCATGGATTCATGCTGACCTGAGGCTGCCGAGCCCGGTTCTGTTGCCCTACCTGATATTTCCCGCTGCTCATGGACAGAGACAGGAACTGATGGAAGAGATGTTTCTGCTCGGTGCTGCTGATGTCAGTCACATGACCTGCGAGGACGCCGTCCAGAGCTCCGCAGTACCTGACAGAGGACAAACACACAGCCAACGCTGACACCAGCTGATCATCCCGGATGGTGCTCGTGGTGTTTTTTTAAATCACTTACTTGGACTCGAACAGTCGAACCAGAGGCAGCAGACGCTGGTCGAAGGCGGACGTGTTTTCAGCGGACAGTCCGGTCCGACTCAGATACTCGTCCAACAGCAAACTGCAGAAAGAAGACAGCAGCGTCTGTTAGATCCTGTTGATGCTACACTAACAGGTGAATGGTGTCTTAAACAGGACAGGTGAGCTTCATGCTGTGGTGTGCCGAAGGTTTACCGAGCCACAGTCCGGTCCAGGCCTTTGGTCAGAGGAACGTCCTGCAGGACGGACTCCAGCACACTTAACTCGTCTGTCTCACCTGTGAGGACAAACAGGTGAACAAATAGCTTCAACGACATCACAGAGATGTTCAGCACATCATGTGGTTCTGCTTCTCACCTGAGCTGCAGGTGAAAAAGGCGTGGATGAGGTGAGGCAGCAGGTAGCGCAGCAGAGGACTGACATCATGAGTGGCCGCCATCACCTGCAGCGTGGGAACCAGCGCCGGCATCGAGCGTAGATGGCTGAAGGCTCTGAGGACGAACAGAAAGCTCAGCTGAAAGGAGGGACGGGCTCAGAGACGGTTCTGACCCGCCAGCAGGGGGCATGTCATAAGCACCCTGTCCTTACCTGGGCCCGGCAGCGCCCTCCTTCTGGTTCTGCAGCAGCACGATGAGGCAGCCCACGCCCTCCTTGGCCAGCACGGGCTCTCTGAGCAGAGACTTGCTGATCTGCACGGTGAGGGTGTCGACGAGACTCACCTCCATCACCACCTTCACCGCCAGCTGGCACACGACCATGTAGGTGGCGGCTTTGTAGTCCGTCAAGGACGACTTGAGACCCTGCAGGGATGACAAGAAGTCTGCATGAACTTCACAAAACTCAAGAAGAAGCCGAATGAGAACTCGAACACACGTGGAGCAGGTCCGTTACCTTCTGAACGTACGGCAGCAGTTTGGAGATGATGGCGTCCGACACTTTGTCCACGGCGTCCAGAGCGGGGACGATGGTCGAGGCGTAGAAGGAGAAGATCACTCTGAGCTGGGAGCAACTTCCTGAACGGCCTGAGTACGCCTGGAAAAGACGAGAAGAAGAAGAAGAGGGTGATGATGATGATGATGAGCCAATCAGAGGCAGAGCAGCAGAGTAGGAGGTCTTACCTGGATGGACTTGGTGACCATGCAGCAGATGAAGTCCATGAAGCTCAGGTCTGTGTAACAGTGAGTGATCAGCGCTCCTCTGGACAACGGCACGCCTGGTTTCTGAACAAACGTCCATACAACGTTAGAGAACAGCACAGGGATGTGTGTGTGTGTGTGTGTGTGTGTGTGACTTTGTGTGTGTGTCTGTGTGTGTGTGTGTGTGTGTGACTTTGTGTGTGACTGTGTGTGTCTGTGTGTGTGTGACTTTGTGTGTGTGTGACTTTGTGTGTGACTGTGTGTGTGTGTGTGACTGTGTGTGTGTGTGACTGTGTGTGTCTGTGTGTGTGTGTGACTGTGTGTGTCTGTGTGTGTGTGTGACTGTGTGTGTGTGTGGTGTTGTGTGTGTGTGTCTGTGTGTGTGTGTGTCTGTGTGTGTGTGCTGACCTGCAGGCAGTGCAGCCAGCTCCAGCGGTTGGTGGCGTCCTTGATCTTCAGGAGCTGCAGGACTCGGACGAACAGGTTGGTGTCATGGTAAGGCAGCGCACAGGCCAGCAGGCTGTTAGCGTTATACAGCTGGATGTGGAAGCTGCAACACAACACGAGACCTGAGAACTACAACACGAGAACTACAACACGAGAACTACAACACGAGAACTAAAACACGAGACCTGAGAACTACAACACGAGAACTACAACACAAGACCTGAGAACTACAACAGGAGACACGAGAACTACAACAGGAGAACTACAACACAAGACCTGAGAACTACAACACGAGACCCGAGAACTACAACACGAGACCTGAGAACTACAACAGGAGAACTACAACATGAGAACTACAACATGAGAACTACAACACGAGAACTACAACATGAGAACTACAACACGAGAACTACAACATGAGACCTGAGAACTACAACACGAGAACTACAACACAAGACCTGAGAACTACAACAGGAGACACGAGAACTACAACAGGAGAACTACAACACGAGACCCGAGAACTACAACACGAGACCTGAGAACTACAACAGGAGAACTACAACACGAGACCCGAGAACTACAACACGAGACCTGAGAACTACAACACGAGACCTGAGAACTACAACAGGAGAACTACAACACGAGACACGAGAACTACAACACGAGACACGAGAACTACAACACGAGACACGAGAACTACAACACGAGAACTAAAACACAAGAACTACAACACGAGACCTGAGAACTACAACACGAAACACGAGAACTACAACACGAGACCTGAGAACTACAACAGGAGACACGAGAACTACAACACGAGACCTGAGAACTACAAAGCGAGAACTACAACACGAGACACGAGAACTACAACACGAGAACTACAACAGGAGACACGAGACCTACAACATGAGACACGAGAACTACAACACGAGACCTGAGAACTACAACAGGAGACACGAGAACTACAACACGAGACACGAGAACTACAACACGAGACACGAGAACTACAACACGAGACCTGAGAACTACAACACGAGAACTACAACACGAGACCTGAGAACTACAAAGCGAGAACTACAACACGAGACCTGAGAACTACAACACGAGACACGAGAACTACAACAGGAGACACGAGAACTACAACACGAGACACGAGAACTACAACACGAGACCTGAGAACTACAACACGAGAACTACAACACGAGAACTACAACACGAGACCTGAGAACTACAACACGAGAACTACAACACGAGACCTGAGAACTACAAAGCGAGAACTACAACACGAGACACGAGAACTACAACACGAGAACTACAACAGGAGACACGAGACCTACAACACGAGACCTGAGAACTACAAAGCGAGAACTACAACACGAGACCTGAGAACTACAAAGCGAGAACTACAACACGAGACACGAGAACTACAAAGCGAGAACTACAACACGAGACACGAGAACTACAACACGAGAACTACAACAGGAGACACGAGAACTACAACACGAGACACGAGAACTACAACACGAGACACGAGAACTACAACACGAGACCTGAGAACTACAACACGAGAACTACAACACGAGACACGAGAACTACAACACGAGACACGAGAACTACAACAGGAGACACGAGAACTACAACACGAGACACGAGAACTACAACACGAGACCTGAGAACTACAACACGAGAACTACAACACGAGAACTACAACACGAGACCTGAGAACTACAACACGAGAACTACAACACGAGACCTGAGAACTACAAAGCGAGAACTACAACACAAGACACGAGAACTACAACAGGAGACACGAGAACTACAACAGGAGACACGAAAACTACAACAGGAGACACGAGAACTACAACAGGAGACACGAGAACTACAACAGGAGACACGAAAACTACAACAGGAGACACGAGAACTACAACAGGAGACACAAGACCTACAACATGAGACACGAGAACTACAACACGAGACACGAGACCTACAACATGAGACACGAGAACTACAACACGAGACCTGAGAACTACAACACGAGACACGAGAACTACAACACGAGACCTGAGAACTACAAAGCGAGAACTACAACACGAGACACGAGAACTACAACACGAGACACGAGAACTACAACACGAGACACGAGACCTACAACACGAGACACGAGAACTACAACACGAGACCTAAGAACTACAACACGAGACACGAGAACTACAACACGAGACCTGAGAACTACAACACGAGACACGAGAACTACAACACGAGACCTGAGAACTACAACACGAGACCTGAGAACTACAAAGCGAGAACTACAACACGAGAACTACAACACGAGAACTACAACACGAGAACTACAACACGAGACACGAGAACTACAACACGAGACACGAGAACTACAACACGAGACCTGAGAACTACAAAGCGAGAACTACAACACGAGAACTACAACACGAGACACGAGAACTACAACACGAGACACGAGAACTACAACACGAGACCTGAGAACTACAACACGAGAACTACAACACGAGACACGAGAACTACAACACGAGAACTACAACACGAGACCTGAGAACTACAACACGAGACACGAGAACTACAACACGAGACCTAAGAACTACAACACGAGACACGAGAACTACAACACGAGACCTGAGAACTACAACACAGACACGGGGAACTACAACACAGACCTGAGAACTACAAATGCGAGACTTTGCAAGACACGAGCACGAGACTACAAACACGATACACGAGAACTACAACACGAGACCTAAGACTACAAACCGACACGAGATACAACACGAGAACTACAAACACGAGAACTACAACACGAGACCTGAGAATACAACACGAGAACACGAGAACTACAACACGAGACACGAGAACTACAACACGAGACCTAAGAGAACTACAACACGAGAACTACAACACGAGAACTACACACGAGACACGAGCACTACAACACGAGACCTTAACTACAACACGAGACCGAACTACAACACGAGAACTACAACACGAGACCTGAGAACTACAACACGAGACACGAGAACTACACACGAGACACGCGAACTACAAACGAGACCTGAGAACTACCAGCGAGAACTACAACACGAGACACGAGACACTACAACACGAACCGAGAACTACAACACGAGACCTAAGAACTACACACGAGAACTACAACACGAGACCTGAGAACTACAACGAGACACGAGAAACTACAACACGAGACCTGAGAACTACAAAGCGAGAACTACAACACGAGAACTACAACACGAGAACTACAACACGAGACACGAGAACTACAACACGAGACACGAGAACTACAACACGAAACTACAACACGAGACACGAGAACTACAACACGAGAACTACAACACGAGACCTGAGAACTACAACACAAGACACGAGAACTACAACACGAGACACGAGAACTACAACACGAGACACGAGAACTACAACACGAGACACGAGAACTACAACACGAGAACTACAACACGAGACCTGAGAACTACAACACGAGACACGAGAACTACAACACGAGACACGAGAACTACAAACTCCAGGTCACCTGTGTACAGCCTCCAACTAACGGGTACGTACCGGTGAAGCAGCCACTCGATGCACTTGTGCGCTGGTTTGAGGAGGAAGTACGGGCAGAGGCGGGAGAGGAAGAGCGAGACGCCGGCGTCCAGCTTGTCGTTGACCTCTCTGGATTGGACACTGCGCTCCAGCGTCAGCGATGCGGCGCTGAACAAAGTGTCCTGAAACTCCAGGAACGCAGGTTCAAATTCCCAGCAGCTCCTCCAGCCGGTGCAGCCTGAAGGTGAGACCAGAGGGAGTAAAGACACCGTCAGCTGTGTGGGTGGAGCGTGTGGGTGGAGGTGGGTCACTCACCGAGGGCGTAGAAGGTGCTGCGGTCGATGGTCGCAGCATCTTTGGGGTCGAACAGCAGCGAGGCGACTTCTCTGCGGGTCAGCAGGTTGGGGTCGCTCTGAGGGAGAGCGAGCCGCTTCAGCTGGTGAGCCAAGGACGTCATGATGGAGGCTACACACACACACACACACACACACACACAGACACACACACAGACACACACACACACAGAGACACACACACACACACACACACACACACACACACACAGACACACAGACAGACACACACACACACAGACACACACACACACACACACACACACACACACACACAGACACACACACACACACACACAGACACACACACACACACATACACACAGTAACACACACACACACACACAGACACAGTACACACACACACACACACATACACAGTAACACACACACAGACACAGTAACACACACACACACACACACAGTAACACACACACACAGACACAGTAACACACAACACACAGACACAGTAAACACACACACACACACACACACACACACACACACACACACAGACACAGTAACACACACACACACACAACAACACACACCACAACAGTAACACACACACACACACACACACACACACACACACACACGTAACTTGTTATAACTTGTACAAATTCACTGCCGGCCATTAACATAATAACAATTTAAAAAGGCTGCAGTATCGTGACACTTTGTCTGGACATGACACATCTGTCCTCTACAACTGGACATGACACATCTGTCCTCTACAGCTGGACATGACACTGTCCTCTACAAACTGGACATGATACGTCTGTCCTCTACAGCGGACATGACACATCTGTCCCACAGTGGACATGACACATCTGTCCTCTACAACTGGACATGATACGTCTGTCCTCTACAGCTGGACATGACACATCTGTCCTCTACAGCTGGACATGACACATCTGTCCCTACAGCTGGACATGACACATCTGTCCTCTACAACTGGACATGATACGTCTGTCCTCTACAGCTGGACATGACACATCTGTCCTCTACAGCTGGACATGACACATCTGTCCTCTACAACTGGACATGACACGTCTGTCCTCTACAGCTGGACATGACACATCTGTCCTCTACAACTGGACATGATACTCTGTCCTCTACACTGGACATGAACGTCTGTCCTCTACAGCTGGACATGACACATCTGTCTCTACAGCTGGACATGACACATCTGTCCTCTACAGCTGGACATGACACATCTGTCCTACAACTGGACATGATACGTCTGTCCTCTACCTGGACATGACACATCTGTCCTCTACAGCTGGACATGACACATCTGTCCTCTATAGCTGGACATGACACATCTGTCCTCTACAATGGACAGATACGGCTGTCCCTACAGCTGGACACGACACATCTGTCCTCTACAGCTGGACCACATCTGTCCTCTACAACTGGACATGACACATCTGTCCTACAGCTGGACATGACACATCTGTCCCTACAACTGACAATACGTCGTCCTCTACAGCTGGACATGACACATCTGTCCTACAGCTGGACATGACACATCGTCCTCTACAACTGGACATGATACGTCTGTCCTCTACAGCTGGACATGACACATCTGTCCCTACAGCTGGACATGACACATCTGTCCTCTACAAGCTGGACATGACACATCTGTCCTCTACAACTGGACATGACGTCTGTCCTCTACAGCTGGACATGAACACATCTGTCCTCTACAGTGGACATGACACATCTGTCCTCTACAAACTGGACATGATACGTCTGTCCTCTACAGCTGGGACATGACACATCTGTCCTCTACAATGGACATGATACGTCTGTCCTCTACAACTGGACATGATACGTCTGTCCTCTACAGCTGGACATGACACATCTGTCCTCTACAGCTGGACATGACACATCTGTCCTCTACAGCTGGACATGACACATCTGTCCTCTACAACTGGACATGATACGTCTGTCCTCTACAGCTGGGACCATGGACACATCTGTCCTCTACAGCTGGACATGACACATCTGTCCTCTATAGCTGGACATGACACATCTGTCCTCTACAACTGGACATGATACGTCTGTCCTCTACAGCTGGACATGACACATCTGTCCTCTACAACTGGACATGATACGTCTGTCCTCTACAGCTGGACATGACACATCTGTCCTCTACAGCTGGACATGACACATCTGTCCTCTACAACTGGACATGACACATCTGTCCTCTACAACTGGACATGATACGTCTGTCCTCTACAGCTGGACATGACACGTCTGTCCTCTACAACTGGACATGATACGTCTGTCCTCTACAACTGGACATGATACGTCTGTCCTCTACAGCTGGACATGACACATCTGTCCTCTACAGCTGGACATGACACATCTGTCCTCTACAGCTGGACATGACACATCTGTCCCTCTACAACTGGACATGACACATCTGTCCCTCTACAGCTGGACATGGACACATCGGTCCTCTACAGCTGGACATGACACATCTGTCCTCTACAGCTGGACATGACACATCTGTCCTCTACAGCTGGACATGACACATCTGTCCCTCTACAACTGGACATGACACATCTGTCCCTCTACAGCTGGACACGACACTCTGTCCTCTACAGCTGGACACGACACATCTGTCCTCTACACCTGGACACGACACATCTGTCCTCTACACCTGGACACGACACAATCTGTCCTCTACAGCTGGACACGAACACATCTCGTGAGCCTTCTACAGCTGGACTATGACACATCTGTCCTCTACAACTGGACACGACACATCTGTCCTCTACAGCTGGACATGACACATCTGTCCCTCTACAGCTGGACATGACACATCTGTCCCTCTATAGCTGGACATGACACATCTGTCCTCTGCAGCTGGACATGACACATCTGTCCTCTGGCAGCTGGACATGACACAATCTGTCCCTCTACAGCTGGACATGACACATCTGTCCTCTACAACTGGACATGACACATCTGTCCTCTACAGCTGGACATGACACATCTGTCCTCTACAGCTGGACATGACACATCTGTCCCTGCAGCTGGACATGACACATCTGTCCCTCTAAGCTGGACATGACACATCTGTCCTCTACAGCTGGACATGACACATCTGTCCTCTACAACGGACATGACCACATCTGTCCTCTACAGCTGGAATGACACATCGTCCTCTACAACTGGACAGACACATCTGTCTAAGGGACACGACACATCTGTCCTCTACAGCTGGACAATGACACATCTGTCCTCTACAACTGGACATCGACACATCTGTCCTCTACAACTGGACACGACACATCTGTCCTCTACAGCTGGACACGACACATCTGTCCTCTACAGCTGACATGACACATCTGTCCTCTACAGCTGGACATGACACATCTGTCCTCTACAGCTGGACATGACACATCTGTCCTCTACAGCTGGACATGACACATCTGTCCCTACACTGACATACCTCTGTCCTATAGCTGGACATGACACATCTGTCCTCTGCAGCTGGCCATGACACATCTGTCCCTCTACAGCTGGATATGACACATCTGTCCTCTACAGCTGACTAGACACATCTGTCTCTACAACTGGACATGACACATCTGTCCTCTATAGCTGACATGACACATCTGTCCCTCTACAACTGGACATGACACATCTGTCCTCTAACAGCTGAACCTGGACACATCTGTCCTCTATAGCTGGACATGACACATCTGTCCTCTATAGCCTGGACATGGACACATCTGTCCTCTATAGCTGAGACATGTCACAATCTGTCCTCTACAGCTGGACAGGATACATCTGTCCTCTCAGCTGGACATGACACCCTGTCCTCTACAGCTGGGACATGGACACATCTGGTCCTCTACAGCTGACATGACACATCTGTCCTCTACAACTTGACATGGACACATCTGTCCCTCTACAGCTGGACATGACACATCTGTCCTCTACAGCTGGACATGACACACTGTCCTCTACAGCTGGACATGACACATCTGTCCTCTACAGCTGGACATGACACATCTGTCCTCTACAGCTGGACATGACACATCCTGTCCTCTACAACTGGACATGACACATCTGTCCCTACAGCTGGACATGACACATCTGTCCTCTACAGCTGGACATGACACATCTGTCTTCTACAGCTGGACATACACATCTGTCCCTACAGCTGGACATGACACATCTGTCCTCTACAGTTGGACATGTCACATCCTCTCTACAGCTGGACATGACACATCTGTCCTCTGCAGCTGGACATGACACATCTGTCTTACAGCTGGACATGACACATCTGTCCTCTACAGCTGGACATGACACATCTGTCCCTCTACAGCTGGACATGACACATCTGTCCTCTACAGCTGGACATGATACATCTGTCCTCTACAGCTGGACATGATACATCTGTCTTCTACAGCTGGACATGACACATCTGTCCTCTACAGCTGGACATGACACATCTGTCCTCTACAGTTGGACATGTCACATCTGTCCTCTACAGTTGGACATGTCACATCTGTCCTCTACAGTTGGACATGACACATCTGTCCTCTACAGTTGGACATGTCACATCTGTCCTCTACAGCTGGACATGTCACATCTGTCCTCTACAGCTGGACATGATACATCTGTCTTCTACAGCTGGACATAACACATCTGTCCTCTACAGCTGGACATGACACATCTGTCCTCTACAGTTGGACATGTCACATCTGTCCTCTACAGCTGGACATGACACATCTGTCCTCTACAGCTGGACATGACACATCTGTCCTCTACAGCTGGACATGACACATCTGTCCTCTACAGCTGGACATGACACATCTGTCCTCTACAGCTGGACATGACACATCTGTCCTCTACAACTGGACATGTCACATCTGTCCTCTACAGCTGGACATGACACATCTGTCCTCTACAAGCTGGACATGAAATGTCCTAAGGACATGACACATCTGTCCTCTACAGCTGGACATGACACATCTGTCCTCTACAGCTGGACATGACACATCTGTCCTCTACAGCTGGACATGACACATCTGTCCTCTACAGCTGGACATGACACATCTGTCCTCTACAGCTGGACATGACACA
Source organism: Larimichthys polyactis (assembly GCA_018985215.1). Lineage (NCBI taxonomy): Eukaryota > Metazoa > Chordata > Actinopteri > Sciaenidae > Larimichthys > Larimichthys polyactis. The sequence goes on along the minus strand of JAFMOB010000501.1, from coordinate 12,450 downwards.
TCTGTCCTCTACAGCTGGACATGACACATCTGTCCTCTACAGCTGGACATGACACATCTGTCCTCTACAGCTGGACATGACACATCTGTCCTCTACAGCTGGACATGACACATCTGTCCCTCTATAGCTGGACATGACACATCTGTCCTCTACAGCTGGACATGACACATCTGTCCCTCTATAGCTGGACATGACACATCTGTCCTCTACAGCTGGACATGACACATCTGTCCTCTACAGCTGGACATGACACATCTGTCCTCTACAGCTGGACATGATACATCTGTCCTCTGACTGAACGTAAACTACCTCGTGACGTTTATTAACCGAGAGTCACGCGCAGACATGAGATAATAAAGAACAAACATCAGATAAATAATAAATTAATAATAAATTAATAATAAATTAAAGTTCAAACCTGTTTGTCTGAGCACGAGACACCGAGAGACGCGCTCACACGCTGTTTGGTGGCGGAAGTGACCTCGCGTCGTCAGCTTCTACATCCGGTTCACGTCAGGATCATTCCCGCCAACTACTTCGGCTTCGCCTCGCGCGTAGTGCAGCCGCTGACGTCATTTAGTTTTCCCGCCACATGGCGGCGACAAACCGCCGCTGAAATATATTAATAAATATATAGATCAATATATTATGTAGTCTAATAAATATATTAATAAATATATAGATAAATATATTATGTATTCTAATAAATATATAGATAAATATATTATGTATTCTAATAAATATATTGATAAATATATTATGTATTCTAATAAATATATTGATAAATATATAGATAAATATATTATGTATTCTAATAAATATATTAATAATATATAGATAGTATATTAAGTATTATAAATATATTATGTATTCTAATAATATATTAATAAATATATAGATAAATATATTATGTATTCTAATAATATATAGATAAATATTAGGTATCTAATAAATATCGATAATATATTATGTATTCTAATAATATCGATAAATAGATTATGTATCTAATAAATATATTGATAAATATATTGATAATATATTATGTATTCTAATAAATATATCGATAATATATTATGTATTCTAATAAATATATTGAACATTTATTGTGTCTTCTAATAAATATATCGATAAATATATTTGTATTCTAATAAATATATTGATAAATATATTGTATCTAATAAATTATTAATAAATATATCGATATATATTATGTATTCTAATAAATATATCGATAAATATATTTATTCTAATAAATATATTGATAAATATATTATGTATTCTAATAAATATATTGATACATTATTATGTATTCTAATAAATATATCGATAAATATATTATGTATTCTAATAAATATATTGATAATAGATATTATTCTAATAATATATTAATAAATATATCGATAAATATATTATGTATTCTAATAAATATATTGATAAATATATTATGTATTCTAATAAATATATTGATACATTTATTGTGTATTCTAATAAATATATTAATAAATATATCGATAAATATATTGTATAGTCTAATAAATATATCGATAAATATATTATGTATTCTAATAAATATATCGATAAATATATTGTATAGTCTAATAAATATATCGATAAATATATTATGTATTCTAATAAATATATTGATAAATATATTGATAAATATATTGATAAATATATTATGTATTCTAATAAATATATCGATAAATATATTATGTAGTCTAATAAATATATTGATAAATATATCGATAAATATATTGATAAATATTTTGTGTATTCTTATAAATATTCGTTATAATTACAACATGTGCGAGGGTTAAACACATCCAATCAGCTCAAACTCTGTCATCAGTTTCCTGTTCATACAGTGTTATGTTCATTAAATAAACTGACGTTTATCTGACGTTTTTGGTTTAATATTCACTGTGTCAGTAGTATAAGTACTTTAGTATTTGTGTATTTCATGTGTGTAGTACTTGTGTATTTCATGTGTGTAGTACTTGTGTATTTCATGTGTGTAGTACTTGTATGTTTCTGCATGAACATGTTCACGTTAGCTGATCAATAAAATAAACAAACATCATTAAAGATTAAATCATTTTTATTAATTAAACAGAATTAACGTTTTTCTGATTTCAATTATTTCAATTCAATTAATGAACAACACACACACACACACACACACACACACACACACACTCTTCAGATAAAAATAAATGTGTCACATGTGCAGCTACAGACTGAAGTGAGACTGACGACTGAGGCGGAGCAGGAGGAGGAGGAGGTGGTTCTGGTGTCAGTTGGTCTCGTGTAGTCCACAGCGCCTCCTGAACTCCTGTCCTCGTTCATGGATCCATTTATTGGAAACTGCAGAGCAACAGAAGGGGGGGGGGGGTCAGACACATGAAGACCAGTGTGTGTGTGTGTGTGTGTGTGTGTGTTTGTGTTTGTGTGAGAACTCACCCCACTTGTTGCCGACCAGAACCGGACAGGCAGCATGTCTGGTCCGATAGTCTCCTTCTCCACTCGGGTACAGATTGTACCAGAACACCGCCGTGCCCTGCAGAACACGATGAACATGCTAATGCTGCTAATGCTACATAACAACAGGCTGGTCAGCTTCTGTGGTTTTACCTTTTTGGGCCAAACAGACGCTCCGACATCAGTGAAGACTGTGGCGCCCCCTGCCTGCACGTCACTCATCTGCAGCAGGAGGGAGCCAGCATGAGTCCAACTTCACACAGTTTACCATCCGTCACGAGTCCAACTTCACACAGTTTACCATCCGTCACGAGTCCAACTTCACACAGTTTACAATCCGTCACGAGTCCAACTTCACACAGTTTACCATCCGTCACGAGTCCAACTTCACACAGTTTACCATCGGTCACGAGTCCAACTTCACACAGTTCACCATCCGTCACGAGTCCAACTTCACACAGTTCACCATCCGTCACGAGTCCAACTTCACACAGTTTACCATCCAGCACGAGTCCAACTTCACACAGTTTACCATCCAGCACGAGTCCAACTTCACACAGTTTACCATCCAGCACGAGTCCAACTTCACACAGTTTACCATCCAGCACGAGTCCAACTTCACACAGTTTACCATCCAGCACGAGTCCAACTTCACACAGTTTACCATCCAGCACGAGTCCAACTTCACACAGTTTACCATCCAGCACGAGTCCAACTTCACACAGTTTACCATCCAGCACGAGTCCAACTTCACACAGTTTACCATCCGTCACGAGTCTAACTTCACACAGTTTACCATCCAGCACGAGTCCAACTTCACACAGTTTACCATCCGTCACGAGTCCAACTTCACACAGTTTACCATCCGTCACGAGTCCAACTTCACAGTTTACCATCCAGCACGAGTCCAACTTCACACAGTTTACCATCCGTCACGAGTCCAACTTCACACAGTTTACCATCCGTCACGAGTCTAACTTCACACAGTTCACCATCCAGCACGAGTCCAACTTCACACAGTTCACCATCCGTCACGAGTCCAACTTCACACAGTTCACCATCCGTCACGAGTCCAACTTCACACAGTTCACCATCCGTCACGAGTCCAACTTCACACAGTTCACCATCCGTCACGAGTCCAACTTCACACAGTTCACCATCCGTCACGAGTCCAACTTCACACAGTTCACCATCCGTCACGAGTCCAACTTCACACAGTTCACCATCCGTCACGAGTCCAACTTCACACAGTTCACCATCCAGCACGAGTCCAACTTCACACAGTTTACCATCCGTCACGAGTCCAACTTCACACAGTTCACCATCCGTCACGAGTCCAACTTCACACAGTTTACCATCCAGCACGAGTCCAACTTCACACAGTTTACCATCCGTCACGAGTCCAACTTCACGCAGTTTACCATCCAGCACGAGTCCAACTTCACGCAGTTTACCATCCAGCACGAGTCCAACTTCACACAGTTTACCATCCAGCACGAGTCCAACTTCACACAGTTTACCATCCAGCACGAGTCCAACTTCACACAGTTTACCATCCGTCATGAGTCCAACTTCACACAGTTTACCATCCAGCACGAGTCCAACTTCACACAGTTTACCATCCAGCACGAGTCCAACTTCACAGTTTACCATCCGTCACGAGTCCAACTTCACACAGTTTACCATCCGTCACGAGTCCAACTTCACACAGTTTACCATCCAGCACGAGTCCAACTTCACACAGTTTACCATCCGTCATGAGTCTAACTTCACACAGTTTACCATCCAGCATGAGTCCAACTTCACACAGTTTACCATCCGTCACGAGTCCAACTCAACACAGTTTACCATCCAGCATGAGTCCAACTTCACACAGTTTACCATCCAGCACGAGTCCAACTTCACAGTTTACCATCCGTCACGAGTCCAACTTCACACAGTTTACCATCCAGCACGAGTCCAACTTCACACAGTTTACCATCCAGCATGAGTCCAACTTCACACAGTTTACCATCCGTCATGAGTCTAACTTCACAGTTTACCATCCAGCGTGAGTCTAACTTCACACAGTTTACCATCCATCGTGAGTCTAACTTCACTGACAGTTTATCATCCATCGTGAGTCTAACTTCACACAGTTTATCATCCATCGTGAGTCCAACTTCACACAGTTTACCATCCAGCACGAGTCCAACTTCACAAAGTTTACCATCCAGCACGAGTCCAACTTCACACAGTTTACCATCCAGCACGAGTCCAACTTCACACAGTTTACCATCCGTCACGAGTCCAACTTCACACAGTTTACCATCCAGCACGAGTCCAACTTCACACAGTTTACCATCCGTCATGAGTCTAACTTCACAGTTTACCATCCGTCACGAGTCCAACTCAACACAGTTTACCATCCAGCATGAGTCCAACTTCACACAGTTTACCATCCAGCACGAGTCCAACTTCACAGTTTACCATCCGTCACGAGTCCAACTTCACACAGTTTACCATCCAGCACGAGTCCAACTTCACACAGTTTACCATCCGTCACGAGTCCAACTTCACACAGTTTACCATCCGTCATGAGTCCAACTTCACACAGTTTACCATCCGTCATGAGTCCAACTTCACACAGTTTACCATCCATCGTGAGTCTAACTTCACTGACAGTTTATCATCCATCGTGAGTCTAACTTCACACAGTTTACCATCCATCGTGAGTCTAACTTCACTGACAGTTTATCATCCATCGTGAGTCTAACTTCACACAGTTTACCATCCAGCACGAGTCCAACTTCACACAGTTTACCATCCGTCACGAGTCTAACTTCACACAGTTTACCATCCGTCACGAGTCTAACTTCACACAGTTTACCATCCGTCATGAGTCTAACTTCACAGTTTACCATCCGTCACGAGTCCAACTTCACACAGTTTACCATCCGTCATGAGTCTAACTTCACAGTTTACCATCCGTCACGAGTCCAACTCAACACAGTTTACCATCCAGCATGAGTCCAACTTCACACAGTTTACCATCCGTCATGAGTCTAACTTCACACAGTTTACCATCCAGCATGAGTCTAACTTCACACAGTTTACCATCCAGCATGAGTCCAACTTCACACAGTTTACCATCCGTCATGAGTCTAACTTCACACAGTTTACCATCCGTCACGAGTCTAACTTCACACAGTTTACCATCCAGCATGAGTCCAACTTCACACAGTTTACCATCCGTCATGAGTCTAACTTCACAGTTTACCATCCGTCATGAGTCTAACTTCACACAGTTTACCATCCAGCATGAGTCCAACTTCACACAGTTTACCATCCGTCATGAGTCTAACTTCACAGTTTACCATCCGTCATGAGTCCAACTTCACACAGTTTACCATCCGTCATGAGTCTAACTTCACACAGTTTACCATCCATCGTGAGTCTAACTTCACTGACAGTTTATCATCCATCGTGAGTCTAACTTCACTGACAGTTTATCATCCATCGTGAGTCTAACTTCACTGACAGTTTATCATCCATCGTGAGTCTAACTTCATGCGATTGTACTGACGTAGAGCAGCCAGGTGGCGATTCTGTTTCCTGTGCCGAGCTCTTCGAAGGCGTCGGGTTCGTCTTTCTGAGAACAAACAAACAGGAAATCAACATGATGCCTGAACAGGAAGTCCTGTTTGTAATGTGGACACCTGTCTGCTGCAGCCAATCAGGTGAGCCGAACTGTCCCTTAGTGATGCTGCTATGGGCTGCTTTTTACGTGTTTCTAACTTAGCTCCTGCCTCAGAGTCTTTCTGCGTGCTCATTGGCTGCTCTGAGGTCACACCTGGCTGCAGTGTTCAGGTGTCCAACAAATGAGCTGAAGTGTGAAGGTGTGTTTACCCGTCCAAAGTCAAAGTGAGGCTCGTACTGTCCTCCAACACCGTAGTTAGCCACCTGCAGGAGACACAAATGACCAGGTGAGCGTTACCCGATGACCAGGTGAGCGTTACCCGATGACCAGGTGAGTTTTACCCAGTGACCAGGTGAGCGTTACCTGCAGGTCCTCTGCCGTGGTGACGTCCAAGCCGGTGATGTCCTCGATCCTCTGGTTGATCCGGTCCACAACCGGATGTTCAAACGCTCCGAGCCAGGCGCTAAAAGAGAGAGAGAGGACACAGGTCACTGACGGATAGAACAGGAAGAAGTTCTGTAGCTGTGAGGTCAGAGGTCATCACTGTGAGGTCAGAGGTCATCACTGTGAGGTCATCTCTGTGAGGTCAGAGGTCATCTCTGTGAGGTCAGAGGTCATCTCTGTGAGGTCAGAGGTCATCACTGTGAGGTCAGAGGTCATCTCTGTGAGGTCAGAGGTCACAAACAGTCTGAACTTCACCTGGAGATGCTGCTGTCTGCTGACTCTCTGCATGACATCACCTGTCTGCCTGTCATGTCTCACACAGCGTCCAAACTGTCTGTGTGACTGTGTGACTGTTCTGTTGTTTCTCTCCTGAGGTTAACGAGGTCCCGTGTGGTCCTTGAGGTCCCGTGTGGGCCTTGAGGTCCCGTGTGGGCCTTGAGGTCCTCAGCAGTTGTTTGTCTTTGGTTGGGAACAGTAGGTGCCAGTCTATCTCAACACTGTGGTGTCCAGGGTCACAGAGACCTGTTGCTGCCTTCATAGACATAATAGATAGCTTGTTGTTGACGGTCCAATCTGCGTAAACAGACATCTGTGTCTCCAGACTAGAACATGCTGACAATAACACCTCCATGGGTAAAGACATTCTCTGTGACTCATTCTGGGCGTGTAGTATTTGTGCTGTTATCTTGGGGTTTAAAGTCGATCCACCAGGATGAGTTGGGCAGAATGTGAGACCGACTCAGGCACTTCTGATGAACTTTGAGAGTGTCTCTAATTCTCCTTGGGCCAAGCGTCAATAAATAATACAGCATCAGACATCAGAGGCTGCTGAACACTTTCTGAACTCCTGACCTTTGACCTTTGACTTCAGCAACAGTGATCTGTCATCTGTCTGTGTGACGCTGCAGTCCTGTCTTACCTCTTGGAGACTCTGTAATGGGCCGTGGTCAGTTTGCCTGTCTGAGGGTCATGAACCGTCGCACGTCTGAGCTAGCTCACCAATCACATCACAGTAAGACAGAGAGAGAGACAGGGACAGAGAAAGAGAGACAGGGAGAGAGAGAGAGACAGACAGAGAGAGACAGAGAGAGAGAGACAGAAAGAGAGAGACACAGACAGACAGAGACAGAGAGAGAGAGACACAGACAGAGAGATACAGACAGACAGAGAGAGAGAGACACAGACAGAGAGATACAGACAGACAGAGAGAGAGAGACACAGACAGAGAGATACAGACAGACAGAGAGAGAGAGACACAGACAGAGAGATACAGACAGACAGAGAGAGAGAGAGAGACAGGTCACTAGCTGACAGACGTTGCAGTCTGGAGGCATCAGGAGCTTCATGACAGTCAAAGCTGTTCCGAGCGTGCTCAGAGAACAGGAGATGTTACCTGAACGTTACCTGAACGTTACCTGAACGTTACCGATCATTTACTGAGGGAGATCTGCTGTTTCCTTAAACTCGACCGAGCTCTGCACTGATTTGGTCATTTTTTCTGGTTTATGTTAAACTTTGTTTTATTTTGAAAACTGTCCAGACTGTCTGACTTCCTGTCAGCTCGACCTCTGATTGGTGTAACCATGGAAACAACTGTTTGACACGTGTGAACTGTCTGAGCCGTCAGAGTCTCCTGATGCTTCGTGACAAAGTCAAGAAACAAACAAACGTCTGAATTCACGACAAGAGCAGAAGTCTGAAACCACCGGACACCAAAGCGTCCTCTGCAGTCCTGGTCCGGCCCGGTTTGTGGTTCTGCTCTTGCCGGGACATGCAGGGGAGGTGGGGAGGGTGAGACGGGTGCTGTCTCCCGCTTCGACCAGCTTACCTCTTACTGATGCGGTAGTGGGCCGTCTCCAGCACACCGGTGACGGGGTTGGAGATGGTGGCTCGACGCAGCTGTGGAGCCAATCGGCCGACAGTTACAGCGAGACACACACACACACACACACACACACACACACACACACACACACACACTGATACACTGTGGGCGCGCTTCATACGTTCACCACCAAACACCGGAGTTAGTGTTCAGAGCACCTCATGATCAGCGGTGGAAGAACCGAACGCTCAACAATCGACCAATCGGCATCCACGACCATTAGCATGTTAGCATGCTGTAGCTAGCAGAGGCTAACATGCTATCATGCTAACAGACTGAAGCTAAGCTAACGGACTGAAGCTAAGCTAATGGGTCATGATATCATGCTAACAGACTGAAGCTAAGCTAACGGACTGAAGCTAAGCTAACGGACTGAAGCTAAGCTAACAGACTGAAGCTAAGCTAATGGGTCATGATATAATGCTAACAGACTGAAGCTAAGCTAACGGACTGAAGCTAAGCTAACAGACTGAAGCTAAGCTAACGGACTGAAGCTAAGCTAATGGGTCATGATATCATGCTAACAGACTGAAGCTAAGCTAACAGACTGAAGTTAAGCTAACGGACTGAAGTTAAACTAACGGACTGAAGCTAAGCTAATGGGTCATGATATCATGCTAACAGACTGAAGCTAAGCTAACGGACTGAAGCTAAGCTAACGGACTGAAGCTAAGCTAATGGGTCATGATATAATGCTAACAGACTGAAGCTAAGCTAACAGACTGAAGCTAAGCTAATGGGTCATGATATAATGCTAACAGACTGAAGCTAAGCTAACGGACTGAAGCTAAGCTAACAGACTGAAGCTAAGCTAACGGACTGAAGCTAAGCTAATGGGTCATGATATCATGCTAACAGACTGAAGCTAAGCTAACAGACTGAAGTTAAGCTAACGGACTGAAGTTAAACTAACGGACTGAAGCTAAGCTAATGGGTCATGATATCATGCTAACAGACTGAAGCTAAGCTAACGGACTGAAGCTAAGCTAACAGACTGAAGCTAAGCTAACAGACTGAAGCTAAGCTAATGGGTCATGATATCATGCTAACAGACTGAAGCTAAGCTAACGGACTGAAGCTAAGCTAATGGGTCATGATATAATGCTAACAGACTGAAGCTAAGCTAACGGACTGAAGCTAAGCTAATGGGTCATGATATCATGCTAACAGACTGAAGCTAAGCTAACAGCTCTAAGGTTAAACAGGGAACCTTCAACAGAACCGACCCGGTTCTTTTGGACCTGGCGTTGACTCACCCTGGGCTTGGCCAGTTCCTTAACCTTCTCTATCTCCGTGTCCGACACGATGTCGTGGTAGCGGACGATGCGAGGTCGGTCCCACTCGTCTTCCTGCTTCACCGGGCCGATCACGTACTTCGGGTGGCGGTCGTTGTCGTAGTAACGGCAGAAGAGGCGGCTCTGCCTGCGGGGAGTCTGACAGCAGAGACAGTCAGTGTGACTTTGAAGACGGCTGACAGCTTCAGGGTTCGGTCAGGTTCTGTCTGTCCTCACCATCCTGATGCCCTCGCCGCGGCACAGCTGCTCGTACTTCTTCCTCTCCGGCAGGTAGTCGTCAGGACGGCCCTTCTTCGTCTTCGCCCTTGCCTCGCCCTCGTCTTTGTCCTCCGCCTTCTTCTGCTTCACCAGCTGATACTCAAAGTACTTCAGGTTACCGCTGGCTCGCTGGTGTGTTGGATCTGACCGGGACACGTAAAGAAATTCACAAATTAACGAGACACGCAAGTCACACAACTCGACAAGTGACGGACTGTACGCGCCGGTCATCAGACTTAAGTTCTGCTTTTGATACGACCGTCTGAAAACCTGCATCAGCAGCTCTGCTATAAATGTTGGTGTACCTCAGGGCTCACTGCTCGGTCCACGTCTCATTTACAAACTTCCTCTAGGTCACATGATTTGTTTTTATGCAGATGACACTGAGCTCCATCTCTGCTGTGACCCAGCTAATCACTGCTACGACCTTCTGAACGGCTTCAGGACGTCCTACACATGTAGAAGCATTTTTAGAAGAACATCAACCAGGAAAATAACCAAATCTGAGCAAGTGAACGAAGTCTGGAGGGAGAAACGCTTCTAAAACGCTCCCGGTTGGTTTTGAAGTCACGTGCAGGGCGGACCAAAACAGCATCCGCGACATGACAGAGATGTGTCCGGTGGAGTTTGGAGGTGAGACTGACCTGAAGAGAGAGAGCGTGAGAACCAGAACCTTCAAATGGGTCCTAGAGAAACCAACGCCAAAGCTTGGATTTCTCAAACTTTACAGCTGGACAGATCTTTGGGCTACAATCGTCACAAAAACCCCTCAGAAGTCCTTATTCTGGTCTAACCACACCTGAGCGTGTCCGTCGGGGTACTGACCGAGCTCCAGCAGCCTCTTGGTGAAGTCCAGCGCTCTCTCCAGCTCCCCCTGCTGGTAGACCGAGAAGCTCAGGTAGTCCAGGATGGTGACGGTGTCCACGGTACTGGACGTCTCCCCCTGGTCCAGCTGCTTCAGGGCCTGAACCATCCACAGCTCTGTGTGGTAGTAGTCTGGCTCCGAGTACGCCACCTTCCCGAGATCGTAGCAGTCGTCTACGGTCAGAATGCTCCGGTGGGAGGCGGCCAAGGACGAGTCTGAGCAGGCGAGAGAGGGGGAAAAGAGTTGAGGCATCTGACGTGCACCCTGACGTCCCCCAGGTCCTCCTCCCCGTGTCTCTGCTGACCTGGCAGCTCTCCGGTGGAGATGGTGTTGGTGTCCAGCTTGTAGGTGTCCAGCAGCCTCGTCAGAGCTTTGGCGGCACCGGTCTGGTCGTCATCGTTGGGGAAGTGCTGCCTCTGGATGGTGAGGTTGGAGATGAACCCTGAAGAAGAACACAGGAACATGAACACACCACAGTGTGTGTGAGAGAGTGTGTGTGTGTGTGTGTGTGTGTGTGTGTGTGTGTGTGTGTGTGTGTGTGTGTACCATCAGACATGTCCGTCAGCACCAGGTTCTCCAGCTCGCCCCACTCTGTGTTCAGTCTCTTCATCAGTTTGAAGGCGTTCACCGGGTGGCCGAGGAAACCTTCAGGGTCCTGAGTGGCTGCTGCAGAGAGGACGTCCAATTTGTCAGCCCACCTGCGCACACACAGACACACACACACAGACACACACACACACACACACACACACACACACACACACACACACACACACACACACACACACACACACACACACACACACAGATTACACCCAGACCTTGTCATGGACAGGTGGACCCTTGAAGTGGAGCACCTGGCTGTGATCGGTGGAGGTCTTACTTCTTGATCTGCTCCAGTTTGGTCTCCTCCGCTCTGATGTAGTCCTTCAAGGACGTGACCAGGTCCTTCTCCATGAACAGCAGGTCGGTCATGTGACCTGAGAGCACACACACACACACACACACACACACACACACACACACACACACACACACACACACACCTCAGTCTACGTCCTCGGAGTGAAGCAGAGGACGGACAGGAGGAGGACGAACGTCTACTCACTGATGGAGGTGAAGAAGTCACTGTGAGCTGAGGAGGAGGAGACGAGGGCGACGAGGACCGACAGCCAGCACATAGACATCCTGCCTGCAGAGAGACAGACGGGACAAGACCTGGACCTCAAAGCTCAAGACCTCCAAGACCTTCAAGACCTCCAAGACCTCGAAGACCTCCAAGACCTCCAAGACCTTCAAGACCTCCAAGACCCTCAAGACCTTCAAGACCTCGAAGACCTCAAAGACCTCCAAGACCTCCAAGACCTTCAAGACCTCGAAGACCTCGAAGACCTCAAAGACCTCCAAGACCCTCAAGACCTTCAAGACCTCGAAGACCTTCAAGACCTCCAAGACCTCCAAGACCTCCAAGACCCTCAAGACCTTCAAGACCTCGAAGACCTCAAAGACCTTCAAGACCTCCAAGACCTTCAAGACCTCGAAGACC
>JAFMOB010000490.1:50598-70446 GCA_018985215.1 Larimichthys polyactis | reverse complement strand
GCTCCAGAAGATACTAGGTATAGCTTCATCTAGGTAGGCACTGGGGGAAACTGCGTGTGTGTGGGACCTCCGGCGTTGCTCTTGTCGATTGTGTGTGGCTCGGCTGTAGATCGTGTGGTGTTTACCGTTTACTACAGCCTGTGTGCGTCTTGGTGGCGGTGGGAATGGCAGCATTTAACATTGGCGGCTTCACTTGTTGTGTGTTCGTGAGCTCGCCTCGTTGTATGTATCTGATGATACTCGGTTGTTGTTCGTATGTATCTGAGGATACTCGTTTGTTTGTTTTTTGTATCGGAGGTTTTGTATTTGGTTTATTGGGACTGGGCAGGGTTTAGTTAGTTTATATATACTGATCACACTAAAGTGTATTTCTGTTAGCCCCATTAGTTTAGAGGTGCTGTTTTGATGTGGTTTTGTTTATCTAGTAGAAGCTTAGTTAGTGAGGTTTTTCTTTCTCGTTTGGTTTTCTAGTTAGATATAATAGGCTCTGTTTAGAGTTCTTCTTTTGTTATGTTTGTTTGTTCGTTTAACAGCACTTGCTCGCCCTTAGTTCCCTTTTGCCTCACCTCCTTTTGTTAAAACAATCTTAAAACTTTCATTTAATAAATACTTTTGTTTAATAACCTATACAATCTGGTTTTATGTTACTTCCTTCCATACCCCTTCATCTGGTCGTAACATAAATTGGCCAAGTGCCATTAACGTCCCGAGCCTCTGACATATCTGCATTTGTTACTCCTGACCACTTTCTGCAGTACACAGTCATGGCCTTTGGCATGCGAAATGCTCCGGCTACCTTCCAGCGCTTAATGCACCTTGTGCTAGGAGACGTGCCTAGTTGTAATGTGTACCTCGATGATGTGGTAGTATACTCAAGGGAATGGGAGGCCCACATGTTCAGCTTGAGGGAAGTGTTTCGACGGCTGGCTGGCGCATCCCTAACGCTTAACCTGGCCAAGTGTGAGTTCGGTAAGGCTATGGTCACATACCTAGGGAAGCAGGTTGGTCACGGGCAGGTGCGGCCGGTGGAGGCAAAAGTCGTGGCAGTGCTATCTTACCCAGTACCTGCTACAAGACGAGAGCTGCGGCGTTTTCTGGGCATGACAGGCTATTACCGCTGTTTCTGCCGGAATTTCTCTGTGATAGTGACTCCATTGACAAAATTGTGTAGTCCTGTGGTCCCGTTTGTGTGGGATGATGAGTGTCAGCATGCTTTTGATGCTGCCAAATCCCTCCTTTGTAGTGCTCCGGTACTGTCTGCCCCTAACTTTTCCGTGCCATTCCAGCTGGAAGTGGACGCCAGTGCCTCTGGAGCTGGTGCTGTATTGTTGCAGGCGGATGAGGAAGGTATGTGCCATCCTGTGGGCTACTTCTCGGTGAAGTTCAAAAAACATCAGTTAAACTACTCCACCATCGAGAAGGAGACGCTGGCCATGCTCCTCGCCCTGCAACACTTTGAAGTATATGTTGGCTCCAGTGCAACCCCGGTAGTAGTGCATACTGATCACAATCCTCTGGTTTTCCTGGCCCAGATGTACAACCATAACCAGCGGTTGATGCGTTGGGCGCTGCTGGCCCAGGCATACAACCTAGAGATTCGGCACAAAAAAGGGGTAGACAATGTGGTGGCCGACGCGTTGTCAAGGAGTTGAGGTGGGTGGGTGGATGGAAAATGAAGGTAACGGTCACTGGGTGGTAAATTGCCTATAGCTAGACAGCTATTGGGTGTGTGTGTGTGTTCTTAGTTAAAAGGAAAAAAAAATAGATGTGAACAGTGAGTATGTAGTATATGTGTACTATGCCTGTGTAGTATGTAACATACAACGCTGCTTATTTAATCTGCGTTATTTTGTGTGTGTATATATGTAGTGCGGCAATTTGGAATCAAACTTGACGTTTGGTCTTATGGGAGGGAGTGTTACGACCGCTGGCCTGTGTTATTGTTTGTGTTCGCCTTTCTTTTCTCCTCTGCTCCTCCCCTCTAGGTTCTGCCCCTTTTCCTTTTCGCACTGATGAGTGATCTGGGTTACCTGTGTCCACTCAAGCGGGCGGGGCATATATAGGCAGGAGGTGGAGCCGGCTCGCTCTCTCTCTCTCTCATCCTGCGGTTGGTCTGTGTGGCAGAGACCGGGTGGTAACTGTGTGTGTGCGAGCGACCTGTCTCAGGAGCCGCGTAGCTGTGTGTGTGTGTGCGTTCTGGTTCTGGAGTGAGCCACGAAAGAAGCTGGCGATTCGGCTCCCTGTGTTTTGGGGGAGTCCGTCTTGAGTTAATTCGTTTTCTTCCTTATTTTTGTAAATAAACCTATTGAATTGGTTACATTGTCTATCGTTTTTTGTCAAAGCTCCCGGTTATTTAATTATATGTTACTCCCTCATCCCCTGGCCCAACTGGGGACGTAACAGTATTACAGGCTCATTACGGACAACTCTAGACTCTATTGCACCTCTGAAGAAGAAGATAATTAAACAAAGAAGGCTAGCACCATGGTATAGCCAGCAGACTCGTAAATTAAAGCAAGAGGCACGTAAATCTGAACGCAAATGGCCACTAAACTGGAAGAATCTCATCTAGTCTGGCAAGATAATCTGAAAACATACAGGAAGGCTCTCCGTAATGCCAGAGCAGCCTACTACTCTTCTTTAATTGAGGAGAATAAGAACAACCCCAGGTTTCTCTTCAGCACTGTAGCCAGGCTAACAGAGAATCACAGCTCTACTGAACCATCTATTCCTTTAGGTCTAAGTAGCAATGACTTCATGAACTTCTTTAATGATAAGATTATAACTATTAGAGACAAAATCCATCACCTCTTGCCCTCAACAGGCATTGATCTGCATTCTGATACAGCAAGTTTTGAAACAGCTGTAAAACCTGTTATGTATTTAGACTGTTTTTCTCCCATCGACCTTCATCAAATAACTTTAATCATTTCTGCAGCTAAGCCGTCAACCTGTCTCTTAGACTCCATCCCAACCAGGCTGCTCAAGGATGTTTTACCTCTAGTTAGTAATTCTTTATTGGATATGATTAATCTGTCTTTATTATCAGGATATGTACCACAGTCCTTTAAGGTAGCTGTAATTAAACCTCTTCTTAAAAAGCCCACTCTAGACCCAGAGGTCTTAGCCAACTACAGACCGATATCAAACCTTCACTTTCGGTCTAAGATACTTGAGAAAGCTGTAGCTAATCAGCTGTGTGACTTTCTCCATAACAATAGTCTATTTGAGGATTTCCAGTCAGGATTTAGAGTGCATCATAGCACAGAGACCGCATTAGTCAAAGTTACAAATGACCTCCTAATGGCATCAGACAAAGGACTCATCTCTGTACTTGTCCTGTTAGATCTTAGTGCTGCATTTGACACCATTGACCATCAAATTCTTTTACAGAGACTGGAACATCAAATTGGCATCAAAGGAACCGCCCTAAGCTGGTTTAAGTCGTATTTTTTAGATCGATCTCAGTTTGTTCACGTCAATGATGAATCCTCCATGCAGACCAAAGTTTGTCATGGAGTCCCACAAGGTTCTGTACTTGGACCACTTCTATTTAGTTTATATATGCTTCCTTTAGGGAACATTATTAGGAATCACTCTATCAATTTTCATTGTTATGCTGACGACACCCAATTATATTTATCGATCAAGCCTGATGCAACCAATCAGTTAACTAAACTCCAAGCATGCCTTAAGGATATAAAAAGTTGGATGAGCTACAATTTCTTGATGTTAAATTCAGACAAAACTGAAGTTCTTGTAATTGGACCCAAACACCTCAGAAACTCTCTTTCTAGAGACTTAGTTACTTTAGATGGGATCACCCTGGCCTCTAGCTCCACTGTAAAGAATCTTGGAGTTGTTTTTGATCAGGATTTGTCCTTTAACGTCACATAAAACAGATTTCGAGGACTGCATTCTTCCACTTACGTAACATCGCTAAAATCCGACACATTGTCTCTCAGGCGGATGCAGAAAAAACTAGTCCACGCATTTGTTACTTCAAGGCTGGACTATTGTAACTCTTTGTTATCAGGCTGCTCCAATAAGTCTCTTAGGACTTTGCAGTTAATTCAGAATGCTGCTGCACGTGTTCTGACAGGAACCAAGATCAGAGATCACATCTCTCCCATTTTGGCTTCCTTGCATTGGCTGCCTATTAAATCTAGAATAGAATTTAAAATTCTTCTCCTTACTTACAAAGCTCTTCATGGTCAGGCACCATCGTATCTAAAAGAGCTCATAATACCTTACTACCCCTCTAGAACACTGCGCTCTCAGGATGCTGGGTTCCTTGTGGTTCCTATAGTTTCCAAAAGTAGATTGGGAGCCAGAGCTTTCAGCTATCAGGCTCCTCTTCTGTGGAACAAACTACCTTTCTGGGTTCGGGAGGCAGACACGGTCAACACCTTTAAGAATAGACTTAAGACTTTCCTTTTTGATAAAGCCTATAGTTAGGGCTGGCTCAGGTCATCCCTTAGTTATGCTGCCATAGGATTAGACTGCCGGGGGACCCCGCCTAGGGTTATGCCTAGCCAGGCACGGTATTGGTTGAAGATGCACACATCTCCCTTACCGAAAACTCTCTCCCTCTCTCTCTCTCTCTATCCCTCCCCCTCCCTCTCTCTCTCTCTCTCTCTCTCTCTCTCTCCCTCTCTATCTCTTTCTCTCTCTATCTCTCTCCATCTGTGGACATGTCTCATTAATGCATGTTACTAACCAAACTTCCCCGGAGTTTCTGTGCTCTGTCATCCAGCAGGTTCTCGTGGATCGTGGCTGCTGCTGTGGTCCTGCACGACGCCCACTACATATATTATTACTACCATATCTGTTACTGTAATCATTTTTATCATTCATTGTAATTCATTGTCATTTTATCAGTCATTGTAATTGTACAATATGTTTGTGTTGATTTGTTCTGTACACGTGACATCTATTGCACGTCTGTCCGTCCTGGGAGAGGGATCCCTCCTCTGTGGCTCTTCCTGAGGTTTCTTCCACCTTTTTTCCCTGTTAAAGGGTTTTTGTGGGCAAGTTTTTCCTCACTCGAACCGAGGGTCTAAGGACAGAGGGTGTCACTCCCTGTACAGATTGTGAAGCCCTCTGAGGCAAATGTACTTTGTGACTTTGGGCTATACAAATAAAATTGATTTGATTTGATTTGATTTAATGAGTCCCACGTCAGCTGACCCCTTGGACCACAACTCTTGAGGTAGATTGGTTAACTCTAACTCTTCTTCGGCAGTTAAAGTGTGATAGTGTCTAGGCTAGTTTCTCCAATGAGGTGTACAGCCTTGACTGCTTGTGTAACCCAGTTCAAATGGGTGCAATACATGTTCAATTTAGGTGCGAACATGAATGCAGTTTTTTTTACCAATTTCATTCATTCTTGAGTTATACTACTTGGTCCCGTTTGAATTAGATCTAAACTGTACCAGTAGTTCAATGTTAGTCCTTCGCGCACAAACGTTTCTACTTCGTCCTCGTCATCGCTGTCTGCTGTTTTTAGATTTATACGACACACTTTCATACCGAGACCATTTTTGTCCGGTACTACTGCTATCCCTAGTTTAGTCATCAGATCCCTCCCTAGGAGGTTAACAGAACACAGTTGTGATGACGCCACTGAGGCCAGGATACTTTTCTTTGTTTTAGGATCACTTATTTTTAGTGGTTTGGTCAAAGGTTCAATAGTTACATGTCCTGTGGCTGATCTGACTCTCAAACCTCTATTTAGCTGCAAAGGGAAATTTCCTTCTGTTTCACTGCATCTCACAACTGTTCTACAGGCTCCCGTGTTACATAAGAAAGTTATTGTTTTCCCATGCACTTCCAATTTCATCCATGGTTTAGTTCCTTCCTGTGATAGTAGAATCTCAGCTGTCTGTAACAATAGAATCTCATCTACCTCTGCCTCATCATCTGTTGCTGTGCTTGTGTCTGTAATGTCATAGATGACACACGCACGCACGCACACAGACAGAGATAGATCCATCTCTGTCTGTGTGCGTGTGCATGTGTGTGTGTCTGCATGACCTGCTTCTGGAGTTAGTCATGCGGCATGATCTTCTTCTCTCCTGTCCTGCCAGGGCTCCGCTCCTTCGCCTCCTCACCAGTGTTACTGTCATAGCACAAAAATGCATTTGTATCTTTTTTCTTTTTTGCCATAATTGTTTCTTCTGCATGGATTGCATAATCACTGGTCCTCTGCAATCCTTCATTTTTCCAAGCAATCAGGTGTTTCCTTATGAACTGACTGATGTCTGGTCTGAATCCAATCATGAATGCATTTTTTAACTGCATGCTGTACAGGCTGTTATCAGCATTGTTTACAGGTATTCCACTGTTTACACCTTTTTCATCCTTTCAACAAAAAGTGGCACCGTCTCTGCAGGTCCCTGTTTGCATTCTGACACTCTTGAGTAATTTGCCTGTCCTCTGTAATGTGCAACCACTCGTCCCAGTAGCGGGTCTACCTGAGCAGCATAATTTGCATGACCAAATGGAATCGGCTCTTGATTGTTAAGGGGGTCCCAATTTCCCCTTATTTGGCACCATACTTTTGTCACTATTGTTCTGACTGCTCTTTCTACTTCTACAGTATTTAAACTGAAACTCTTGAAGAGTTGATTCATTTCTTCAGTAAAGGCTTCGCCATCCTCTTCAGGACGAGTTATGGTTTTTGTTGCGTCTCTAACATCCTGGTCTGTCCATGCTCTAAATACACTCACTGTGAGTTTTAAGCCTGCTCTAGGGTTTGGTAGCTCAATCATGGGTGCGATGAGAGTCGTGTCATTTTCATCCTCATCTGAATTTATTACTTTGTGACTCTGTGTCTCATTTGCACATGTGGTGTGGCCATATACTGTACTGCGTCTTGTTTTTGGAGGAGATTGCCAATGGGGGGCCATCTCTCCCTTTTGTGGAGTGTCCTTAACCCTCAGGAAGGGGTTGTGGGGTGAGTGGACGGGAGGCGGCGGAGCAGTTGGTGGTGCAGGGGGAAGAGGAGGAGGAGTAGGGGGAGGTCGTGGCACAGGATAAGGCGGAGGATCCGGACGGAGCCCATATGGCACATACTCGTTATCTCCTTGAGGGTCTCGGGCAGAAAACAAAAACAGAATATACATTAGTTTGTTTTTCACTGCTCTGTTGAGCTTCTATCTGTTCACCTGCATTTTCTCCTTTTTCTCCTTCTCTACCGGCTTGTCTGGCCCTAGCTTCTATCGGCCACAACTTGGCCTGTAACAGTCCTTCTTTCCTTGACTAACCTTTCCTTTTCTCCTTCTCACTAATAGCTTTCACTAACTCCTCACATTCTTTTACATCTAATCTTCCTAAAAAATCACACTTCTTCTGCCATCTCTTAAGATATTTAACATTATCAGGATTTAATGTTTTCATACGTTTGGCATCTCCACTATATTGTTCTATTTTACAACTCTGACAGTTACCCATTTTTGAGGGTATTTTATTTAAATTCACCTTTTTTTCCCAATGTTTATTCCTAAATTATTTTACTTGTCTTTACTCTCCCCTTAACAGCCAACTAGTTTGTATGGATTTTTTTTTAGACACTGTTAATAACTATTACAGTACTATACTTAATTTATTAATTTATTTTATTTCCAAAACATAAGATTTATCTCTATTTTAGATATCTATATAAAAACACTAAAGCATGCTTTTTTATCTGAGTCCTAGACCCTGACTTCTCTGACGTCTTTTTGTTTACTCAGGCCTGAAGGATCAAGTTTTCCAGTTGTCGTTCCAAAGACATAGTCCCTGACTGAGGCACCCTGGGTCTCTCCTCTAAGTTCCCAACTGAACTGAGTCTCTCTCTGGCCACTGATCAAAATTCAACTTACCCTTTTGTTTTCCCAGTCCTGTGGGTCCGTCTCCTTTTTCTTTTCCCTTTTTGTGTGGTTGACCCCGTCACTGTCTCCTCTTTCAGCCGGTCCTGGCCTACGCCAAAACGGGGTCCTTAGAACCATGTGGTGTTTTTTTAGTCAATATACCTGCAGGTTTTTTCCAGTGCCGTTGCTTCCAGAGGAGAACAGATATTGGGGCCCCACGTTGGGTGCCAGAATGTTACGAGAATTTTTAAGAAGAACCCTTAAATAAAAAGGACTGGATTCAAAGTATCAAAGTTTGTGCATCCTTCATTTGTCTTTTAATTTGAAAAACTGGGTTAGGGTTCAATACAACTGACAAAATGTAGACTGTTTATCACAGACTGTAGTTTGTTTATCAGTCTGTAGTTTATCACAGTCTGTAGTTTGTTTATCACAGTCTGTAGTTTGTTTGGTTAGGGTTAGAATATCTATATGTAACAGACTATCGCTGGTCCGATCCCCACCTCCTCCATTTTGCATATCAAAGTGTATCTGTAGTGATATCTGCAGACAGCAGGAGGCGCTCTGCGTTTTTAATGAATAAGCATGAGATGATTCAGTTAAATAGAGCACAAACATCAACACACGCATTTAATTCAATGTTTAATTCACCCTGAAAACACATTTGTCAGCCTCAGGAATGTGTCTGTGTGTGTAATAAGAGTGAGAGTTCACAGTGTGCTGATTATTATAAATGTACAGATATACATCAAAATGAAGTCGTTCAAAAAAATATTAAATGAGGCTTGGGTAACGTTAATGTAACAGTGTCAGAAGGGGCACCAGGATGAGGAAAAACTTTTTATGGTGTGAGGTTCTGATGGACCGCAGAGTGCTTCAGGGTCTGTGTGTGTGTGTGTGTGTGCGGATGTGTATATGTGTATGGCCTGCAGCTATATGACTCACTTCCTGTGAACACCTGAGATCAGATCAGCTAGAGGGTGTTGGAGCCCAGAACACCTGAGACTGGGTGTGGGGGGTCTGACAGATTATTACAGACATAATTTGCGTGTTATTGATATGTTCAGTGTTGTTCTGTATGTTGTCCTTTCAGAATAAAAGCTTTAGGTGAAGAGGAGAGTTTTGAAAATATTTTCTTCTCCTCCTCTCTGGTTTGAACCTCCTGCAGCTCGTCTGGTATTTGTCTGTCCATCCTGCTGTCTCATAGAAAGGTTGAGGTTCTCACACTGAGTCCAGCTGAGTTCAGTTCTCCTTCAGGTTCTCAGGGCTGATAAAAGCTGACATGTCACAATGCAACACACACAAACTCACGAGCAGGAGGTGACTTCCTCCTTAGCACTGACCTTTTCTGTTAACCTGATCTTCAGACAAAGCTTCAGATTGGTTCTCAGCCTCCCGAGCTTTCACACAATACAGCACTTGATTCAATACATTACTTTAAAACGGTTAACAAACCTTTAGTTTGGACAGCTTAATGACTCAGACATATTACATATAATGTATGTAATATTATTAAAATGTTTTAATTTAATTTATAAATTATTAACTTTTATTTATTAATAAATTAAGTGTATGTGTGTTGTACAGTAACATCTTCATCACACTCAGACCTGAACAGTCGAGAAGAGGAAGTCCCTGCCCCCCACCGTCAGTAAGTCTTTGTAACAGACGAACGAGCATCAACAGGATATTAACAGTCAGACTGGATGTCTCTCAGATCTGATTACCAATTAAACAGAGGACTTAGATCAGCTGGATGGTAAGACTGTTGTTTTTTATTATGAGCTGTGTATATTTTATTGAACTAAACTTCACTGACAAAATGTTTTAACGTCCATGCAGACATACAGTTGCATGTTATGATCGACTGGAGCAGCTTTAACAGAATCAGGTCACTTTCTAACTACCTTATGTTACATATACAGTATGTACTGTATGTATTTTGTTCTCTAAGAAACTGAAGTGACACTTAGTAACACAAAAATAAGAGAGTCAAATTATGCATTCCAGTCTTTTTTGTATTTTTGTTTGTTTCAATATAAAAAAAGAAAAGAAAATGTTTTTACTCTTTTTAATTTCCAAAAAGGAGACATCTGTTTAAGGTTGAACAGTTTGACATCTCCTCGTTGGTGTCTCAGAGATGAAGTGTCTCTGGTTTCTGAGTGTGCTCACTATGTCACTGTGGGAGGAGTCAGTGTCTGAGACAAAGACCCTAAACTCAGTCCAAAGACGAGGACCACCAGAAGGTGTCCAATTCCTCCAGAGGATCAGGAGGAGCTGGGTCTGGAACCAGTTTTTTGTCCTGGAGGAGTACACCGGAGACGAGCCGCTGTACGTCGGGAAAGTATGAACACTAATTTACCTACCTGACTGAGAACAGGACATACAGTATATCTGTATATTGTACTGATCCTTTAACTGAACTGCTTTCCTCTGCTAATTAACCTGGTTTCCTAATTGTTTCTTGTCCCTGCAGCTCCACTCTGATGTGGACAAAGGTGACGGTCAAGTGAGGTATGTCCTGAATGGTGAAGGAGCAAAAGCCATTTTCACCATTGACGAGAACACAGGAGACATTCATGCCACCAAGAGGCTGGACCGGGAGCAGCAGGCGTACTACACTCTAAGAGCTCAGGCACAGGACCGAAAAACCAACCTGCTGGTCGAACCCGAGTCTCAGTTCATCATCAAAGTCCAGGACATCAATGACAATGAGCCCAAGTTCCTTAAGGGACCGTACACTGCCAGGGTGGCTGAGAGGTCTCCTGTAGGTGAGCCTGAATGCCTCCCAACTGCTTTTGGGGTTAGGGCTTTATTATGATCTGTGATAAGGAAAGTCAGAGTTCAAACAGATGTGAAAATCAGAGGCTAAACAGTCCTTTGGCTGAAATATTTTTGTCTTGAAGGAGGATGAGCAGCAGCAGCTCCAGTTTCATAATTTGTAAACCATCTCAGGATCTGCCCCTGCCTATCTCAGGATCTGCCCCTGCCTATCTCAGCGTCTTACTAAAGGCTCACATCCCGACCAGGGCATTACGCTCTGCTCATACAAACCGTCTAGTTGTACCCTCGCCTCTCACAAAGCGAGGTCACTCTAAACTCTTCTCTGTGGTCGTCCCCAAATGGTGGAATGACCAACGGCTACTAGAACAGTAACATCCCTTTGTACCTTTAAAAAACTTGTAAAAACCTTTCTGTTTCCAGAATGCTTCCCTGCCTAACAAAACTAACAAAACTAACAACTACTCTGTGTCCTTTACACCTTTCTCAGCTTATGTCCTCCTCTGTAAGTCGCTTTGGATAAATGCGTCTGCTAAATGCAATGTAATGTAATGTTGTTTTGTATAGGTATCATGTATCGTTTCTGTACAGGTGTGTCAGTGGTGACAGTGGTGGCAACAGACGCTGATGATCCGACATATGGGAACTCTGCCAGAGTTATTTACAGCATCCTGCAGGGTCAGCCATACTTCTCTGTGGAGCCAAAGACAGGTGAGAAAACCTGAACTCAACACATGAACACATCAATTCAATTTTTTTATATAGCTCCAAATCACGACAAAAGTTATCTCATTCTTTCCACACAGAGCAGGTCAGACTGTACTCTTTATAATATTATCTACAGAGACCAACAATTCCTCCACGAGCAAGCACTTGGTGATGGCAAGGAAAAACTTCCTTTAACAGGCAGAAACCTCGAACAGACCCAAACTCATTGGTAGTGGTCATCCACCACGACCGGTTGAGTTAAAGATAGAGGGGGGCAGAAAGAAATACCTATAAACTGTAACGGAGATAAGGTAGCAATAATGATAATAATAATAATAATATATGTAGTGGACGTCATCAGGTCCACAGCAGCAGCCACGATCCATGAGAATCTGACGAGATGAGAGAGCACAGAAACTCTAGGGAAGAAGTTTAGTTAGTGACATGAGAAGAGCCCATCACTTGTCAAAGAAAGCAGTCCTTGAAATTTGTTTTATGTGGACGTCAAATTCTGATCAAAAACAACTCAGGGTGATCCCATCTAAAGTAACGTAAAATCTGTTTTATGTGACGTTAAAGGACAAATCCTGATCAAAAACAACTCCAAGATTCTTTACAGTGGAGCTAGAGGCCAGGGTGATCCCATCTAAAGTAACTAAGTCTCTAGGAAGAGAATTTCTGAGGTGTTTGGGTCCAATTACAAGAACTTCAGTTTGTCTGAATATAACATCAGAAAGTTGTAGGTCATCCAACTTTATATATCCTTAAGGCATGCTTGGAGTTTAGTTAACTGATTGGTTTCATCAGGCTTGATCGATAAATATAATTGGGTGTTGTCAGCATAACAATGAAAACTGATAGAGTGATTTCTAATAATGTTCCCTAAAGGAAGCATATATAAACTAAATAGAAGTGGTCCTAGTACAGAACCTTGTGGGACTCCATGACAAACTTTGGTATGCATGGAAGATTCATCATTGACGTGAACAAACTGAGATCGATCTAAAAAATACGACTTAAACCAGCTTAGGGCTGTTCCTTTGATGCCAGTTTGACGTTCCAGTCTCTGTAAAAGAATTTGATGGTCAATGGTGTCAAATGCAGCACTAAGATCTAACAGGACAAGTACAGAGATGAGTCCTTTGTCTGATGCCATTAGGAGGTCATTTGTAACTTTGACTAATGCGGTCTCTTGTCCTGGATCTGTGCTATGATCCACTCTAAATACCATCACCATCAGCTGAATACATCACCTAACAGGCCCGTTGGCTCTGTAGGAAAATTGCCACAATGGACGTTAGTAATGGCTTTGAGAATATAGTATACAGGTGAGACTCATGTTCAGTATATACTGTCTCACCTGTTCTACAAGTGTGTTGTTGTTGTTTACTGATGCTGTCTCACCTGTCTTCCAGGTGTATTGTTGTTTATTGACTTTGAGTCTCACCTGTGTCTCCAGGTGTGGTGCGAACAGCTCTTCCCAACATGGACCGGGAGATGCGGGACCATTACCTGCTGGTCGTCCAAGCCAAAGACATGATTGGTCAGGTGGGAGGTCTCTCAGGAACCACCTCTATCACAGTAATGCTGACCGACGTCAACGACAACCCACCTCGCTTTCCCCTCAGTGAGTCTGACCTTTGACCTTTAGACATGACATTATAGAATTGAGAGATCAGTGGTGTACCTGTGTGCACTTGTGTGTACCTGTGTCCCTACAGAGAGCTACCAGTTCAGTGTTCCAGAGTCTGTACTAGTTTCAGCTG
Organism: Larimichthys polyactis; assembly: GCA_018985215.1. Lineage (NCBI taxonomy): Eukaryota > Metazoa > Chordata > Actinopteri > Sciaenidae > Larimichthys > Larimichthys polyactis. The sequence continues at coordinate 57,338 of JAFMOB010000490.1, read as the reverse complement.
AGGTTGCTAAGATCAAAGCTCTGGATCTGGATGTTGGTCCAAATGCAGAGATGGAGTACAGGATCCTGGATGAAGATGGTCTGGGAACCTTCAGGATCACCACCGATCCAAACACACAAGAAGGGATAGTCACACTACACAAGGTACTGGTTTACAGGTAATCACTGGATTTACACAAGATCTAGTAATTACTGGATGCCCAACAGAAGGTTAGACTACTGAGGGTACTGGTTTCTTTAACACATGATACCTTGTCCTTTTTCTATTAAAACTGCTGTCAGGTTACAGGGCTGTACTTTTGACTCACATGTTAGACTGATCAAAAAAGTCTCTCGTTTCTGTTTTCCTTCATTGATTATTTTAAAACAAACAAACAAAAAACATTTTCAAACTAAACATGACATCACAAGGTGTCAATATCGTCTAACCCGCATCAAAACAGACTTCAGTCACACCTTCCACTTTACACAGCTAATGGAAGTCTGAGTTCATCAGAACTGCTAATTAATCAAAATAATTAAAAACAAAAATTGGCTCCAACATATGTGCTAGTTTCTTTGAGGAAGGTACTGGTTTTCTTATAGGAACAACTGGTTTCCTTGTGAAAGGAACTGGGACACATTGCAGAGGTTCTGGTCACCAGTTTCTTAGTGGAGATGACAGAAATGTTCACTTCAGTCCGGTAGCATTGTGTGCAGCTGTGAACTCTCTGCCTGTTTGAACATTGCATTATTCTGGATTGTGCTCCTGCTCTTCTCTGGATTAGATCTGTATTTTCAGTCCCAGAGGAGAATCCTCTGCTGCTCAACAGCTGCTCACTGCCATCAGCACAGTTTGATGGCAGTGCTGCAAAGACAAAGTCATCTGTTATTCCGAACGCAAACTGCTCTGTGCTTGCTTCATTGTGTCTGTTTGAATCAGACTATTTAATGACCTTCTGATGAGAAACATGAAAACAGAAAATAAGCTTCATGTTCTGAGAAGAAGCAGAGTGATCATCACATCAGCCCCGTCCTTCTCCCTCCAGGCTCTGGACTTTGAGACCAAGACGAGTTACATGTTGCATATTGAGGCATCCAATCGTCACATAGACACACGCTTCCTGACGATGGGCCTGTTCAGCGATGTAACAACAGTTCATCTGCTGGTGGAGAATGTGGATGAGCCTCCGGTATTCTCCTCGTCTGTCAGTCGGATGGTGATCTCTGAGGCTGCTGCAGTGGGAACTGATGTGGGATCAGTTTCAGCTCATGACCCTGATGCCACCAACAGCCCTGTCAGGTATGAATATCCACCCTTATATACAGAGTGAATAGAGCTGATGTTAATGGTGTCATCTGTGTGCAGGTACTCCATAGACAGGAAGTCGGATGTGGAGCAGTACTTTAACATTGACACCAGTTCAGGTGTGATCACAACAGCCAGACCTTTGGACAGAGAGACCATCGCTCGGCACAACATCACCGTCCTGGCCACAGAGAGCCGTAAGTCTAAACAGTAACATATTATTATCATCCCTTCAGTAATGCTGGTCGGATTCTAAACAGAGACTGGGAGGGAAAAGACTTCAACATAAGGTCTTACATGTAGTACATATAGTCTGAGTGGTTCTATGTGTTGGATGGACTGGCCCTCTTCCTCTCTGCTCTCTAGATGTCTGTTCTGTCCACCCACCCCCACAGCATGACAGTGGGCCATGATGGCTCAGTCAGGTATCTGAGACTCCAGGTGGACCATCCAACCACCTGCCCTAACTGTTGAATAGACACACTTAAATGTGAAACCCGAAGAGGCACTGAAACTTAACAGGGGAGAGGCCCCTCCTGAGGGTCTGGTCTGGGTGCTTGTCTAAGTCCTGAGCCTGTGCTCCTGTTTTCTGGGGTTAAATCTGAACTCTGTACGGACTGAGCCTCATCTCAAATGAGAACTCCCCTCACCACTAAAAACTCTAATCCATCCTTCTTCTTCTTCTGTGTTTTGAGAGACATAAAAGTGACTAACAACACTAAACAGTGAACAGAGGACCCATATCAGAAGCACACAGCAGAACCTCTGCAGATTGGAGCCAGGACAAGTTTCATATTTAGTGGACAGGCATGACAGTCTCAGTGAGGAAGATCTCACAAATGTTGAACTGTTCCTTTATCTTCCTGTTTACTTTCGTGACTTCCTGTCTGGTTCTGATAGATGTACATGACAGGTGTGTCTGTGTTTGTGTCAGTGGATTGGTCTCAGGTGGGGAAAGCAGTGGTTCTGGTCTCTGTGACGGATATTAACGATAACGCACCAAGCTTTGCCATTGAGTATGAAACATTCATCTGTGAGAAGTCTGAACCTGGGCAGGTAAAGTTCACCTGGATCCTGATAAGTTTATAATTTATGATGTTTTTCAAATCAAATCAGCTATTTGATGATGATCAGAGATGTTTGGAGATGAAAGCAGATCTCTGAGATTTGACATTAAAGAAGTTTTGACTTTAAAATCTTTTGTTTTGTGTCAGCTGACTTCTCTTTCATGTCATGTCAGATCATTGAGACGCTGAGTGCCGTAGATCATGATGAACCAGAGAATGGACATCACTTCCTGTTCTCTCTGACTGCTGAGGCTGCTGGAAACCTCAATTTCACCTTGAGAGACAATAAAGGTAGAGTTTGCTTATGAAGGTCTACCTTAAATCATGAAAGAAGCTCAGACATTGTTGTCAGGAGTGGACAAAGCCCATCCATTTTCTTCCGATTATCCGGTTCGGGTCACAGTGGCAGCAAGTTTAGCAGGGCACAGCAGAAGTCCTTCTCCCCAGCCACATGTTCCATCTTCTTCTGGGGGATCCCAAGGTGTTCCCAGGATAGATGAGCTATAGGGTCCCTGCATCAGGTTCTGTGTCTTCCCCGGGGTCTCCTCCCAGGTGGACATGCCCAGAACCCCTCCAAAGGGAGGTGACCAGGAGGATCCTTATTAGACCCTGAACCACCTCAGCTGGCTCCTTTTGACGTGAAGAGCAGTGGCCCCCTGGATGTCCAAGCTTCTGACCGTATCTTTAAGACACCCGATGGAGGAAGCTCATTTCAGCTACTTGTATCTGCGATCTCATTCTTTCAGTCACCACCCAAAGCTCATGACCATTGTTGTGAAGAAAACTCCCCAAAAACTTGATGAAAGAAAAACATGGAGACAGAGAATCTGAACGTTGGGTTACTTAACGTAATCCCTGGTTCTTTGAAAACAGAGTGAGGTGTTTCACTATGGGAATCGCCTTGAAAGTGTGGAGCGTAGCCCAGCTCGCAGCACAAATATCCTGTACTGAAAATCAACAGGGCCCATAATGTGGCCATGTCCCTAGTGGAATGAGCTGTCAAACCTTGGGAGGGCTGCAAACCCTTACACCCATAAGCCAGAGATATAGCCTCCACAATCCAGTGGGACAACCTCTGGCAGGACAACAGCTTGTCTTTATGGGGAGTGGCTCAGGACACGAATAGCTGGTCATCTTTCCTGAACCCTGCTGTCCTACATGAAGCGTCCTGACGGGGTACAATGTGTTAAGCTTCTTCTCCTCTGCTGAGGAGCATGGAGGTGGGTGAAAAGCCAACCGCTCCATTGTGGGACACCTGTAATCCACCACTTTAGGCACGAAGGTTGGGTTGGGCCTCAAACAGACCTTGGTGACCCCTGGTGCAAACTGTAAACAGGAAAGCTGTGTGGATAAAGCCTGTAGGTCACTCACCCGCTTTGCTATCGTTAAAGCTGAGCAAAGCTGTTTTCAGCTGTTTTCATCTCTGCCACCTCCATAAGCTCAAATGGGTGGAGAGAGAGGGCGTCCAGCACCACGGACATCTCACACAGGGGAACCAGCGGTCTGGAAACTGGGAGCCTGCACCATGCACCTTTCATAAAACGACAGACTAAGGGATGTTGCCCTGCGAGCTTATCTCCAAAGCCCACGTGGCACCCTAACCCTAACACTTTCACAGTGGAAAAAGCCTTTCCTTTGTCCACCAAATTCTGCAGGAAACACAGCAGGTTCACCACTGAACAATGAGAAAGTTTGGGGGTGTTGGGGGCAGTTTCCTGCTGCCGCTGCAGCAAAAGAGTTTTTGCCCCATGGCCTTTGGTTTTGCTAAGGCTGCTGCTAAGACTACTGGTTAGGCTGCTGACCAACTGCCTGCCTCCCCACTGTCTCCCCCTCACTGCTGCAGTCGCAGCAGCAAAGCCGGCTGTTGGACCCTGATGGGTCCATGTAAGACAGAGATCAAAGGCCCTCCTGTTTCCTGAGGGTGCTGGTCTCCCTCATCTTTTCCAGCACTGGACCAAAAAGACCTTTGGTGGGGTCATCCATCACCTCTGCCCTCTGACTGTTGCTCAGGCCCGAGAGGATCAGCCACAACGCCCTCTCACCTGAGACAGCCAACCTCATCACTCGACCGCAGCCTTTTACCGCGCCTCATGAGGAGCGTAGGATGAGGTCATTGACAACACAAATCTCATCCCAGACGGTGGGTTAGGTGCCCCGGAATCCAGGATCTCTGCCTGGTATGCAGACAGCGTGGTGGTTGCATTCAGGGAGCACATTGACTGTGCTGCATACTTGTACATCCTCTGGAAAATGGAGGCGGTGAGACTCTCTGCTTTGCTGGGCAGGGAAGTGGTGGAGGAGGCTGAGAGAGAGTGTCGGTTAGGGTGGAGGTGAAAAGCCACCGAAGGCTACTGGGGGTTCGGCCAGCCCCAGTTCCCCCATACCGTGGATCTCCAGTTTAGAGTAGCCCTAGAGGAGACAACAGGCTAGCTCAGCTAGATTAGGTGAGGGAGCTTCGTTTCGTTCCTCACAGGAAGAAAGCGAGAATGAGTTGAGAGCACAGCTCGACCTATCTGTCACTGACAGACATTGTGTCATTGGAGCTTCCATAGTTGCCAAGCTGAGGTGATTCCCATAGTGAAACACTGAACGAAGTTAGAAAAAAAACTCTTTACAGCTTTTTATAACCATTCTTTTTTCACTGTTACATGAGCAAATCGCCAGATATGGACTCAATCATCCTGAACTGTGTTATGATCATGTAGTCAACGTTTTGAGCGGCACGCAAATTTCCCAGAAATGTGTAGTAATGAGTAATGTATGTGTGTTTCGGTGTGTGTGTGCGACCTGAAACTGACTGACTTAATGTTATCTCTCCATTCCCCCCTCAGCACCTCCGTAACGGTAAAGAGCTGGTCTGTTGTTCCATGACCAGGACAGAATCTGCATTGCTCCACCTGAATCTGTTAGGATTTGTTAGTCTTAGCTTAGCTTGGGAACCGGAGGGTGGCCGGTTCAAGTCCCACATGGACCAAAAATATGTAAGGTGGACTGGTAGCTGGAGAGGTGCCAGTTCACCTCCTGGGCACTGCTGAGGTGCCCTTGAGCAAGGCACCGATCCCCCACAACCGCTCACTGGGCGCTGGTCTGGCTGGCTGCCCATCACTCCACCATCTCTCTCCACGTTTGCATGTCTATGAGCCCTTGTACCTTGTACTGCATGTGTGTGTGTGTCTGGGTTAAAATGCAAAAATAAAAAATAGAGTGAAAAAAGAATTTCCCTATTGAAGGATAAATAAAGTATATCTTCTTCTTCTTCTTAAAAAAAGGAAGCAGTCTGCTCTGCCTCTTTTGTTCTGTTTGTTCTGTGTTTGGTGAACACAACTCGACAAGCGGAAACCTTCCGATGACGTCTGTGTTGTATTTTCTCTTTGAATGTCTAAAAAAACGTTGTCTCAGCTAAATATTTTGAACCTTGCAGGTTCTTCTACCTGCTCATATCACTCAAATGTTTCATCCTGTCCATCGTTTTGTCTCTACTCAGACAACACGGCATCTGTCCTGATTCGCCATGGTGGTTTCCTGCAGCGGGATCAGATGGTTCACTTCCTGCCAGTGGTGATTTCAGATGGTGGCAGTCCATCCCTCAGCAGCACCAACACGCTGTCCATCTCCGTCTGCACCTGTGATGTCACCGGAAACCGCCGCTCCTGCAGCCAGCGGGTGTCACCACTTCGGCCGGCTGGCCTCAGCACTGCCGCCACTGCTGCAGTCCTCACCTGCACCCTCACTTTGTTGGGTAAGACCTGCGCGTGCAACCATCCATGATCAATACGTGATCAATTCATGATCAATATGCAACCAATACATGATCAAAACACAATCAATACGCGATCAATATGTGATCAATACACTCACCATGAAGTAATCAGACGTTGAGTCCACCTCTTCCTGTCTCCTCAGGTGTTGTCATGGTAACTGTGGCTGTCCGACACAGGAAGCGGGAGCCTCTGATCGTTGACAATGAGCGAGATGTTCATGAGAACATTGTACGTTACGATGATGAAGGTGGAGGTGAGGAGGACACGGTGGCCTTCAACATGTTTGCTCTGAGGAACCTGAAGACGAACCAAGACACAAACTTGCCAGGACTCTGGACCAGAACCCGGATTTACAGGACGCACAAGAACCAGCCGCTGCAAGACTTCATCATGGACAGACTGCAGGAGGCAGAGCTGGACCTGACAGCACCCCCCTATGACTCTCTGCAGACCTACGCCTTTGAGGGCAGCGGGTCAATCACTGGGTCCCTCAGCTCGTTAAACTCATTAGACTCGTTAAACACGTTAGAGTCTGAGCAGAACTACGACTTCCTGAGAGAGTGGGGGCCGAGGTTCAGGAAGCTTGCAGACCTCTATGGACACCATGAAGGGGCAACGACCTTGT
>JAFMOB010000490.1:40598-45598 GCA_018985215.1 Larimichthys polyactis | reverse complement strand
CAGTACGCACACAGATAGTACACAGAGTTCACACAGATAGTACGCACACAGATAGTACACAGAGTTCACACAGATAGTACGCACACAGATTGTACATAGAGTTCATACAGAGAGTACGCACACAGATTGTACATAGAGTTCATACAGAGAGTACGCACACAGATAGTACACAGAGTTCATACAGATAGTACGCACACAGATAGTACGCACACAGATAGTACACAGAGTACACACACAGATAGTACACACACAGATAGTACGCACACAGATAGTACACAGAGTACACACACAGATAGTACGCACACAGATAGTACACAGAGTTCACACAGATAGTACGCACACAGATAGTACACAGAGTACACACACAGTACGCACACAGATAGTACACAGAGTACACACACAGTACGCACACAGATAGTACACAGAGTTCACACAGATAGTATGCACACAGATAGTACACAGAGTACACACACAGTACGCACACAGATGGTACACAGAGTTCACACAGATAGTATGCACACAGATAGTACACAGAGTACACACACAGTACGCACACAGATAGTACACAGAGTTCACACAGATAGTACGCACACAGATAGTACACAGAGTACACACACAGTACGCACACAGATAGTACACAGAGTTCATACAGATAGTACGCACACAGATAGTACACAGAGTTCATACAGATAGTACGCACACAGATAGTACACAGAGTTCATACAGATAGTACGCACACAGATAGTACACAGAGTACACACACAGTACGCACACAGATAGTACACAGAGTTCACACAGATAGTACGCACACAGATAGTACACAGAGTTCATACAGATAGTACACAGAGTACGCACACAGAGAGTGAGTACACAGAGTACGCACACAGAGAGTACACAGAGTTCATACAGATAGTACACAGAGTTCATACAGATGGTACACACACAGATAGTACAGATAGTACACAGAGTGTGTAATCGGATTACTTGTTTCATTTACAGCTTGTCTCCATCTATGAAGTCTTGAAGGATGACGAGAGACGACGCAAGTGAGTAAACAAGCTGTCAGCCAATCAGAGGACAGACCTGTGTCCTGTCCTCTCACCTGTCCCCTCACCTGTCCCCTCACCTGTCCCCTCACCTGTCCTCAGGTATGATGACATCCTGGTGAATGGGCTTCCTGATTGGCGGCAGCCGGTCTTTTACTACAGACGAGTGAGGAAGATGAGTAACAGCGAGCTGGCCTTCCTCCTCTTCCTCATCCTCACTGTGGGACACTACGCCGTCATCTGGTCTATTTACCTGGAGAAACAGCTGGTGAGCCAATCAGAGCACAGCAGATATGCAGACAGCTAATCAGCACACAGCAGATATGCAGCCAGCCAGTCGGGTGATGTGACTGTTCTGTTTCAGGATGAACTGCTGAGTAAGAAGAAGAAAGAGAAGAAGAAAAAGCTGAGCTCCAGACCTGCAGACGACCTCAGGTGTATCAGCCAGGACCGTCCCGACAGGTACAGCTGTGACAACACCTGTGGACTTCCAGTTTCCTGTTTTGTTTGTTTGTTATTGTTGGTTTGTTGTTTCAGAGTTCTGGACCGTCCTCACTGGCAGGATATCCTCCCTCTGAAGCTCAGCATCTGGCTCTACCTGTCCATCAAAAACCTGCCACAGACTGTCCAGGTACGCCATTACGCCGTCCACCTCTGATCAGTCCTGGTCCTGGTCTGAGTCCTGGTTCTGGTCTGAATCTAGATCTCTGTCTTTCAGGAGGTGAAGCAGTACTATGAGGACTACCAGCAGATGAAGCAGCAGCAGAGAGAAGAAGCTGAAGCAGAACAGGAAGTTGTCCCAAGTAAACACTGAGCTTTATACTGAAAGGGACTACCTGTCTGAGCTGTGTCACCTGTCGATGTTTAACTTCCTGTCTTCCTGTCAGGAGAGAAGAGGCCGAAGGTGAAGAAGCCGAAGGTGGAGTTTCCTGTGTACGAGCCGACCTCAGAGAATTTCCAGAATTATGACCAGACAACGTCCATCGAGGAGATCGAGGATCAGATGGACGACTGGCTGCAGGACCGCAGAGTCTCGAAGAAGAAGGTCTGAAGTGATTGATCAGTGATGATTTAGATCGGTTTGACGACAGACACGTCACTGTCTCTGTTTCTGTCCTCAGGTTGCTGATTGGACGGATGAGGAGCTCAGCCTCCTCAGCAGGTTGATGGTTAAATTCCCTGGTGGATCTCCAGGTCGCTGGGACAAGATCGCTCAAGAACTGGGCCGATCAGTGACTGATGTAAGCCTGTTCTACATGCCCCCCTAATGACTTCAGCATGTTTGATGCCCGTGGTATATTTAGGTACCAAGGGACATAATCTAGGTTAGGTGGTTCTATTTGAGCTGCATGTGTACATACACATTATGTTCTGGACTATGATGGTTCTCTTGCAGTGAACAGGTCAGGTGGTATTTCATAGGGTTCTTTATTCTCTTGTGTTGTAAAAAACACTAAATCTGCAGGAAGATGACCATGGAACAAACATCAGAATAAACATCAGAATAAACATCAGAACAAAGATCAGAACAAACATTAGAACAAACATTAGAACAAAAGTCAACAAACATGAGAACAAACAAATGTCAGAACAAGATTATGAAACTACATCAAGAAACTGACTATGTTTTTCTTCAACAGGTGACGACTAAAGTCAAAACACATGAAAGACAACGTGATTCACACCTCAGGTACACCCTGCTGACGTTCCACTGTCAGGTTCCACTGTCAGGTTCTACTGTCACTGTCAGGTTCTACCGTCAGGTTCCACTGTCAATGTCAGGTTCTACCATCAGGTTCTACTGTCACTGTCAGATTCTATCATCAGGTTCTACTGTCACTGTCAGGTTCTACCATCAGGTTCTACTGTCACTGTCAGGTTCTATTCATCAGGTTCTACTGTCACTGTCAGGTTCTACCGCCAGGTTCTACTGTCACTCTCAGGTTCTACCGTCAGGTTTACTGTCACTCTCAGGTGTCTGTCATCAGGTTCTACTGTCACTGTCAGGTTCTGCTGTCACTGTCAGGTTCTACCGTCAGGTTCTTACTGTCACTATCAGGTCCTACCATCAGGTTCTACTGTCCACTGTCAGGTTCCACATCAGGTTCTAGTGTCACTGTCAGGTTCTACCATCAGGTTCTACTGTCACTATCAAGTTCTGCCATCAGGTTTCTACTGTCACTGTCAGGTTCTGCTGTCACTGTCAGGTTCTACTGTGACTATAAGGTTCTACCGTCAGGTTCTACTGTCACTATCAGGTTCTACTGTCACTGTCAGGTTTCACCTTCATGTTCTACTGTCACTGTCTGCTGTCAGGTTCTCCTGAGGTTCTAACCGTCAGGTGATACTGTCACTGTCAGGTTCTACTGTCACTGTTAGGTTCTACCATCAGGTTCTGCTGTCAGGTTCTATCGTCAAGTTCTACTGTCACTGTTATGTTCTACCATCAGGTTCTACTCTCAGGTTCTACTGTCACTGTTAGGTTCTACCATAGGTTCTACTGTCAGGTTCTATCGTCAAGTTCTACTGTCACTGTTATGTTCTACCATCAGGTTCTACTGTCAGGTTCTACTGTCACTGTTATGTTCTACCATCAGGTTCTACTGTCAGGTTCTACTGTCACTGTTATGTTCTACCATCAGGTTCTACTGTCAGGTTACTGTCACTGTTATGTTCTACCATCAGGTTCTATCGTCAAGTTCTACTGTCACTGTTATGTTCTACCATCAGGTTCTACTGTCACTGTCAGGTTCTCCTGAGGTTCTGTTAACCTTTGAGTTCTCTGTTTTCCAGGTCTGGTGAAACTCTCGGAGCTGAAGGGACCTCCTCTTTCTGTGAGATCACTTCCTGTTCCTGACAGTGTGATGACTCAGAGAGGGGGCGGAGCCTGTGAAGAGGAGGAGGAGGAGTCAGCTGCGACAGTCCGGAGGAGAAACAGGAAATCTGCAGCAGCGAAGGTGGGGAGTTGAAGGCAAGAGGACGTCGGCAAAAAGATTTTGACCCGATGGCAGTGGAGGAAGAGGAGGTGGAACCTCAAGAGAATAAGGATAAGGCGGACCCCGCCATCTGGACTCAGAACCAGCAGAAACTGCTGGAACTTGCTCTGCAACAGTTTCCTCGAGGAACCACAGAACGCTGGGACTGCATCGCCAAGGTGGTCCCAGGGAAGAGCAAGGTGAGGACTGGAACACGACACAACATGTGAAGAAAGCGACGTAAACCAACTAAACACACTAAACAAACCAGATGTAAACAAACTAAACAAACCAGACGTAAACAAACCAGATGTAAACAAACTAAACAAACCAGACGTAAACAAACCAGATGTAAACAAACTAAACAAACCAGACGTAAACAAACCAGACGTAAACAAACTAAATAAACCAGATGTCGACTATCTTGATCATCGGCCTACAGTAATGTTTTGGACCTGGACACACCTCGTCAGGTGATTGTGATCATTATATTAATGCTGACTTAACGTTGTGATGTGTTTTTCAGGAGGAGTGTATGATTCGTTATAAGATGTTGGCGGAGCTCGTTCAGAGGAGGAACAGGCCAAAAATGACCCTCATTTTGCCTCCTGCTCTGACCTCCTGACAGGTGAATCATCTAACAGGTGAATGACCTGTCACCTGACTGTGTTTAATTGTTCTGTCCAAGTGAGCTGCCTGCTGATTGGGTAGAATTCTACATGTGTGTTTTTATGTGTGATGTGGCGTCTCACCTGCTCAGGTGTGTTTTTATAACTCATGTCAAAGGAAGCAGGTGACTGACCTCTGACCTCACAGCTTCATGTGCCTTAGATCATTCAGCATGCTGTCAATCAACTTCTGTTCATCTGATCAATAAAAAGTATTTATTACCTGCTGCTGTTCGTGTTGATTCACCTTCACAGGTAAACTCACCTGTTCATCATCAATAATAATGTTAAGTGTGTGCAACATGTCGGAA
>JAFMOB010000490.1:20000-35762 GCA_018985215.1 Larimichthys polyactis | reverse complement strand
ACTATCAATAAACTTGCATGAGACTTTTTTTTAAAAAACTTCCTAATTAAACAAACATTTTAATAAATGTTGTACTGCACTTGTACTGTTACAATGACACATAAAGCCTTCATTCATCCATCTATCCATAAAAGACCAAATAAATAATAAGCTCATAGAAACTTAAATGATACTCGTCGGCTTGTCCAACCATTCAACATGTCTTTGTTCACTGCAGTCTATCCCACCATGCACTCTGGAACGGGCAGGCTACACCTGGGCAGGTGAATCACAAACCTTGAATTGAGACGTGTCTTTGTTCAGAGCTGTTTACACACTTAATTACTGCTAATGAATGTGATTTATCCATATTATTTATGATTATAAATCACTGTATCAGATTTATGTGAAAGACATGAATGGGACAGTTGGTTTAAAAAAGTTTTTGAAAAGTTTAACATTCTCTCATTGGAGGTCATCAAACACTTGGCTCAGCTTCTCACCGAGGTAGACCTTTAAACAGGTGATTAACAGGGATACGGTCACAGTTTGTTTAGAGGGACTGGTTACACAGGTAGAGGGACTGGTTACACAGGTAGAGGGACTGGTTACACAGACTGGTTACACAGGTAGAGGGACTGGTTACACAGGTAAAGGGACTGGTAACACAGGTAGAGGGACTGGTTACACAGGTAGAGGGACTGGTTACACAGGTAGAGGGACTGGTTACACAGGTAGAGGGACTGGTTACACAGGTAAAGGGACTGGTTACACAGGTAGAGGGACTGGTTACACAGGTCTCCCCAGTCTTCAGTCACTGACTCCCTGCCTCCCAGTTCAGGGTTTTCATTTGGATGGACTGGATCTTCTTTCTCACTTTCTTTTGGCTTCAGCAGCGAGTCAGTTTTTTCAAACGCCCACAGAGCAGAGTGACAAATGACTCACGTGCATCAGGAGGAGGAGAGCAGCAGATTAAAAGATCTTAAATCATCAGAATGCTCCTTTAATCAGCTGTAGGGACACCTGAAAATACAAACGACTGTGTCTAAACTGAAAGAAAAGCTTGACGTCAGCTCCGCAATAACATCCATACATCAGTACAGACATGTTCAGGAATTCTTTATGTACATACTCACTGTTATTAACATAAAACATGTACACACACATTCATACATTATGATTTATATTGTTGTTGTCAATGAAGGCTTTATAATTTATTACTATTACTGATTTTATTTATTTGTTTGCACCTGTCATGATGTTGACTTTCTGTTGTCACACTAAAGTTACCTGATACTTCACTGCATGTTTCTGTTGTCTCCGTCCAGTCAGCTGATTGCTGTGAAAAAGTCACTCCCTCTTCTCATTGACTCTCTACGTCACTCGACCACTGACTCGATCTTCTATAAAAAACAACCCAAAAAGGATAAACACTTCCTGTTCACTGACAATCGACGAATCACATGGAGGACAGGGGACAGGAGGAAAGGAAGACAGGGGGACAGGAGGACAGGAAGACAGGGGGACAGGAGGAAAGGAAGACAGGAGGACAGGGGACAGGAGGAAAGGAAGACAGGGGGACAGGAGGAAAGGAAGACAGGGGGACAGGGGGACAGGAGGAAAGGAAGACAGGGGGACAGGAGGACAGGAAGACAGGGGGACAGGAGAAAAGGAGGACAGGGGGACAGGAGAAAAGGAGGACGGGGGGGACAGGAGGACAGGAGAAAAGGAGGAAAGGAAGACAGGAGGACAGGGGACAGGAGGAAAGGAAGACAGGGGGACAGGAGGAAAGGAAGACAGGGGGACAGGAGGAAAGGAAGACAGGGGGACAGGAGGACAGGAAGACAGGGGGACAGGGGGACAGGAGGAAAGGAAGACAGGGGGACAGGAGGAAAGGAAGACAGGGGGACAGGAGGACAGGAAGACAGGGGGACAGGGGGACAGGAGGAAAGGAAGACAGGGGGACAGGAGGAAAGGAAGACAGGGGACAGGAGGACAGGAAGACAGGGGGACAGGAGGAAAGGAAGACAGGAGGGACAGGGACAGGAGGAAGACAGGAGGAAAGGAAGACAGGGGACAGGAGGAAAGAAGACAGGGGGACAGGGGGACAGGAGGAAAGGAAGACAGGGGGACAGGAGGACAGGAAGACAGGGGGACAGGAGAAAAGGAGGACAGGGGGACAGGAGAAAAGGAGGACGGGGGGACAGGAGGACAGGAGAAAAGGGGGCGGGGGGACAGGAGGACAGGAGAAAAGGAGGACGGGGGGACAGGAGGAAAGGAGACAGGGGGACGGAGGACAGGAGGGGGACAGGAGGAAGGAAGAGGGGGACGGGGAAAGGGACAGGGGGACAGGAGGACAGGAAGACGGGGGACAGGAGAAAAGGAGGACAGGGGGACAGGAGAAAAGGAGGACGGGGGGACAGGAGGACAGGAAGACAGGGGGACAGGAGAAAAGGAGGACAGGGGACAGGAGGAAAGGAAGACAGGGGGACAGGAGGACAGGAAGACAGGGGGACAGGAGAAAAGGAGGACAGGAGAAAAGGAGGACAGGGGGACAGGAGAAAAGGAGGACGGGGGGACAGGAGGACAGAAGACAGGGGGACAGGAGAAAGGAGGACAGGGACAGGAGAAGGAAGACAGGGGGACAGGAGGACAGGAAGACAGGGGGACAGGAGAAAAGGAGGACAGGGGGACAGGAGAAAAGGAGGACAGGGGGACAGGAGAAAAGGAGGACGGGGGACAGGAGGACAGGAAGACAGGGGGACAGGAGGACAGGAAGACAGGGGACAGGGGGACAGGGGGACAGGAGGAAAGGAAGACAGGGGGACAGGAGGACAGGAAGACAGGGGGACAGGAGAAAAGGAGGACAGGGGGACAGGAGAAAAGGAGGACAGGGGGACAGGAGAAAATGAGGACAGGGGGACAGGAGAAAAGGAAGACAGGGGGACAGGAGGAAAGGAAGACAGGGGGACAGGAGGACAGGAGGAAAGGAGGACGGGGGGACAGGGGGACAGGAGAAAAGGAGGACAGGGGGACAGGAGAAAAGGAGGACGGGGGGACAGGAGGACAGGAAGACAGGGGGACAGGAGGACAGGAAGACAGGGGGACAGGAGGAAAGGAAGACAGGGGGACAGGAGGACAGGAAGACAGGGGGACAGGAGAAAAGGAGGACAGGGGGACAGGAGAAAATGAGGACAGGGGGACAGGAGAAAAGGAGGACGGGGGACAGGGGGACAGGAGAAAAGGAGGACAGGGGGACAGGAAGACAGGGGGACAGGAGAAAAGGAGGGCAGGGGGACAGGAGGAAAGGAGGACGGGGGGACAGGGGGACAGGAGAAAAGGAGGACAGGGGGACAGGAAGACAGGGGGACAGGAGAAAAGGAGGGCAGGGGGACAGGAGGAAAGGAGGACAGGGGGACAGGAAGACAGGGGGACAGGAGAAAAGGAGGACAGGAGAAAAGGAGGACGGGGGGACAGGGGGACAGGAGAAAAGGAGGACGGGGGGACAGGGGGACAGGAGGACAGGAGAAAAGGAGGACGGGGGGACAGGGGGACAGGAGAAAAGGAGGACGGGGGACAGGGGGACAGGAGAAATGGAGGACAGGAGGACAGGAGGACGGGGGGACAGGGAGACAGGAGAAAAGGAGGACAGGGGGACAGGAGAAATGGAGGACAGGAGGAAAGGAGGATGGGGGGACAGGAAGGCAGGGGGACAGGGGGACGGGGGGACAGGGGGACGGGGACAGTTGTCCTGTTATGAATGTGTTGAGACTGTTAAATAAACCATGTGTAGATGTTTCCATAGAACTGCAGGAGCGCCTCTTTGAGGACAAACAGAGTCATTACATGATGAGTCAGGCAGGTGTAATGTTCATCATGCTCATCATCTATCATGACAATCACAACATGCTTCAGACATGTAACATGCAGAAAACATGCAGACTAAACATGTCACACATGTTTCTAAATGAATCATTTAACCTGAAGCAGTGACCGATGACCGCCAGGCGGCGCTGCACGCGGCAGGAGGCATTAACACAGACCCTGCCTCAGTGTTTCCGGTTCCGGTTCATCACGGTTGTTTTCTTTTGTTTGTGTTCTCCTCTTGGTCTCCTCCTGGTCTCCTCCTGGTCTCCTCCGGTTCTCCTCCTGGTCTCCTCCTGGTCTCCTCCTGGTCTCCTCCTGGTCCCCCTGGTCCTCCAGCCGCTCAGATGTACCGTGCTCCGGTCAGACCTCCGCGAAGTCCCGGAGCTCCGCGGCCGGCTGGAAGGTTTCCGTCTCCGCCGTCCTGCTGGAGTTTCGCCGGTGCTCGCTCCCCGTACGGAGGCTCCGGACACTGCGGAGGATCCCCTCGGGGCGGCCCCATTTACTCCCCTGGTTCTGTCCGAGGATACAGGGACGCTTCTCCGTCCGGATTTGGCAACCGGCCCCGGGGGTTGGGAGACTCTCCAGCCGGGTTCGGCAACGGCTCCCGGGCGTTCGGAGGACAGATGCGGCGTAGGGGGGGCGGTTTCCGGCGGCCCCAGTCCTTTAGTCCGTCTTCAGCTCAGAACTTCCAGGTAAAGTCCGAACCGGTGAAGAAGTCACGTTTGTTTCAGTATCAAAACTAAACTAAAGTAAAGTAAAAGTACGAGCTCATCGATCCTCTGTGTGCACTTGAACATGTTTAATGAGGATCAGCTGAATCTGGTACCTTGATTAATACACCGTAGAACTGTTGACATTGTTCCACTGGTTTCTGGTGGTTCAGTTGACGTTCTACTGATTTCTGGTGGTCTAGTTGACGTTGTTCCACTGGTTTCTGGTGGTCCAGTTGACATTGTTCCACTGGTTTCTGGTGGTCCAGTTGACATTGTTCCACTGGTTTCTGGTGGTTCAGTTGACGTTCTACTGATTTCTGGTGGTCTAGTTGACGTTCCACTGGTTTCTGGTGGTCCAGTTGACATTGTTCCACTGGTTTCTGGTGGTCCAGTTGACATTGTTCCACTGGTTTCTGGTGGTCCAGTTGACATTGTTCCACTGGTTTCTGGTGGTCCAGTTGACATTGTTCCACTGGTTTCTGGTGGTTCAGTTGACGTTCCACTGATTTCTGGTGGTTCGGTTGACGTTCCACTGATTTCTGGTGGTTCGGTTGACGTTCCACTGATTTCTGGTGGTTCGGTTGACGTTCCGCTGGTTTCTGGTGGTTCAGTTGACATTGTTGCACTGGTTTCTGGTGGTTCAGTTGACGTTGTTCCACTGGTTTCTGGTGGTTCAGTTGACGTTGTTCCAGTGGTTTCTGGTGGTTCAGTTGACGTTGTTCCAGTGGTTTCTGGTGGTTCGGTTGACGTTGTTCCACTGGTTTCTGGTGGTTCGGTTGACATTGTTCCACTGGTTTCTGGTGGTTCAGTTGACGTTGTTCCCCTGATTTCTGGTGGTCCAGTTGACGTTGTTCCACTGGTTTCTGGTGGTTCAGTTGACGTTGTTCCACTGGTTTCTGGTGGTTCGGTTGACGTTGTTCCACTGGTTTCTGGTGGTTCGGTTGACGTTGTTCCACTGGTTTCTGGTGGTTCGGTTGACGTTGTTCCACTGGTTTCTGGTGGTTGAGTTGACGTTCCACTGATTTCTGGTGGTCCAGTTGACATTGTTCCACTGGTTTCTGGTGGTTCAGTTGACGTTGTTCCCCTGATTTCTGGTGGTTCAGTTGACATTGTTCCGCTGGTTTCTGGTGGTTCAGTTGACATTGTTGCATTGGTTTCTGGTGGTTCAGTTGACGTTGTTCCACTGGTTTCTGGTGGTTCAGTTGACGTTGTTCCAGTGGTTTCTGGTGGTTCAGTTGACGTTGTTCCAGTGGTTTCTGGTGGTTCGGTTGACGTTGTTCCACTGGTTTCTGGTGGTTCGGTTGACGTTGTTCCACTGGTTTCTGGTGGTTCGGTTGACGTTCCACTGGTTTCTGGTGGTTCAGTTGACATTGTTCCACTGGTTTTTGGTGGTTCAGTTGACGTTGTTCCACTGGTTTCTGGTGGTTCAGTTGACGTTGTTCCACTGGTTTCTGGTGGTTCAGTTGACGTTGTTCCACTGGTTTCTGGTGGTTCAGTTGACGTTGTTCCACTGGTTTCTGGTGGTTCAGTTGACGTTGTTCCACTGGTTTCTGGTGGTTCAGTTGACGTTGTTCCAGTGGTTTCTGGTGGTTCGGTTGACGTTGTTCCACTGGTTTCTGGTGGTTCGGTTGACGTTGTTCCACTGGTTTCTGGTGGTTCGGTTGACGTTGTTCCACTGGTTTCTGGTGGTTGAGTTGACGTTCCACTGATTTCTGGTGGTCCAGTTGACATTGTTCCACTGGTTTCTGGTGGTTCAGTTGACGTTGTTCCCCTGATTTCTGGTGGTCCAGTTGACATTGTTCCACTGGTTTCTGGTGGTTCAGTTGACGTTGTTCCACTGGTTTCTGGTGGTTCAGTTGACGTTGTTCCACTGGTTTCTGGTGGTTCAGTTGACGTTGTTCCACTGGTTTCTGGTGGTCCAGTTGACGTTGTTCCACTGATTTCTAATCATAAAATATTTGTGTGTTTTCAGCATGGATCTTCAGACTCTTCAGTGGAGAAATATTTCAGCCCATCGATGCTGCAGGATCCTTGGGCAGCATTGCAGCCAGTCGCAGCTGCGGACAGGCGGACAACCTGACAGGAAACAACAACAAACAAACAGAGGGACAACATGACAAAAAACAACAACAGACAAACTCATCAGCAGTAGATAACTTTCTGAGTGCACTCAGTCACCAGCAGTTTCTGTTTCTCGGCAGCTTTGTAATGAAAATAATTTCAGGGATGAAAATCTGAAGTTTTTAACAAAATGTTTTCTAACAGTTTTTAAATGGTCGACATGTTTTATTCACACAATTTGTAAAAAAAACAACAAAAAAGAACTTTAGTTTGTTTTATTTTTGAAAAAATAAAAAAAAGAAATTTTGTTCTTTAATCTTGTGGGTCTTAATTCATAGAGGAAGCTCATCATTATTATCATTTTCCATGGCAACCCTCACCCTAAAAACTGAAACCTGAAACTGAAGAAGAAGAATGAGAACAGAGAAACTTCCCCTTAACTGACTCTTTAGGGACATTAAACATCTGGCTCTAAATCACTGTTTGGAGCCAGAGATCCTTCATTTTTTTGTAATCAAATGTTTTATTTACACAAGAATACACATCACAACCAAAAAACATGACTCATTAATTGGCAATAGAGACAGTACAAAAATTGACTAATAACTAACCAACAGAAAAAATAATAATAGTAATAGTGATTACCTTGCACCTTTTAATAAGGTAATAAGTTGTTCTGCTGGTGGTCAGGGTTGCAGGAAGCCTCTCTAATACTTGCCCAGACCTACGACCAATCAAAATCAGTCCAAACTGGGGCAGTCATACCTCCATATTCTATCAAGTGGTAGTTCATTATAGGAGGCCTCAAGGAAGGAATGTGTGGATATTATACCTCTCTTTTAAATTTGAGTGGCAAGTAGTTTGTACAGTGGGTGAATAGATAACGGTTGGTGTCCAGGAACATTATGCGCCTGTAAAGATGATCTAAGTTGAACATGAGATAGATCTTCCCCTGATTAATAGGCCATGGTTGTTAAAGATCGCTGTAAGTGTATGCCACTTACAGAATATTTTACACTGAAGCTCTGCCGCATGCCATGTCTGGATGAGTTGTGAAACTATTGGCCCAAAACGTAACGTATTGGATATGTTAGCAAAGAGAACCTCCTGCACGTTCTCTCAGGTCTCACACAGTTTTCTTCTAGCCTGCGCCTAGAAACTAAGGCATCAGAGTCACGCCACAAAAGTAATGGCCTAAGTCCGAATGACCAGAAATAAAACTTAAAGTTTGGTACAGATAAGTCTCCACTGGCCACTCCTCTTTGTGTGGTGGACAGTTTGAGGCGTGGGCGCTTTCTGTTCCAAATCAATTGAGACACGAGAATGTATTTTGTTCCAATAATTGACAGGAGGAGAGAGGGGAATCATTGAACTGATAAAATTTATCCTGGGCAAAATGTGTATTTTGACTATAGAGACTTCTTTAACATTCTTATTGTTTCATACTTTCCAGACAGGAAAATTCTCCACACGGCCCTGCTGCCCCGGCGGCCAATAATTTGTGTTAGTAATTGTTACAGCCATATCAGTATGCTTAATCACTCATTAAAGCTGATAACAGCAAATGTATTAGTACATTTATGAATCTAATAAAGAAAAATAAAACAGGCTGATCGACTCATCGTCACAGTCATCTCATGCCTCCCGAACTCATCAACTGTGGAGACAGGCTGAATTGTCTGCCAGCTCGTCTGACAATGACGTCAGTCCTTCCAGTGTCTTTGTGATGCTGCCATCAGGTGCTGTGTTGTTGGGGATGAAGGTACAACATAGATTTCCAAAAATCTTACACACACCTCCTTTTTCAGCTAGTAGCATGTCTAAAGGTAATCTGTTCTGCCAGGCCATTAAACTAGTTTTATCTAATTGTTCGTGGATGCTTCTAAATCCATCACAAGTGTAATTAATAAAACGTTGTTGGTTGTAATAGATATAATTTATCTAAGCCACGTTTTTATTAATTATACTTCTGAATGGGTGCCATGGGCGCTCTGCCATCATACCTAAGGTATAAGTAGCTGTTTTACATCACTTATCACTTATCTGTAGGTATCGGTGCTCATTTGCAATGTGTCAGGTGTATCCACGTTGTTCTCTCAGCTATGCGTACTGCTGTGGGTGTTGAGAGTAGTACTTGAAATGGACCCTCCCACCTTGGAGAATTCCAATTCTTCCACTTAAGCGTTTTGGTAAATACCCAATCTTCACAGGTGTCTCTTAGTCGAGGACCGGCTCTGTAGGTGAGAGAACTGTAGACATGGTTTCTTTGTTTTTCAAAATCTTGCTCATATAATCTACAATTGTTTCTGTCCATTCTGTGTCATCTCCCTTGAAATTAATCAAAGGTACTCTGTAAGGTCTACCATACAAAATTTCAAAAGGTGACAGTCCTGTATTATTAGGTTGTATGTGAACTCAGCATTACTGCTGGCAAACAGGTTACCCATCCTTTTCCTGTCTCGTCCATGGCTTTCCTAAGTTTAGCCTTGATTGTACCATTCGCTCTTTCCACTAGTCCTGCTGATTGTGGATGATAAGAACAATGATATTTCATTTTAATGGGAAACAGGTCACTCAGTTTAGCAATTACATCTTTCTGAAATGTGGTCCATTATCACCTATATATGATTTCTGGAAATCCAAAATCTTGGTGCAATATGTGTTGCTAATGCTTTAGCTACTGTTATTGCATCATTTCGTGGGGTTGGAATAACTTCAATCCATTTTGAGTATAAGTCTATGATCACTAGACAATACTTTTTATTTTCACAATTATTTAATTCAATGAAATCCATGCATATCGTATGAAATGGATATTGAGCATTAGGCACTTTACCTGGTCTTGGTCTTAATCTGCCTTGGACATTCTGTTTTCCACACACTAGACATAACGCACAAAATTTTTTGACGTAATTTTGGAATCCATATGCTGTATATATTTTATTTATTAGCTCATACATCCCCCCTGTTGACACATGAGTCAATCCATGTGTCAATACTGCCGCAAATCGAAATAAATTCTTTGGAAGTATGTACTTGCCCTCTGGTCATTTCCATAACTCATTATCAGACAATGTCGCCCCCCTGTTCATCCAAGATGGTTTTTCTGATTCAGGTGAGCTCTGTTGAATATCTTTTAAGATGTCATGGTCAACGTGTGTGATCTCTTCTGCTGTGTATATGTCTTGGTATTCTTGTTTAGCAGCAGCTATTTTCACTTCCACATCTGCTTAACGATTTCGTTGTGAAACTAAGTCAGTTCCTGTCGTGTGGGCTGCACACTTACAAACTGCTATCTGAAGTGGCAGTTGTACAGCTTTTAATAAGGCTAAAATCAGATTCGTATGCAAAATCGATTTACCTGTGGATGTAATCATACCTCTATTTTTCCACTGTTGTGCAAAAACATGTAAGGTATTAAAAGCATATGCACTATAGTATAAGTATAGACTATTCTCTTTCCTGCTCCTAATTTGCATGCTTCAGTTAGTGCAATCAGTTCTGCTGTTTGAGCTGAGAGGTGGGGTACTAGTGCTCTAGATTTTAACACTTTGTTTATAGTTACCACTGCATATCCACTACTGTTTGTCCTATCTGGGTTCTTTTTACATGATCCATCTACAAACATCACTACATCCGGATTTTGTAATGCCACATCAGTTAAATATGCTCTTGGCAACACTTTTTCTGTTGTTTCAGCTACACAATCATGTTTAGCTTGGTAGTAGCGTTACTGGATTTAAAAATGATCACCTTTCAATAGTTAGATGAGGCTGAGAGAGTTGGACAGTCATACAATTGAAATGTCTAGCTGGAGACATGAAGGCTATTTTTGACTGTGTCAGTAGAGCGTCTACAGCATGTGACACCCTCAGTGTTAATGGATGAAATAAGACAATTGTAGCTGAACTCTGTATTACTAAGGCTGCGGCCTGTACAGCTTGCAGACACTGCGGCATTGCTCTGGCTATTGATCTAATTTAGACGAATAATATGCTACAGGTCTAAGTTTTCCTCCAAAAGGTTGGGTTAGCACACTGGACATAAATCCACTTCTAGCATCACACATTTGTATAAATGTTTTTTTATTATCTGGGAGTGCTAAAACTCCTGAACTCACTAGTAATTGTTTGACTTGTACAAACGCATGTTCTCCCCCTGGAGTCCATGTGATCACACCATTAGCTGCCATAGGTTGATCATAGATAAGCATTTGAAGTGGATGTGTTACTTCAGCATAATTTGCAATCCATGCTCTACAGAAGTTAGTCATTCCCAAAAAAGACATCATTTGTTTTTTTGTCTGTGGTTTTGGTGCACGTAATATTGCAGTTTTTCTAGTTTCATCTAGGTGTTTACCTTCAAGAGAGATATTGAAACCTAGATATTTCACTACTTCTTTCCATATGTAGCAGGACGGACTCATTGGTCCTGGGCGTATTTACCGGTGGCACAGCCTCGGCCAATCACAAGGGGAGACAGCCGCATAAAGGCAGGACGCACCTGTCCCCCTCTTGCTTGGCTGATGCTCGGGTTGCGTCACGTCCAGACGCCCACCACTTCCCCTTCAGTGTGAGGTCTGATTGGGTGTTTTTGGCTGCACGCTGCTCACCGCCTTGGTTGCTGCTCGCTGCTCATCTCTGGTGCGTCACTTCCATGCTGTGTTGTCCGGGACTGCCTGACCAGATTGAAGACTGCCGCACAGCAGCGCCACACGGCAGTGAACCGTCCACAAATCACTGCTGCTTTGCCTCCCGGTGTTGCTTTACCCCCCGGCGAACTGTTTGCCTTGGCTGGGTCCGTTTTTAACTTTTATGTACAACTCGGTTGCTTATCATTGGGTCACTGCCATAACCCTTGACTATTTGCCGGCTGGCCCCGTGGTAGTGCAGTGCAGCGCAGCCGCGTCTTAAAGTATGTCTGTGTGCGTGTGTGCGAGGGAACAGTGTGGAATTTAATTTTGTTGTATTTGTTTGTTTGTTTATTTTTGGTTGCATTCTCATTTGTGATTATATAGATTTTGTTTATTTTTATAGACTGCTGAAAGATTAAATTGATTTGTTTCTTTGTGATTACTTAGATTTTGCTTAATTTGTGTTTTATTATAGCTTGTGTTGTAGATTTAAATTGAGTTTTTTTTGTGATAAGTACAATTGTTTTATTCTGTTTCTTTATTCCTAATCTGTTGTCTCTGGTCCCCTACATCCAGGTGCTGAGCCTATGGTGGTGGATTGGTGTCCCGGTGGTGGTGTCCCTGTTTTTGTATATATGGTTTGCACTCGTTTGGTTTTCCTTTGTGTTTGACTTTTCTTAATAGCTTCACGTGTGGTGTCCCTGGGATCCCCGTTCTTTTGACCCGATTGTCACAATAGGTCGCAGCCCTGGTTGTCCCCTCCCCTCTTTTTATATCCAGAGTGAATGATTTTAATGTTAGAGTTTTAAAAAGAAAATTCATTTGTAATAAAATATTTGCATCCTTGGACCACAGTCTCTGTCCTCCCTTGTAAAACGGACCTGAGTGCTTTCTATCTGAAATCTGTCCATTGAAAGAAATCTCTGGGTGAAATTCCCAGGGTGGCGTTGTCAGGCAATTTAATACATTTTTTTTAAAGCTGTGTCGTCTACAGAGCTCGCGCCGCCACACATAGTTGCAATTTGTTTTTGCTTACTTTATGGCCCTGTTCTGCTAAGTATTTTAATAGAGCAACAGTGTCAGTTTTGCAATCCTGTTCATTTTCTGAGGCTAGCAAAATATCATCAACGTACAATAATAGCTGGCTTCCTCTCGGGGGAATAAATTGTGCTAAGTTAGATGACATTGCCATTGAAAAGATGGTCAGACTTTCACAATATCCTTGTGGGAGTCTTGTGAATGTATACTTTTTTATACATATACTGAAATGCAAACCAAAATTGATCTTCCTTGTGAAGTGGTATAGAGAAAAATGCATTAGCTAAATCTATCACTGTAAAATATTTAGCTTTTGGATTGAGTTCATTTAGCAGAGTGTGTGGGTCTGGTACAAGGGGAGCACGTGGTATTACCGCTTTGTTTACGGCTTGTAAATCCTGTATCATCCTCCATCCTATCGATGGGGGTGGCTTTCTTTACAGGTAACTAAGGACTATTGCATGCTGCATTTGGACACTCTCTAATAACTCCTGCACTCAGTAAATCCTGTATTATTGGTGCTATTCCTTCTTCAGCTTCTGGTTTGAGTGGATACTGTCTCTGAAACGGCCTATAAGAGCTTTTCTGAGTTATTTTAACTGGTTGTACCCCCTTAATGACACCCGGTTACGCCAATCGGAGGTCACTAAAATTAATGTTTCATCAGTGTGTGAATACGCCAAAACGATGTCGGACTCCGTAGTTTTCTCTGGTCCCCTCCCCAATGTGACCAGTGATGACATGTTTAGCCGCATGTTGTCATTTCACCGCTGGCTGTCGAGGTGGTGTCCAGCAAACGATGTGGGCTTCATAGACAATTGGACACCTTTCTGGGGAAAACCTGGTCTGATTAGGAGAGACGGCATCCATCCCACTTTGGATGGAGCAGCTCTCATATCTAGAAACATGGCCAAGTTTATTAGCTGACCAAAACCATGTCGACAACCCAGAGTTGAGACCAGGAAGCAGAGCTGCAGTCTTACACGCTTCTCTGCGCCTCCATTAGAGCAGTTACCCACCCAGTCCTTTAGTATAGAGACTGTGTCTGTCCCCGTCCACCCAGTCCTTTAGTATAGAGACTGTGTCTGTCCCCCGTCCACCCAGTCCTTTAGTATAGAGACTGTGTCTGTCCCCGTCCACCCAGTCCTTTAGTATAGAGACTGTGTCTGTCCCCCGTCCACCCAGTCCTTTAGTATAGAGACTGTGTCTGTCCCCCGTCCACCCAGTCCTTTAGTATAGAGACTGTGTCTGTCCCCCGTCCACCCAGTCCTTTAGTATAGAGACTGTGTCTGTCCCCGTCCACCCAGTCCTTTAGTATAGAGACTGTGTCTGTCCCCCGTCCACCCAGTCCTTTAGTATAGAGACTGTGTCTGTCCCCGCCCACCCAGTCCTTTAGTATAGAGACTGTGTCTGTCCCCCGTCCACCTACATTATTTAAAGATAAAACAAACAGAAGAGGAGTTCATCATAAAAACTTAATAAAAATTAAATCAACATCTCCAACAGTCCAAAATAAGAGAATTAAATGTGGACTATTGAATATCAGGTCTTTGTCATCTAAATCTGTCTTAGTCAATGAATTAATATCTGACTATGATATTGACTTGTTCTGTCTCACTGAAACCTGGCTGCAGGAGGATGAATATGTTGCTTAAATGAATCCACTCCTCCGAGTCATTATAATACTCATGTTCCTCGAAGTACTGGTCGAGGTGGTGGAGTTGGAGCCATATTTGACTCAAGTCTATTAATAAATCCTAAACCTAAACTAAATTATAATTCATTTGAAAGCCTTGTTCTTAGCCTCACTCACCCAACCTGGAAAACTTCGCAGCCAATTTTATTTGTTACAGTATATCGAGCTCCAGGTGCTTATTCTGAATTTTTATCTGAATTTGCAGAATTTGCATCAGGCTTGATCCTTAAAACAGATAAAGTAATTATTGTAGGTGATTTTAACATTATGTGGACAACCACAATGATAGTCTTAGTACTGCGTTTATCTCTCTATTAGACTCAATTGGCTTTTGTCAAAGTGTAAATAAACCGACTCATTGTCTGAACCACACTCTTGATCTTGTTCTTTCATATGGCATTGAAATTGATATTCTAATAGTCTTTCCACAGAATCCTCTTCTGTCTGACCATTTTTTAATAACCTTTGAGTTCATACTACCGGACTATAAGCCTTTGTGTAGAAACTTCTACAGCAGATGTTTATCTGATAGTGCTGTAGCCAAATTTAAGGAAGTGATTCCTTCAGCATTGAATTCAATGCCATGTCTAACTGTAACAGAGGACTTGTCTGCTTCCTTTAGCCACTCACAAATAGACCATCTTGTTGATAGTATTACAGGCTCATTACGGACAACTCTAGACTCTATTGCACCTCTGAAGAAGAAGATAATTAAACAAAGAAGGCTAGCACCATGGTATAGCCAGCAGACTCGTAAATTAAAGCAAGAGGCACGTAAATCTGAACGCAAATGGCCACTAAACTGGAAGAATCTCATCTAGTCTGGCAAGATAATCTGAAAACATACAGGAAGGCTCTCTGTAATGCCAGAGCAGCCTACTACTCTTCTTTAATTGAGGAGAATAAGAACAACCCCAGGTTTCTCTTCAGCACTGTAGCCAGGCTAACAGAGAATCACAGCTCTACTGAACCATCTATTCCTTTAGGTCTAAGTAGCAATGACTTCATGAACTTCTTTAATGATAAGATTATAACTATTAGAGACAAAATCCATCACCTCTTGCCCTCAACAGGCATTGATCTGCATTCTGATACAGCAAGTTTTGAAACAGCTGTAAAACCTGTTATGTATTTAGACTGTTTTTCTCCCATCGACCTTCATCAAATAACTTTAATCATTTCTGCAGCTAAGCCGTCAACCTGTCTCTTAGACTCCATCCCAACCAGGCTGCTCAAGGATGTTTTACCTCTAGTTAGTAATTCTTTATTGGATATGATTAATCTGTCTTTATTATCAGGATATGTACCACAGTCCTTTAAGGTAGCTGTAATTAAACCTCTTCTTAAAAAGCCCACTCTAGACCCAGAGGTCTTAGCCAACTACAGACCGATATCAAACCTTCACTTTCGGTCTAAGATACTTGAGAAAGCTGTAGCTAATCAGCTGTGTGACTTTCTCCATAACAATAGTCTATTTGAGGATTTCCAGTCAGGATTTAGAGTGCATCATAGCACAGAGACCGCATTAGTCAAAGTTACAAATGACCTCCTAATGGCATCAGACAAAGGACTCATCTCTGTACTTGTCCTGTTAGATCTTAGTGCTGCATTTGACACCATTGACCATCAAATTCTTTTACAGAGACTGGAACATCAAATTGGCATCAAAGGAACCGCCCTAAGCTGGTTTAAGTCGTATTTTTTAGATCGATCTCAGTTTGTTCACGTCAATGATGAATCCTCCATGCAGACCAAAGTTTGTCATGGAGTCCCAC
>JAFMOB010000490.1:0-12500 GCA_018985215.1 Larimichthys polyactis | reverse complement strand
TCTATGAAGTCTTGAAGGATGACGAGAGACGACGCAAGTGAGTAAACAAGCTGTCAGCCAATCAGAGGACAGACCTGTGTCCTGTCCTCTCACCTGTCCCCTCACCTGTCCCCTCACCTGTCCTCAGGTATGATGACATCCTGGTGAATGGGCTTCCTGATTGGCGGCAGCCGGTCTTTTACTACAGACGAGTGAGGAAGATGAGTAACAGCGAGCTGGCCTTCCTCCTCTTCCTCATCCTCACTGTGGGACACTACGCCGTCATCTGGTCTATTTACCTGGAGAAACAGCTGGTGAGCCAATCAGAGCACAGCAGATATGCAGACAGCTAATCAGCACACAGCAGATATGCAGCCAGCCAGTCGGGTGATGTGACTGTTCTGTTTCAGGATGAACTGCTGAGTAAGAAGAAGAAAGAGAAGAAGAAAAAGCTGAGCTCCAGACCTGCAGACGACCTCAGGTGTATCAGCCAGGACCGTCCCGACAGGTACAGCTGTGACAACACCTGTGGACTTCCAGTTTCCTGTTTTGTTTGTTTGTTATTGTTGGTTTGTTGTTTCAGAGTTCTGGACCGTCCTCACTGGCAGGATATCCTCCCTCTGAAGCTCAGCATCTGGCTCTACCTGTCCATCAAAAACCTGCCACAGACTGTCCAGGTACGCCATTACGCCGTCCACCTCTGATCAGTCCTGGTCCTGGTCTGAGTCCTGGTTCTGGTCTGAATCTAGATCTCTGTCTTTCAGGAGGTGAAGCAGTACTATGAGGACTACCAGCAGATGAAGCAGCAGCAGAGAGAAGAAGCTGAAGCAGAACAGGAAGTTGTCCCAAGTAAACACTGAGCTTTATACTGAAAGGGACTACCTGTCTGAGCTGTGTCACCTGTCGATGTTTAACTTCCTGTCTTCCTGTCAGGAGAGAAGAGGCCGAAGGTGAAGAAGCCGAAGGTGGAGTTTCCTGTGTACGAGCCGACCTCAGAGAATTTCCAGAATTATGACCAGACAACGTCCATCGAGGAGATCGAGGATCAGATGGACGACTGGCTGCAGGACCGCAGAGTCTCGAAGAAGAAGGTCTGAAGTGATTGATCAGTGATGATTTAGATCGGTTTGACGACAGACACGTCACTGTCTCTGTTTCTGTCCTCAGGTTGCTGATTGGACGGATGAGGAGCTCAGCCTCCTCAGCAGGTTGATGGTTAAATTCCCTGGTGGATCTCCAGGTCGCTGGGACAAGATCGCTCAAGAACTGGGCCGATCAGTGACTGATGTAAGCCTGTTCTACATGCCCCCCTAATGACTTCAGCATGTTTGATGCCCGTGGTATATTTAGGTACCAAGGGACATAATCTAGGTTAGGTGGTTCTATTTGAGCTGCATGTGTACATACACATTATGTTCTGGACTATGATGGTTCTCTTGCAGTGAACAGGTCAGGTGGTATTTCATAGGGTTCTTTATTCTCTTGTGTTGTAAAAAACACTAAATCTGCAGGAAGATGACCATGGAACAAACATCAGAATAAACATCAGAATAAACATCAGAACAAAGATCAGAACAAACATTAGAACAAACATTAGAACAAAAGTCAACAAACATGAGAACAAACAAATGTCAGAACAAGATTATGAAACTACATCAAGAACTGACTATGTTTTTCTTCAACAGGTGACGACTAAAGTCAAACACATGAAAGACAACGTGATTCACACCTCAGGTACACCCTGCTGACGTTCCACTGTCAGGTTCCACTGTCAGGTTCTACTGTCACTGTCAGGTTCTACCGTCAGGTTCCACTGTCAATGTCAGGTTCTACCATCAGGTTCTACTGTCACTGTCAGATTCTATCATCAGGTTCTACTGTCACTGTCAGGTTCTACCATCAGGTTCTACTGTCACTGTCAGGTTCTATCATCAGGTTCTACTGTCACTGTCAGGTTCTACCGCCAGGTTCTACTGTCACTCTCAGGTTCTACCGTCAGGTTCTACTGTCACTCTCAGGTGTCTGTCATCAGGTTCTACTGTCACTGTCAGGTTCTGCTGTCACTGTCAGGTTCTACCGTCAGGTTCTACTGTCACTATCAGGTCCTACCATCAGGTTCTACTGTCACTGTCAGGTTCCACCATCAGGTTCTAGTGTCACTGTCAGGTTCTACCATCAGGTTCTACTGTCACTATCAAGTTCTGCCATCAGGTTCTACTGTCACTGTCAGGTTCTGCTGTCACTGTCAGGTTCTACTGTGACTATAAGGTTCTACCGTCAGGTTCTACTGTCACTATCAGGTTCTACTGTCACTGTCAGGTTTCACCTTCATGTTCTACTGTCACTGTCTGCTGTCAGGTTCTCCTGAGGTTCTACCGTCAGGTGATACTGTCACTGTCAGGTTCTACTGTCACTGTTAGGTTCTACCATCAGGTTCTGCTGTCAGGTTCTATCGTCAAGTTCTACTGTCACTGTTATGTTCTACCATCAGGTTCTACTCTCAGGTTCTACTGTCACTGTTAGGTTCTACCATAAGGTTCTACTGTCAGGTTCTATCGTCAAGTTCTACTGTCACTGTTATGTTCTACCATCAGGTTCTACTGTCAGGTTCTACTGTCACTGTTATGTTCTACCATCAGGTTCTACTGTCAGGTTCTACTGTCACTGTTATGTTCTACCATCAGGTTCTACTGTCAGGTTCTACTGTCACTGTTATGTTCTACCATCAGGTTCTATCGTCAAGTTCTACTGTCACTGTTATGTTCTACCATCAGGTTCTACTGTCACTGTCAGGTTCTCCTGAGGTTCTGTTAACCTTTGAGTTCTCTGTTTTCCAGGTCTGGTGAAACTCTCGGAGCTGAAGGGACCTCCTCTTTCTGTGAGATCACTTCCTGTTCCTGACAGTGTGATGACTCAGAGAGGGGGCGGAGCCTGTGAAGAGGAGGAGGAGGAGTCAGCTGCGACAGTCCGGAGGAGAAACAGGAAATCTGCAGCAGCCGAAGGTGGGGAGTTGAAGGCAAGAGGACGTCGGCAAAAAGATTTTGACCCGATGGCAGTGGAGGAAGAGGAGGTGGAACCTCAAGAGAATAAGGATAAGGCGGACCCCGCCATCTGGACTCAGAACCAGCAGAAACTGCTGGAACTTGCTCTGCAACAGTTTCCTCGAGGAACCACAGAACGCTGGGACTGCATCGCCAAGGTGGTCCCAGGGAAGAGCAAGGTGAGGACTGGAACACGACACAACATGTGAAGAAAGCGACGTAAACCAACTAAACAAACTAAACAAACCAGATGTAAACAAACTAAACAAACCAGACGTAAACAAACCAGACGTAAACAAACCAGACGTAAACAAACTAAATAAACCAGATGTCGACTATCTTGATCATCGGCCTACAGTAATGTTTTGGACCTGGACACACCTCGTCAGGTGATTGTGATCATTATATTAATGCTGACTTAACGTTGTGATGTGTTTTTCAGGAGGAGTGTATGATTCGTTATAAGATGTTGGCGGAGCTCGTTCAGAGGAGGAAACAGGCCAAAAACTGACCCTCATTTTGCCTCCTCCTGCTCTGACCTCCTGACAGGTGAATCATCTAACAGGTGAATGACCTGTCACCTGACTGTGTTTAATTGTTCTGTCCAAGTGAGCTGCCTGCTGATTGGGTAGAATTCTACATGTGTTTTTTATGTGTGATGTGGCGTCTCACCTGCTCAGGTGTGTTTTTATAACTCATGTCAAAGGAAGCAGGTGACTGACCTCTGACCTCACAGCTTCATGTGCCTTAGATCATTCAGCATGCTGTCAATCAACTTCTGTTCATCTGATCAATAAAAAGTATTTATTACCTGCTGCTGTTCGTGTTGATTCACCTTCACAGGTAAACTCACCTGTTCATCATCAATAATAAATGTTAAGTGTGTGCAAACATGTCGGAAACAATCAATGCATGAAAACATGATCATGTGATTATTGGTGACCAATAAAGTCTGATCACCGAACATAAAGATTTATTTTATGGTTTTAAATCTGTCATTACCATGGTAACAAAACCTGGAACAGAAACGGGAAATCAGCTGACCATCAAACATGGAGAACATTTAAAACTGAGTTTATATTAACAGAACCACACCAAACAGAAGTTCTCTGCTGACCTAACACTTCACACCATGAGCAGAACCTCGAGCAGAACCTGGACCATGGTGGGCTGTGGTGGTTCATGGTGGACCATGGTAGATCATGGTGTTTCATAGTGGGTCATGGTGGACCATGGTGTTTCATGGTGGGTCATGGTGTTTCATGGTGGGTCATGGTGTTTCATGGTGTTTCATAGTGGGTCATGGTCGGTCATGGTGGTTCATGGTGGACCATGGTGTTTCATAGTGGGTCATGGTGTTTCATAGTGGGTCATGGTGGTTCATGGTGTTTCATAGTGGGGCATGGTGGACCATGGTGTTTCATATTGGGTCATGGTAGTTCATGGTGTTTCATAGTGGGTCATGGTGGTTCATGGTGTTTCATAGTGGGGCATGGTGGACCATGGTGTTTCATAGTGGGTCATGGTGGTTCATGGTGTTTCATAGTGGGTCATGGTGGGTCATGGTGTTTCATAGTGGGTCATGGTGGTTCATGGTGTTTAATAGTGGGTCATGGTGGACCATGGTGGTTCATGGTGTTTCATAGTGGGGCATGGTGTTTCATAGTGGGGCATGGTGGGTCATGGTGGACCATGGTGTTTCATAGTGGGTCATGGTGGTTCATGGTGTTTCATAGTGGGTCATGGTGGACCATGGTGTTTCATAGTGGGTCATGGTGGTTCATGGTGTTTCATAGTGGGTCATGGTGGGTCATGGTGTTTCATAGTGGGTCATGGTGGTTCATGGTGTTTAATAGTGGGTCATGGTGGACCATGGTGGTTCATGGTGTTTCATAGTGGGGCATGGTGTTTCATAGTGGGGCATGGTGGGTCATGGTGGACCATGGTGTTTCATAGTGGGTCATGGTGGTTCATGGTGTTTCATAGTGGGTCATGGTGGACCATGGTGTTTCATAGTGGGTCATGGTGGTTCATGGTGTTTCATAGTGGGTCATGGTGGACCATGGTGTTTCATAGTGGGTCATGGTGTTTCATAGTGGGTCATGGTGGACCATGGTGTTTCATAGTGGGTCATGGTGTTTCATAGTGGGTCATGGTGGACCATGGTGTTTCATAGTGGGTCATGGTGTTTCATAGTGGGTCATGGTGGTTCATGGTGTTTCATAGTGGGTCATGGTGGACCATGGTGTTTCATAGTGGGTCATGGTGGTTCATGGTGTTTCATAGTGGGTCATGGTGGACCATGGTGTTTCATAGTGGGTCATGGTGTTTCATAGTGGGTCATGGTGGACCATGGTGTTTCATAGTGGGTCATGGTGTTTCATAGTGGGTCATGGTGGACCATGGTGTTTCATAGTGGGTCATGGTGTTTCATAGTGGGTCATGGTGGTTCATGGTGTTTCATAGTGGGTCATGGTGTTTCATAGTGGGTCATGGTGGTTCATGGTGTTTCATAGTGGGTCATGGTGGACCATGGTGTTTCATAGTGGGTCATGGTGGACCATGGTGTTTCATAGTGGTTCATGGTGTTTCAAAGTGGGTCATGGTGGGTCATGGTGTTTAATAGTGGGTCATGGTGGACCATGGTGGTTCATGGTGTTTCATAGTGGGGCATGGTGGTTCATGGTGTTTCATAGTGGGGCATGGTGGGTCATGGTGGACCATGGTGTTTCATAGTGGGTCATGGTGTTTCATAGTGGGGCATGGTGGGTCATGGTGGACCATGGTGTTTCATAGTGGGTCATGGTGGGTCAGCCCTCACAGAGCCTGGAGGTTTGGGATCATTGTCGTGTTGAAAACCAGATGATGTCATGTCTCTATGCTGTGGTAGCCATGCTGGTCAAAGCTCCTCCATGCTTCACAGTGGGAACCACACATGCAGACATGGCGGTCTGAACCAGAACCCTCAGACGTCCTCTGGTCTGATGTCCGTTCATGTGTTGGTCTCCATCAGTCTTTCAGATTCACACAGGCTCCAGCAGGTGGCACTAATATAACTGTGAGGATACCAGCTGCTGCCAAAGAAGAAGAAAGCGGAGGAGAAGGAGGAGCAGAAGAAGAAGAAGCCGTCAGTTAGCATTAGCGTTAGCATTAGCGGCGCATTAAAGTCCACACGTCACTGCTGCCGTAAGTTACGTCATGTTTGAACGTGTTTCAGGTTAACAGACAGACAGGTTAACAGACAGACAGGTTACAGACTGACTGCCGTAAGTTTCGTCATGTTTGAACGTGTGTTTCAGGTTAACAGACAGACCAGGTTAACAGACAGCCAGGTAACAGACTTCTGCCGTAGTTAAGTCATGTTTGAACGTGTTTCAGGGTTAACAGAACAGACAGGTTAAACAGACAGACAGGTGAACAGACTGCTGCCGTAGTTACGTCATGTTTGAACGTGTTTCAGGTTAACAGACAGACAGGTTAACAGACAGACAGGTTAACAGACTGCTGCCGTAAGTTACGTCATGTTTGAACGTGTTTCAGGTTAACAGACAGACAGGTTAACAGACAGACAGGTTAACAGACTGCTGCCGTAAGTTACGTCATGTTTGAACGTGTTTCAGGTTAACAGACAGACAGGTTAACAGACAGACAGGTTAACAGACTGCTGCCGTAAGTTACGTCATGTTTGAACGTGTTTCAGGTTAACAGACAGACAGGTTAACAGACAGACAGGTTAACAGACAGACAGGTTACAGACTGCTGCCGTAAGTTACGTCATGTTTGAACGTGTTTCAGGTTAACAGACAGACAGGTTACAGACAGACAGGTTAACAGACTGCTGCCGTAAGTTACGTCATGTTTGAACGTGTTTCAGGTTAACAGACAGACAGGTTAACAGACAGACAGGTTAACAGACTGCTGCCGTAAGTTACGTCATGTTTGAACGTGTTTCAGGTTAACAGACAGACAGGTAACAGACAGACAGGTTAACAGATGCTGCCGTAATTACGTCATGTTTGAACGTGTTTCAGGTTAACAGACAGACAGGTTAACAGACTGCTGCCGTAAGTTACGTCATGTTTGAACGTGTTTCAGGTTAACAGACAGACAGGTTACAGACAGACAGGTTAACAGACTGCTGCCGTAAGTTACGTCATGTTTGAACGTGTTTCAGGTTAACAGACAGACAGGTTAACAGACTGCTGCCGTAAGTTACGTCATGTTTGAACGTGTTTCAGGTTAACAGACAGACAGGTTAACAGACAGACAGGTTAACAGACTGCTGCCGTAAGTTACGTCATGTTTGAACGTGTTCAGGTTAACAGACAGACAGGTTAACAGACAGACAGGTTAACAGACTGCTGCCGTAAGTTACGTCATGTTTGAACGTGTTCAGGTTAACAGACAGACAGGTTAACAGACTGCTGCCGTAAGTTACGTCATGTTTGAACGTGTTTCAGGTTAACAGACAGACAGGTTAACAGACAGCAGGTTAACAGACTGCTGCCGTAAGTTACGTCATGTTTGAACGTGTTTCAGGTTAACAGACAGACAGGTTAACAGACAGACAGGTTAACAGACTGCTGCCGTAAGTTACGTCATGTTTGAACGTGTTTCAGGTTAACAGACAGACAGGTTAACAGACAGACAGGTTAACAGACTGCTGCCGTAAGTTACGTCATGTTTGAACGTGTTTTCAGGTTAACAGACAGACAGGTTAACAGACAGACAGGTTAACAGACTGCTGCCGTAAGTTACGTCATGTTTGAACGTGTTTCAGGTTAACAGACAGACAGGTTTAACGACAGACAGGTTAACAGACAGACAGGTTAACAGACTGCTGCCGTAAGTTACGTCATGTTTGAACGTGTCAGGTTAACAGACAGACAGGTTAACAGACAGACAGGTTCAACAGAACTGCTGCCGTAAGTTACGTCATGTTTGAACGTGTTTCAGGTTAACAGACAGACAGGTTAACAGACAGACAGGTTAACAGACTGCTGCCGTAAGTTACGTCATGTTTGAACGTGTTTCAGGTTAACAGATAGACAGGGTTAACAGACAGCAGACAGGTTAACAGACTGCTGCCGTAAGTTACGTCATGTTTGAACGTGTTTCAGGTTAACAGACAGACAGGTTAACAGACTGCTGCCGTAAGTTACGTCATGTTTGAACGTGTTTCAGGTTAACAGACAGACAGGTTAACAGACAGACAGGTTAACAGACTGCTGCCGTAAGTTACGTCATGTTTGAACGTGTTTCAGGTTAACAGACAGACAGGTTAACAGACAGACAGGTTAACAGACTGCTGCCGTAAGTTACGTCATGTTTGAACGTGTTTCAGGTTAACAGACAGACAGGTTACAGACAGACAGGTTAACAGACTGCTGCCGTAAGTTACGTCATGTTTGAACGTGTTTCAGGTTAACAGACAGACAGGTTAACAGACAGACAGGTTAACAGACTGCTGCCGTAAGTTACGTCATGTTTGAACGTGTTTTCAGGTTAACAGACAGACAGGTTAACAGACAGACAGGTTAACAGACTGCTGCCGTAAGTTACGTCATGTTTGAACGTGTTTCAGGTTAACAGACAGACAGGTTAACAGACAGACAGGTTAACAGACAGACAGGTTAACAGACTGCTGCCGTAAGTTACGTCATGTTTGAACGTGTTTCAGGTTAACAGACAGACAGGTTAACAGACAGACAGGTTAACAGACTGCTGCCGTAAGTTACGTCATGTTTGAACGTGTTTCAGGTTAACAGACAGACAGGTTAACAGACAGACAGGTTAACAGACTGCTGCCGTAAGTTACGTCATGTTTGAACGTGTTTCAGGTTAACAGACAGACAGGTTAACAGACAGACAGGTTAACAGACAGACAGGTTAACAGACTGCTGCCGTAAGTTACGTCATGTTTGAACGTGTTTCAGGTTAAAAGACAGACAGGTTAACAGACAGGACAGGTTAACAGACTGCTGCCGTAAGTTACGTCATGTTTGAACGTGTTTCAGGTTAAACAGACAGACAGGTTAACAGACAGACAGGTTTAACAGACTGCTGCCGTAAGTACGTCATGTTTGAACGTGTTTTCAGGTTAACAGACAGACAGGTTAACAGACAGACAGGTTAACAGACTGCTGCCGTAAGTACGTCATGTTTGAACGTGTTTTCAGGTTAACAGACAGACAGGTTAACAGACAGACAGGTAACAGACTGCTGCCGTAAGTTACGTCATGTTTTGAAACGTGTTTCAGGTAACAGACAGACAGGTTAACAGACAGACAGGTTAACAGACTGCTGCCGTAAGTTACGTCATGTTTGAACGTGTTTCAGGTTAACAGACAGACAGGTTAACAGACTGCTGCCGTAAGTTACGTCATGTTTGAACGTGTTTCAGGTTAACAGACAGACAGGTTAACAGACAGACAGGTTAACAGACAGACAGGTTAACAGACAGACAGGTTAACAGACTGCTGCCGTAAGTTACGTCATGTTTGAACGTGTTTCAGGTTAACAGACAGACAGGTTAACAGACAGACAGGTTAACAGACTGCTGCCGTAAGTTACGTCATGTTTGAACGTGTTTCAGGTTAACAGATAGACAGGTTAACAGACAGACAGACAGGTTAACAGACTGCTGCCGTAAGTTACGTCATGTTTGAACGTGTTTCAGGTTAACAGACAGACAGGTTAACAGACAGACAGGTTAACAGACTGCTGCCGTAAGTTACGTCATGTTTGAACGTGTTTCAGGTTAACAGACAGACAGGTTAACAGACAGACAGGTTAACAGACTGCTGCCGTAAGTTACGTCATGTTTGAACGTGTTTCAGGTTAACAGACAGACAGGTTAACAGACAGACAGGTTAACAGACTGCTGCCGTAAGTTACGTCATGTTTGAACGTGTTTCAGGTTAACAGACAGACAGGTTAACAGACAGACAGTTAACAGACTGCTGCCGTAAGTTAAGTCATGTTTGAACGTGTTTCAGGTAACAGACAGACAGGTTAACAGACAGACAGGTTAACAGACTGCTGCCGTAAGTTACGTCATGTTTGAACGTGTTTCAGGTTAACAGACAGACAGGTTAACAGACAGACAGGTTAACAGACTGCTGCCGTAAGTTAAGTCATGTTTGAACGTGTTTCAGGTTAACAGACAGACAGGTTAACAGACAGACAGGTTAACAGACTGCTGCCGTAAGTTACGTCATGTTTTAACGTTAACAGCTGTTGTTAAAAGGCGGGAAACGGCCACATAAATGTCACGGGCTGTCTGACGTCACATCTTACCGTGACAACGGAGTTAGCATCAGAGCTAATGAGCTACAGTTTGATGACGTCAGTCCACCAGACTCAATTCAGACAGACAGACAGGTAAACAGACAGACAGACAGACAGGTTAACCGACAGACAGGTTAACCGACAGACAGACAGGTAAACAGACAGACAGGTTAACAGACAGACAAACAAGTTAACAGACAGACAGGTTAACAAACGGACAGACAGACAGACAGACAGGTTAACAGACAGACAGACAGGTTAACAGACAGAGAGACAGGTTAACAAACAGACAGACAGGGTAACAAACCTGTCTGCCTGTCTGTCTCTCTCAGGTGTGATGTGGTGGTCATGTCTCTCTCTGTGCCTGTCTGTCTCTCTCAGGTGTGATGTGGTGGTCATGTCTCTCTGTGTGCCTGTCTGTCTCTCTCAGGTGTGATGTGGTGGTCATGTCTCTCTCTGTGCCTGTCTGTCTCTCTCAGGTGTGATGTGGTGGTCATGTCTCTCTGTGTGCCTGTCTGTCTCTCTCAGGTGTGATGTGGCGGTCATGT
This sequence comes from Larimichthys polyactis, assembly GCA_018985215.1. Lineage (NCBI taxonomy): Eukaryota > Metazoa > Chordata > Actinopteri > Sciaenidae > Larimichthys > Larimichthys polyactis. The sequence continues at coordinate 1,642 of JAFMOB010000490.1, read as the reverse complement.
CTCTCTCTGTGTGCCTGTCTGTCTCTCTCTGGTGTGATGTGGCGGTCATGTCTCTCTCTGTGTGCCTGTCTGTCTCTCTCTGGTGTGATGTGGCGGTCTTGTTTCTCTCTGTGTGCCTGTCTGTCTCTCTCAGGTGTGATGTGGCGGTCATGTCTCTCTCTGTGTGCCTGTCTGTCTCTCTCTGGTGTGATGTGGCGGTCATGTCTCTCTGTGTGCCTGTCTGTCTCTCTCTGGTGTGATGTGGCGGTCTTGTTTCTCTCTGTGTGCCTGTCTGTCTCTCTCAGGTGTGATGTGGCGGTCATGTCTCTCTCTGTGTGCCTGTCTGTCTCTCTCTGGTGTGATGTGGCGGTCATGTCTCTCTCTGTGTGCCTGTCTGTCTCTCTCTGGTGTGATGTGGCGGTCTTGTCTCTCTCTCTGTGCCTGTCTGTCTCTCTCTGGTGTGATGTGGCGGTCATGTCTCTCTCTCTGTGTGCCTGTCTGTCTCTCTCTGGTGTGATGTGGTGGTCATGTCTCTCTGTGTGCCTGTCTGTCTCTCTCAGGTGTGATGTGGCGGTCATGTCTCTCTCTGTGTGCCTGTCTGTCTCTCTCAGGTGTGATGTGGCGGTCATGTCTCTCTCTCTGTGCCTGTCTGTCTCTCTCAGGTGTGATGTGGCGGTCATGTCTCTCTCTGTGTGCCTGTCTGTCTCTCTCTGGTGTGATGTGGCGGTCTTGTTTCTCTCTGTGTGCCTGTCTGTCTCTCTCTGGTATGATGTGGCGGTCATGTCTCTCTCTGTGTGCCTGTCTGTCTCTCTCAGGTGTGATGTGGTGGTCATGTCTCTCTGTGTGCCTGTCTGTCTCTCTCAGGTGTGATGTGGCGGTCATGTCTCTCTCTGTGTGCCTGTCTGTCTCTCTCAGGTGTGATGTGGCGGTCATGTCTCTCTCTCTGTGCCTGTCTGTCTCTCTCAGGTGTGATGTGGCGGTCATGTCTCTCTCTGTGTGCCTGTCTGTCTCTCTCTGGTGTGATGTGGCGGTCTTGTTTCTCTCTGTGTGCCTGTCTGTCTCTCTCTGGTATGATGTGGCGGTCATGTCTCTCTCTGTGTGCCTGTCTGTCTCTCTCAGGTGTGATGTGGTGGTCATGTCTCTCTGTGTGCCTGTCTGTCTCTCTCAGGTGTGATGTGGTGGTCATGTCTCTCTCTGTGTGCCTGTCTGTCTCTCTCTGGTGTGATGTGGCGGTCTTGTTTCTCTCTGTGTGCCTGTCTGTCTCTCTCTGGTGTGATGTGGCGGTCATGTCTCTCTCTGTGTGCCTGTCTGTCTCTCTCTGGTGTGATGTGGCGGTCATGTCTCTCTCTGTGTGCCTGTCTGTCTCTCTCTGATATGATGTGGCCGTCATGTCTCTCTCTGTGTGCCTGTCTGTCTCTCTCAGGTGTGATGTGGCGGTCATGTCTCTCTCTGTGTGCCTGTCTGTCTCTCTCTGGTATGATGTGGTGGTCATGTCTCATGACAGACAGGTAAACAGACAGACAGGTTAACAGACAGACAAACAGGTTAACAGACAGACAGGTTAACAGACAGACAGACAGGTTAACAAACGGACAGACAGACAGGTTAACAGACAGACAGACAGGTAGGTTAACAAACAGACAGACAGGGTAAAACCTGTCTG
>JAFMOB010000687.1:369482-433159 GCA_018985215.1 Larimichthys polyactis | reverse complement strand
CGTCTTTCTCGGCGTTGTCGTCGATGCGTCCAGCGGTTGTTGCTGTCCGTGCGTCGTCCTTCTGTCCGTCCGTCCCCGTGGCTGACAAACAGAGCAGCAGCATTCCAGCAGTGCCCCCTGTCAAAGCATCTGTATTGTGGCGTGCTGCTCACATTGTTGTGTCAGACAAAGCCTCGCTCTCAGTGGAATAACCCAGCTGGACGCCGGCCATCGCCAGGGTCATTCGAGGTGGCTGGACCGCACCAAAACAGCCGACCTGACAGCCACGATAGCAGGCCAGGAAACACGTTTCATGTGTGTGTGTGTCTGTGTCTGCTGGCAGCAAACTGAATCCAAAGTTCAGCGGCCACGCTCACTTATTTACCAGACAAACAGATTTTTTTTCTTTTCTTTAAACAGCGAGTAGTTTGAGCCAAGCCGCCTCTGGTCAGAGATGTCTTGCATCTGCGCTCGAGAAGACGGTCAACACACCTCAGTCGCAAACTGCAAGGATGAATGTGTGGCTCGTCTCCACGATAAACGGCCTCTTTTGTGTTAAATAAATGTTGTTTTGTGTGCGTATGAATTCATTTCAGTGTCAACAAATGTCAGATTTTCTCTCGTACTGAGGAGCGGGGCGGCGAGGTTTTCACCTCCTCGGTGTAGAGCCAGACGGATTCCAGTCAAAATTAGTCAGCAGCAGCACTTTGGCTTCCAAACGTCCAAAAACAACTAATACTGTCAGTCCAAAACCACCGTCAGTGAACCGGCCACATTCCACTTTTCTTTGTGTGTGTGTGTCTGGGGTCAGATCTGTGTCGATTCTTTCTGTAAAATATATTTTTTAAAACGGTGAAAATCTGACAAAGTGAATCTGAAAGTCTTCACACAGTTCTGACACTAAACCTGATTCATGTTTTGGAGCTTGCGATTGTTAAATAAAATTAAATGAATTCAAGTTTTTCTGTCTGTTTCACATTTACTTTAATTTTTTTTAGAGAACTTTGAGAAAAGAACTCCTGTAGAAAACTTTATATTATAGATTCAGATGTTCTTATCTGTTTGAGATTTATCAGCTTTAATTTTCATGCGTACGCAGACGACTTCACGATATTCTACTTTAATCTATCTTTAGTGAAGCTACGTGTCCTGTTATAACTCACTTCCCGAAACTGAAAATGCGGTTGCCATTTTATACAGAGTAATTATTATCCTCTGCTCTGTATTCAAATACTTTTTTTTTCTGTCCCTGTTTTTATGTAACTTAAAAAGTGGTCACCATCGAAGGCCAAAACAAAACATAAATCTGTTTCTGCACAACTGAATGTTGATGTTTTTATCATTTTTTATATTTAAGTTGGGCTTTCGTATTTGAACTATTTTTATCATTATTAGTAGTAGTAGTAGTAGCTGTCGTAGTTTTACTTGGGCTCAACATTATCTTCTGGCTTCTGGTTGCTGAAACTAAAAATATGGTTGCCATTTTTAAGCAGTAATTAATCTGCAGTTATACCTCAGCTTAATGATGAAAATATGACAATAATTAAGTTTAAAAGTTAGTTTGTCTGTTCTTAAATAAAAGCAGTTGATGACAACCGAAGGCCCCGTTGCATCTTCAGTCAACAGGTTAAAATCTGAGAGATTATTGCCAAAAATTCTGTTTTCAGGTTAAATGAGGAACTAAAGTTCATTATATGAATGTAAAAGTGTTGTACGAGTTTATTTTTGTTACATGTTGAAATGTGAGAATCCACATCGTAAATATAAATATACATGCATATATCTGTTTATATATATTGAACGTGTTGGTCGTGTGTTTCTGACTTCAGATTTCTGTTTTCTCTCTCAGACTGACGGGACGATCGAGGTTCCCTTCTTCCTCATCCTCCTCATCTCTCTGCTCATGGGAACTTGACTCTCTGCCTGTGACCTTTGGCCTCCCCCCCCCCTCACGCCCTGCCGGTGACCTCTGACCTCTTCACCCCGCCGCTCCCCTCTGGATGCAGAAAACAACAACATCACAACAGATGACAAAAAAAAACAAAAAACGCTTGCAGTTTGTTTTTTTTAAAAGTATATTTCATCTTTTATTTTTGTGTTTTGTTTTTTTATGCATATCTTGTCCTGTTTTTTTTTTTTTTTTTTTAATTAGTTCCCCCTCTCACAATCAATGCTGCCAGTGTCCGCTGCTTTTCGCCTCCTCACGTTCGACAGACCAACAGACGGCGGTCAGTGAACTTTACGAGGCGTCAACAGAACCTCAGATAGTCTTATTATCATCACACGGTTCTGTTTCTCCGTACGGTATTAAAAAAAGGGAGGCTGGATTACTAAGAAAAGGCATTATGGTACTTTTATGTTCAACTTAAAATATTAATTTTTATCTTTTATTATTATTTTTTTACCCCATGCATAATCCATCCTCAATACGGTACCAAATAGTTATTATTTTTTTATGGATTACCCCGTAAACAGTACGAGCTCGTGGCTGGATCCATTTTAGCCTCGGAGAATTCGACAAGTTATCACGCTTGTTCAGATAGTTTTTTTCCAAGTCGGGTACGAGAACCATTTTGGCTTCTGGAGCTACGGTACCGCACCGGTTTCTCACCGTAAAGCATTACTCTCCTCATAATCTGTAGCACATATTATTTATTTGTTGCAATAGGTGCAAATATTCCAGCACGTTTCTCTTTGTTTGCTTTCGTGGCACAGATGGTACTAAAAACTAGGCGGGGCAGGGAAAAGAACGCCGGCCGCCAATCAGATGCTGGAAAGTTTTATTTGTCTCCTCTTGAAGCCACTTTCAAATCAAACTGAAGTGTTTTGAAGGATTGGTTTAACTTCTCATCTAACACCAAAAAAAAAACAATCACCTTCTCCAAAATATCAGAACTCTTCTTTAAAAAGCTCGTAGAGGTTTTGGAAACTCAGCTGCTAAGGCCGGTCGATGTTGTTTTTGTTTTTTTTTTACCGCCCCGCCGGTTCCGAAGCAGGCGTTAGTTTCTTTCACTTTAATAAAGTTGTCCTACATGGTACAAGAGTTGCTGTAGTTTTGACCTCTTTACATTTCAGTTGTACCTCATACGGTCCATCGCACAGTTCAGGTTTTTAGCGAGGGAGAGTGGTGCCAACACACACACATATATTTATATATATATATGCACACACAACGCTGTGAAAGGTCGTTGACGTCGGCATGCAAACACAAGACTAATGCACACGTGAAATCTCTGCAAAGTGAACCCTGAGCTGTACAGCACACACACGCATGTACACGCACATGTACGTCATGAGGACACATGGTGTTCAGCGGTCATGTGGGAGCCTCCTCTCATATCGCGCACACAGTGGTCATGCAGCCCTATTTAGGCGAGGGTAACTCCCGTGTGCCCCCCGTTTTAGGCTCTTTGTCAGCGGGTCTAGTCCAGGATATTTCACACACACACACACACACACAGATATATATATATGTATGCTGGGGTGTTCGTCACTGCCACCGAGTGACGTAAAGAGGGTTCCAGTAACCTGAACTCCAGCCCCAGGTGGGCATACTTGCCCTGTTACAACCTCACACACACACACACACACACACACACACACACACACAAACACACATTTGGACTGGCAGTGAACTCCCGTATCAATCTTCTCTTTAACAGACTGATGCGTCCATTTTAACATTTCTACTCGCGCTGCTCTCCCGTAACTATCAACTGTACCTCGACTGTCGAAACACACAAAGACTGACAGCTAACGTAGCCCACAGAGATGCATTCTTCTTTTTTTGTTGTTATCTTTGCCCTGATTTTTCATCAGTCCGCTCTTTTGTTGTTGTTTTTTAATTTTGTTTGGACGAATGAAGGCCTGTCACTCTCGCTGCGCTTCGTGTGGGATGCATCATTGTTCGTCCCGTTAGAGGGAGCGTCTCCGCGTCCCCCAACACAGCCGCGGGATGCCGAGGTATCTTTAAATTAATTGTTGATGTCTGGTTTACAGAGCAGGTTTTTAAACCGGGGGCTGCTAGGAACGATCCGACAGCACGGCACCGCACGGATGCAACAAACTCTGCACGTCTGGTACTCAAATTTTGAAGTCACGTTTTTGCGTCCACGCAAACGCGGAAAATTGTAGATGTAGACGTTTCATTGGAAAGTAGAAAACAACTTTACAAAGTCATTCAATTTGTCACCAGTGATCGAAGAACAATTTCAGTCGATTGTCTTGAGGTTCTCTGAGTTATCATTTTTGTACGAGTTATTTTGTGCATACAAGATAAAAAGCAGGCTTTCATCACGTGTGCACAAGATGTTAAATGAAATACTCTTCCAGGTCTTGAGAGAGTTTTTCAACTGCAGAAACTTTAAATTTTGAACACGTATGGCGGGATTAACCACCGTTGAACTCCCGGTATTGTAAAGTTTAGGCTGTGCTCTACAATTCGACATGTTTTCAAATTACTTGTTGTCAGACAGTCAAAAATTACCAAAGATATTAACTTTACAATTATATGAAACAGTAAAAAGATAGCAAATACTTGTTGAGAAGCTGAAAATTGACTTTTAAAGAAGAATCAATCTTTGCTCGAGGTACCAGATAGGTTGAGTTTTACTGCATCGAAGCAGTTCAGAGTGTCGTTTACTTCATCAGAATCAAGTACCGAGTCCGTAACCAATGTGTTTTTTTTTTTTTTTTAAATCACTAAAAGTTTACATATCCTAGTCCAAGACAAAAATCACACCTATGAGGTGCAAATGTCCAAATATCCTCCACCTTTTCCCTCCATCCCATCTCACTTTTTCTTTTTTAAATTTATTTTTCAAATTCCAGTAACGGAGCCAAAAAGGGGCCACGGGTGCTCATCACATCACGTAAACGAAAGATATTTTGTCCTGTCTCAAAGCGTGGAGGTTAATGCTAGACATCGGTACAGAAACGGAGCGCCGTCTTTCATCGGCCTCCGGAGGGTCCGCGTTTTTTTTTTTTTTTTTTAATGATTTAAAAGTGAAAATCCGTAAAATGCTGTTTAAAGATTTTTAAGCCTGTGATGTGTCTTATACAAAAATTAAATTAAATATATGTATGTACATTCTGAACAATTTGAGATATTTTCATTTGTCCCCTTTTGGAATGAACAAAGAATTGAATATAAGAATATTTAGGCAGCGGTGGCCCGCGATAAACATTTTTTTTGTTTGTTTTTTTATGTTAGGAAAATGTTTTGTGTACTTGACTATGCTACAGCAACGCATTTTTTTTGTTGTTGTTTTTTGTTGTTTTAAACGCTATGGCAAAAATGGTAGAGTTAGATTTGGGGGGATTTTTCCGACCTTAATTTATTTGAATCATTACTCAAAAATGGATATATGTCGTTCATGTCTGATTGCCTTCATGTTTGAATTTTTACCCCCCATTTGTGTTTGATTCTTTGTCATGGCTGAATTAATTTACACAGATTCTGTGTTTATTTTGGCAACAATTCAACCTCAAAAAAAAAAAACTGTCCTCGATGTTACCGATTCTGATGTTGGAGAATCTTTTCTTGTTATGGGCGGAGAAATGAGAAAGAAATATGACCTACGTGATATAATCCTCGCAGAGAAGACTTAGGGTACTGCATCATTATGCAAAACTTTTGTTTCCTTTTTCCTCTAATCTCTTTGGTTTATTTTGTATTCTAGTTTACAGAGGGAAAATAATCATCTTATTTTTGGTTGTTTTGTTGTATCGGGGCAACCTTGTTTATCTGAAAACAAAAGCGATACAAGGGTAGTATTTTTTTTTAAGAGTACATAGGCATTTTGCAGTTATTTGTATAAAGAAATGGGTTACAACCTCTGCCTAATGTTTATTTTTTTGTAACTATATTACAGTTTATTTGCTGCTGTGTAGTACAGTTAACAGTTGGAAATGCTGTCGATGGCAACCATAGCGATGAAGATGACGTTCATCGCCCTGCTAACAGGAGCGGGTCCGTTTTTTTTTTTGTTTTTTGTTTTTTTCCTCCTCAATCTTTCCGGAAAAATTTGGAGGATTCCGGCGGAGAGAGGGCGGTGCGCGGGGGGAAAGACGCGATCCCTACTCCACCCTTTGCTACCTGTGTTCTTAGTTTCCGAGTTGAATGCTGTTGTTTATTAGCTTTACAGGAAAGAGAAAGAGTTAAAAAAAAAAAAAAATACTGTGGAGGTGTGTATCCTTCGTATGTGCATTATTTTTCAGCGACGTACGTCCTATATACGAAAAAGAAGAAAAAAAAGAGTTTAAAAAAAGAGAAAACTGGCGGAAATGGAAAAATCCTCCTCCTGTAAATACGGAAAAACTCAAGTTGTCGCTTTTTTCATGTTATGATCGGTGCCTCGGCAGGTGCCCCCCCCCCCTTTTTTTGTTTTTGTTTTATTTCCTTCTCTCTTTCTTTCTCTCTCTTTTTTTTCCTCGTGGAGGGAAAGGGGGATAGGAGGGGTACTCAGAGGCGATTTGAGCATCGGCATAGTGTTTATATTTATCAAAACTTTTTTGCTTTCGATAGAGCTATTGCAATAAAAATGTGTTCATGTAACCGCTGTTGTCTCTGTTGTCTTTTTTTTGTTTTTTTACACGCGTGTGTCACGTATCATCACGGAAATCTTCCGATATATTTTAATTTTAGCACGAACTGCTAACGCGCTACATTACGTTAGCATGTCAGTAACTACAGTACTTGGTGTTAATACTGCGATTCGATTTGACATTTTATTTGGACAAAAGAAGGCCCATTCGCTTTGTGTTTGACGAGACGTGCAACATCCATTTGGTGTCTTTGCGTTAACGTTAAAGAGCTAGAGCTGATTAGCGTAGCACAAAGACTGGAAACAGGATTAAATAACTTTGTGTAACCAAAACAGAAAAAAGTAATAACAGTAAAAGTAATAATTTTTCGCAGGTGTGTGTGTGTGTGTATGTATGTATGTATGTATGTATATATATACACCTTTTTTTATATATATATATATACACACACACACACACACACACACACACACATATATATATATATATATATATATATATATATATATATATATATATATGTGTGTATATATATGTATATATATATATATATGTATTTCCCTTCTGACCTTTCACAATCTTTTTTTTTGTCTCAAAATACAAACAAGAGCGTATTTAATATCCAGCTTCTGTGACCGTCGTAGAGTCAACATTCACATTAGGTTATATAATTTAAAAAAAATATGGTCTATCTTAGACATCACCTTATTTTTAAATGTCACGTGCAGCCAGAGCTTTATTTAATTTAATCACTCGTTGACATGACATGAACTGACTTGATGTTATCGCAAACATATCTGCAAGGGAAACTTTTGTTATATTATTGTTTTAGTGTCCTGTTATGAAGTCTAATCTCTCAGTTTTATTGATACAAATTAAACTCGGCCGTATAACAAAATTACCCTTCAAATGAAATCCTGATTACATTATGAATGAACGAGGGCGTACACACACTCGTGTTGTCATGGAAGCACGTGACAACAAGTTTGTTGTTTTCCTCGACTGAACTGATCTGAATCATTTCACTGGGTTGTTGTGAAGCTTGTTAAAAAAGATGACGGTGTAACGAGAAGCTGATTTTTCTTAATTTTTTGCAGATGTGTGGTTTTTTTTTTTTCTGGCCTGATGACACGCAGTGTTTATTCAGCCCAACGTCTCAAAGTCCAACTGTCAAAACAATCCAAAGTTCACTTTGGTCATGAGAGGCGGTCAGCTGAGTCTCCGAGGCAGCAGGACAGTGTCCAACTTTGTTTTCCAGGTTTCTGCTTGGAGGTCAATAAATAAACAGCGACACCATTTGACTGTTAAACATGCATAGATGAATTTACCATTTTAAAGCAACATTTTGTTACTTCTCTCTCTCCTAACCGACCGTCTGTGACCTCCTGTTGATCCACACTGACCTGTGATCAGCTGAACGGTGTCTCTGTCGTTCGTACGTCTGTTCTCACACTATGTAACTTTGGGCTCCGGGTCGGGAGAAGTACGTAACGCTTTACGGCACTAAGTCACACAGCAGCAACTATTTCACTGATTCTGGTGAAACTGGATCATATTTTATGGAGGAAATGTTTTCTGGTTTTCCCTCTGATGTCCTCCGGCTGCTCCGCCTCAACTCTCTGTGATTTACAGAGTTTATGATGGACAGTGAAGTAAACTGCTGACAGCTGTAGCTGCTGTTAGCTCATGTTAGCTCAGTTTGTTAGCACTGAGCTCCGAGCACCGGGGTGTTGGTGTTTTTGTTTGAGGCCCAGGGCGGGGAGCCAGTGTCGTGCCAGAACAGGAGCTGGGCAAGCGTGCAATGTAACCATGCTCCGCAGCCTCTATGGATATAATGGCAGAGGAGAAGAGACTAAAGAGGACTTGGGTGGTTGAGAAGCTGTTGGACTAGTCCGTAACATTAGCTGGCTGCTATGTCTTGTTGTTGCATTATAAAACTGGTCCTCAGTTGCCTCTGAAAGATTTCAGCTTGTTTGGATGAGACTTGCTGCCAAACCTCTAAGAATTCCACTTTGTGCAGAATAAAAGCTCAAACGTGAAGCTGTGCTGGGAATCCCCCTTCAGCTAGCTTTCTGTAAGCTAATGAATTGCTGATGTCAAAGCTTTGGGGTGACCACAAACGTTAGCAGCTCGTCGACTACATTAACTTTGGCTTTTCGGGCCTCGCTGCTGAGCAGACAGAAAGTTCGGATGTTTGTCAAACTCAAGGGTCTTAATCAAAGTTTGTTAGTTTGAAACGATCTGATCTCTGCATATTTTCAGATTTGCCATCTCAGTTTTGTAACCACTCCATTCAGAGACTTTTCTCTGACGGCATGTCCGCTTCTGAATACGCCAAGATAACGAGGCTTTATCGTGAATTTACATTTTCATTGTTCAGTAAACCTGAAAGCCACAGCTCTGAGATAAGAGATGTTATGTTGGAACCTGAGATATTTGTGAATGAAAAGATTTCGCCATTGGGAAGTCAAAGTGACGGAGGTCACAGAAATAAAATAAAATAATTAGAGACCTGACCTGAGTCTTCGTTATACAGCTCTATAATTAGACAGACTTCCACAGTGATAGCCTGGAGGTCCGGAGATGTGATGATGTATACCAGTGTGGACGATGAGGGGGCCAGGCCAGTGCACCAAGCGGGGGGCATTTCAACACTAGCATGTGACCCGCTTGGGTTTCATTACTGATGGACAAACCGGTCGGCCCACTGGGGATGTAGACTGCTGCTAGAGTTTCAAAACAAGCAGCATTAGTGTGTATGTGTGGCCAAAGCTTAGAGTCCACTGCGCGGATTTGATGTACGCGGCTTTTCAACTATTAGTGCAGCTATTAGCATGTTCGTCAGTGAGTGTATTGGAAATCTCTGGAATCCCTAACACACACACACACATCCACAGATGGTTTCCCTAATGAGGGATGATGCGTAAGAGTTTCACCTGACCTGCACCTCGGGTTGATGTCACCCAGCAGGGGATGCCTTACCTTGTTGGCGCCCAACCCGCAGCATCTGTCTTCAAAAAGAGAGTTCATTGACAGGCGTGACGCGTTCAATCCGCCTCTCGCATCCTTAGAAAGTTACCTATTTAGGTAACGAGCCAGCCGTCTTTCCAAGAAATCCTCTCAGAGCAGACGTTATAGACGTCACGTGATCGGATATGTTTCGGGAAAAATAACGACTTACGTAAGCAGATGAAGAGCTACAGAAGTACATTTAACTTTAATTAGCATGTTGTTTTACAATAAATGATTAAATGAATGTTTTATTGTTATAAAGTGACCTTAGAGAAATGTTTCAGATTTTTAAAATGTCAGGGATGTCCAAAGTCCGGCCAAGGGGCCAATCACGGGCCGCGATCAGATTTCTTATAATATATATTTTTTTATAATATATTATTTATGGCCTTTCAGATTTGTCCTTTTTTGGTCGACATAACGAAGCTTTTGAAGGACAAAACTGCTGCTGTTATATCTGTAGATGTGACTTTGTTAAAGAGACAGAGTGAAACGTTCTAAACTTGTTGAAATGTTCACAGACTTTGCATCACTCATAATAAGTCATGTTTAAAATGAACACGAGGTTCAGATTTGTATCAACTTCATGCAAGTTTAACGCGTTCATACAATTTATCCTTTGTTGGCTCCAGATGTGAAAGAAAGAAGAAGTGCTTTTTAGATTTGGTGACATTGTCATTTAAAGATAATTGTGACAATGAAAACAAAATTGTTAGAGAACATTTGTACGTAACTTTTATTGTTTTTCATTTTTTTAAATTTTAGTGTCGCCCCCCGGGCGTCTTCACATTGTAACGTGACACTTTCCACCTCATAGCAATAAGCGATAACGCGTCATGTTGCATGGCAGTAATATGCTTCCATTATGTACTTCTCCCGTCAACAGGAGTTAAACTCTGATGTTTTATTAGAGAAAAGTTACAGAATTTTTTAAACTGTACCTTTATTCTGTGAATTCATACTGTTTAAATCTCTGTTGATGTTTGAGAGCAGGGATTCTGCATCTTCCTTGGAGACGCTTTGGCAGGACACCCCGGCCTTTGGGTGCAGGGAACACGTCATCTGTTTTTGTAGTAATTGGATGGGCTCTTTTTACCACCAGGGAACCTCCCGTGCCGTGCGATGTCGCGCGGGAAACGTGCTCAGACAAAAGATCAGCGTGTCTTTCCAGGAAGCAGCAGGCAGCAGTAGCTCTAAACAGCTTAGAGAGGCCGTGACAACAGGCCTGGATGCAAACACATGGACCACCTCACCTCCGATCCTCTCTCGTCTCTATAGCTCAGCCAATACTAATCAGGAAGTAGATTAGTCAAGAAAGCCTGTAGCCTCAAACGGCTTAGGAAGGCAAAACAATAGCTGCAGCGTCCACACAGAGAAACAGAAAAGAGGAAGAACAAACCCTCCGTTTAGTTTAGTCGTCCACCTGAGGCTGGCTCCAGAAGTGAGTCAGTCTCCATAAGTCCCCATGTTTCACAGCAGAAATAAACATGTTTACAGCCTGGTACAAAAAACAGTTTTGGTCTCTGTAGCTAATTTCCCCGTTCATGACAACTGTACTGAGGGTGAATTTATATACAACTCACCTGTTCACATTATATTAAGGCTTAAAGGGACGCTTTGATTGACAGGTGGCTTGTTTAAACAACCAGGCGTCATTCGGTGCAAAACAAAAAATAAACAACAAAAACAAACACAATATCTAAAATATAATAAAAGTACGTATGGATTTATGAATTCAGTTCACTTTTCGATATTTCAACGTTTCTTAGTTTGTTTTTTCTTTGATATTAAAAAAACATTTTGATTGTTTTATTATCATGGTTCTATTCTTGATGCACAGATGTTTTATTTCACGTTACGAAGTGAACACATCCTGATATCTCTGAGAAAGAAAAAGACAAAAATAACATCAAGAAAAAGACTGAACAAAACACTGTAAACTATTTAAATAGTTTAGAGTTTTAGTCAGTTTTTATATTTAGAAAAATTTTAACGAAATATATTTTTCATTATTATTGTAGCAGTGTGTCGTGTGTGCATGAGGAATAATGACACTAATGTTTTACTCTTTATGGTGCTGCCATCTGCTGGTCAATGACTGCACACGTCCATTTACCTCTCCTCTGCACAGAACAAACTTTGTCACAAGTTTTCATAAAGTAAGGCGGCATCGTCTCTCCGGTTGCGTTGTAGAGTTTCTTTGTACTGAACGTAACTTTTTCACATAAAAATACTCTGTTCTAGTCGATGTTTACCGTGAGGAGTCCAGCATGCTGCAGCCAAAGATCCAGCCCAGTGATGGACTGTCCTTCAGGACCTGCAGTGTTTTCATCTTCATGGTTCTTCAGTCTGTTGGAGGTAATTTCAACACAAAACACTCCAGTAACACATCGATGTGCAAATTCACCAACAGTTGTTGAGACATTTCACTCAAAACTCTTCGACTGAAACTTCACAGGAGACAAAAGACTTGATAAATAAAGAAATGATGTCGTTATCTGGAGAAAGCACGGCCGCTCTCACCTTCTCTACTTTTCACTGTTGTTCATGTTTGTTTCTGTTTCTTGTTTCCTTGCAGAGCAAGCAAAGTTAATTTGTCCACATCAACCAATCGTGGCCCTGGCTGGTGATGATGTCATTCTACCATGTCACCTTGAACCTCCCATCAATGTCAGTTCAAAGACCTACATCTTCCTCTCAGAACCATGAGAATTATGCAGAATTATAAATAAATAGTTCCATAATCAGAACCATGAAGAGATGAGATGAAACATTCAGGTGATGCAAAAAACAAACTGAGACTGAGCTGCAGATTCCAAAACAAAACAAGATATCATATATAGTTATCAGTGATCTGATTGGTGCAAAAAAAACTGTAACAAAAAACCACATGCTCAAACTTCAGTCCAGTGATGGGAAGTGGTGACTTCTAACCACAGAGACGAACACCGCGAGTCAAAGTCGAAAGTAAAGACCTGAACTCGTCGTTCAACATTGGACTTTGTCTTTGTCAGAAGAAAAGAAACGGTAAGAAAAACATTTTGTAACTTTGTTTCAAACTAACTTGTTGCTGTATGGTGAATGTGTGGATGTTATTACTGTAATGTTCATGGCTCACAGTCCTGTATTGTGGGTAGAATAGTTCCACTTGTATTCAACTCAAGTTATTTTGTGTATTTTGAGAGTAAGATCGTCAGTATTTCCTTTCTTTGGTTCATAAAATGGAAACTAAATTCATATGTTTGTACGTACTATTTATATGCAAACAATGAGTTTAAAGCTAATCTAAACTTTGTTGGTGATCCAGTATGGATTAGTTAGAAAGTCAGGCTTTCTTCCAGATTATCATCTATGAAGCTGATTATAAAAAATAGATGAACCTCAAACAAAATGTCACCAGAACACTGACGGCTAAAAAAGAGGAAGCAGAAGAGCTGTAGTTTAACACTTTTTGTGGAACGCACACACACATACATACAGTATGTGTGTGTGTGTGTGTGTGTGTGTGTGTGTGTATATATATATATAAATAAAAACATCTTGTTGAGCTATCCCACATGTGACTCTGTGTAGTCATGTTTTATGTTTCTGTAATGGTTAGTACAGCAGTTTGTACACTTCTGGATTCAGTCTCACTCAAGCATGAGTTATACGTGTTCACAGTGCAAACCACAAAGGTTTGCACAGCTCTTCTGCTTCCTGTTTTTTAGCCGTCAGTGTTCTGGTGACATTTTGTTTGGGGTTCATCTATTTTTTATAATCAGCTTCATACTGTAGATGATAATCTGGAAGAAAGCCTGACTTTCTAACTAATCCATACTGGATCACCAACAAAGTTTAGATTGGTTTTAAACTCATTGTTTGCATATAAATAGTACGTACAAACATATGGATTTAGTTTCCATTTTATGAACCAAAGAAAGGAAATACTGACGATCTTACTCTCAAAATACACAAAATTACTTGAGATGAATACAAGTGGAACTATTCTACCCACAATACAGGACTGAGGACATTAAGCTGGAAACCCAAATTATGTAAAAATAAACAAGTAAATACTTGAAATAGTTTCAATTGTGGGCCCTGAATCTATAATCTATGAAAGTTTAACATTTTCAATGGAATTATGGAAATAAGTAAACTTTACTATGATATTCTAATTTTTTGGAAAGGGTCTGTATATGTGTGTGTGTGTGTGCTCGGTCATTCTTTCCTTTTCTGTTCTTCCACCGTCAACATCCTCTTTGGTCTCTGGGCTCAGCAGCCTCTATGGACATAATGGCAGAGGAGAAGAGAGTTAAGAGGACGCTGACAGAGGAAGCTCAGAGGATAAAAGTAGAGCCAAGACAACGGGCACTAAATCACAAAAATACAGATTTCTATGTAAAGTTTCTTCAAGATGAAGAATTCAGACATAAATATTTTTTGAAACATCAAAACTTCAAACAAACAAACACATCAGATTTACTTTGTTCACATTTCAGGTGTTAAATGTCTGTCAGTGTTTTGAAGTGACATGAAGCACAAAGTAACTACAAAATGAACTTTTCAGGAGTCCAGCATGCTGCAGCCAAAGATCCAGCCCAGTGATGGACTGTCCTTCAGGACCTGCAGTGTTTTCATCTTCATGGTTCTTCAGTCTGTTGGAGGTCATTTCAACACAAAACACTCCAGTAACACATCGATGTGCAAATTCACCAACAGTTGTTGAGACATTTCACTCAAAACTCTTCGACTGAAACTTCACAGGAGACAAAAGACTTGATAAATAAAGAAATGATGTCGTTATCTGGAGAAAGCACGGCTGCTCTCACCTTCTCTACTTTTCACTGTTGTTCATGTTTGTTTCTGTTTCTTGTTTCCTTGCAGAGCAAGCAGAGTTAATTTGTTCACATCAACCAATCGTGGCCCTGGCTGGTGATGGTGTCATTCTACCATGTCACCTTGAACCTCCCATCAATGTCAGGTCAGAGACCGTGATATGGATCAGACCTGGTTTAGAACCAAAGTACATCCATTATCACCAAGATGGACGACTCGTGTACTGGAGTCAAAATCCATCTTATCATTACCGCACCAGACTGTTTGAAGGTGAACTGGAGAACGGAAACGTCTCCATGAAAATCTCCAGAGTGAAACTTTCTGATGCAGGAAAATATTTTTGCATCTTGGATTCGATGATGAAGTACACGTCCATCCAACTCAGTGTTGGTAAGTCAGACTTGCTGCCACGAGCAGTTTGATACAAATCAGTGACGTATGTTATAATTCCTCCTCTCTGGTCATCAGGTGTCGTCTCCACGCCCGTCATAGAGTTTGTCTCCAATCAGAGCAGAGAGGTGGTTTTACAGTGTGAGGCTAAAGGCTGGTATCCAGAGCCTGAGGTGTTCTGGCTGGACGCTGAGGGAAACCTCCTCTCTGCTGGACCTACAGAGACAGTCAGAGGTCCTGATGACCTCTATACTGTCAGCAGAAGATTGACTGTGGAGAAGATCGACAACTTCATCTGTAGAGTCCAACAGAAGAACATCAACCAGACCGGAGAGACACACATCTATTTTCTAGGTTATAAAGAGTTCAAAACAAAATCAACATATTGTTTCTGTTTTTTAACAGTTGAGGTCGAGTTTGATTTAAAAATGTCGTTCTGTTCTGTGTTGTTTCATTTCAGGTTATTTCGTCACAGTTCAGTCTTGGATCATCATCATTCTTGTTTTGCTGGTCATTGTTCTCGTACTCGACACATGTTTCTGTAAGTGTCGTCTTCATTTTCCTTTTTCATGTGGAGTTGCTGTCAGAGCTCTTCATTGGCTGTTGTGATATGTTGCAGCTAATTCCAAAGCATCAACAGATTATATAGAACAATGTTCATGATGTTCATGATTTAATGTGAAAATATTTCTGTAAACTCTGAAACAGAATGTGAAATGTAAAATGTGGTGCAGAGGTTTAAACACTCGAGTGTTGGATATTTAGTAAAACCACATGAACACAGTGAATTTAAACTGATTTCTTCTTCTGTTGACACACAGGGATGAAGACACGAAGAACTGTAATGAAGTTAACCAGTTTGTACAAGAACACCAAAGCCAGTCAGAGCAACGGGTCAGACTGTGCCATGTTGCACAAACAAGATGAGCAACTGGACAACCAGGAACCAACTGAGGCTGAAATGACGACTGAACAAACTTCAAACAACCAGAAAAACCTCAAACCAAGTATTACCTTACAGAAAAGTCATGAAGGTCCAAACGTCTGGAGTCAGAGTGAAAATAGAAGAGATGGAGGAACTGTAGAGGAAACAGTTCGAACTCCAGGACAGTGTTGTGGAGAAATTGCTGAAGTCAATGTTGAGGTCAGGAGAGAAGAAAGTGTTCAGGAGCCTCTGATGTCTGATGCTGATGTATCTATTGAACAGAGATGTATAAAGTACTGCAGTAACAGAGTGGAGTAGAAGTACAAGTGCTACATCAAAAAACTGACTTGAGTAGAAGTTGAAGTGTTCTTTAAACACCATACTTAAGTAAAAGTACTGAAGTATTTAAAATGTTTTGTACTTAAGTATTGCAAGTAGAAGTATGTAAAAAAAATGCTACTCAAGTACTGAAAATAAAAGTACAATTACAAGTACTGTCGTTTATATTATTTCAAATATTTATTAAGGCACAACTTCTAATGTTACAGTGTTACAATGTTCATGGTAGAGTTCTGTGATTTCCCATGGTCTGTGAATGCGTCTGAATGAATGCGAGAGCGAGGGGGCGGGGGAGCAGGTGAGAGAGCGCACCTGGGTGAGTCAGGTGTATGACGTACGGCGCACGAGCGAGGTTGATGTGAGACCGGGACTGTTCAGTTGGTTTCGACCGACAGTCACCGAGTCCTGGAACCAAAGCGTTCAGCAATAAATACAGTCTGTTGAATTCATCACGCGTCCGGCTGGACGCTACAATAGTAACGAGTAACGATTAAAAGTACGGAACTGAGTAAAAGTATTAAATTCATCAGAAATATGTAGTTCCACTTCGTTACTCTACATCTCTGATCTTATACTGTGTATTTTACACAGCTACATTTTCTCTGAGCTCCTTTCACACTTCGTTTGCTTTCCCCATGACTCAGTATCCAACAAATTCAGTGCAGCCTTAGATGGGATGTGCAGAGATCTGTCAAGAGCTCAGAAACTCATTGACTTTTTATACACACACACTAATAACAGTCACAGGTGTGCAAACCTGCCCACAAGAGCCATTTAAAGCTGTGTGTCAATGTGTGTGTATATTATTAAGCCAGACGTCCAAGGGGTTGTAAACACCATCAAGCCAGGAGCAGCTAGATTCAACCTTCACCCTGACCAGCGCCGTTCCACAGTTTTAACGGTAGAAGATGGAGTAAGATAGAGCAGTGCATCGCATGTATACTGGACTACAACATCAAGAAAGATATCAAATGTTTTGTGGTAGGAAATCAGACAGTGAGGATTTTCTTCCTCGGTTTGTTGAACTAAGACAAGATAGACTCTGTTTAAAGAGAGTTCTCTTTCTGTTTTATGTCTTTGTTTTGAACTTTGTTCCCTTACTGAAGACGCTCACCTGGCTCACCTGTGGAAAAAGGGGGCACTAGGACCTGTTTCCCTTAGTTACCGCCCACAAGCTTCCGTCTCTTGTGTGATTGGCCGTCCCCGCTGTCACTCCGTCAGGTTGCAAACAGCTCACCTGTCTGCTGGTTGCCCAGGTGTCCCTGTTCACCTGCCGCTGTAAACTGGCGTTTGTTCTGCCTGGGTCACGTCAGCTGCGAGGATTGTAACATTAGAGCAGGTTTCATTTCCATGGACGTTTGAGTCGGTGTCCATGTGTGTGTGTGTGGACATAAGAGACTTGTTTACAAGTCCAAGTCTCTGCCAGTGATGAAGACAGCATGTGTCTGCAGCTCTGCATGAGTTGGTCATGTGACCCTCACACTGACCCTGGTTCACTTTTCACCGACATCACAAATCTGATTTTCTTCCATATCAGTGCCTCAGCATGACAGTGGTGGTTCTCTGTCACACTCACTTCAAATAAACCGGACTACTTCCACTGAACTCTGGACTTTGTCTTCAGTCTGTCCCACCTGTGATGTTCCTGCAGTTTGACCTGTCCACCACTGGGTGCCGCTGTGTGGATGAGCTCTGTTCACCACATGTTCCCAAGATAAGTGGAACATTGGTGGTGCTGAGCTGGAGTGAAGGTGACTAACGAGGTGAAACCCAGAATCGGGTGATAATGTTTTGCTCCATGCTTTCCAAGCAGTCAGAGCAAAAAAGGGAACGGTCAAGTTAAAAGCAGCAACAGAAGGTGTGTGTGTGTGTGTGTGTGTGTGTGTGTAGGTGTGTGTGTGTGTGTGTGTGTGTGTGTGTGTGTGTGTATGTGAGTGTGTGTGTAGGTGTGTGTGTGTGTGTGTGTGTGTGTATGTGAGTGTGTGTGTAGGTGTGTGTGTGTGTGTGTGTGTGTGTGTGTGTGTGTGTATGTGAGTGTGTGTGTGTAGGTGTAGGTGTGTGTGTGTGTGTGTGTGTGTGTGTGTGTGTGTGTATATGTGTGTGTGTGTGTGTGTGTGTGTGTGTGTGTAGTGTGTGTGTGTGTGTAGGTGTGTGTGTGTGTGTGTGTGTGTGTAGGTGTGTGTGTGTGTGTGTGTGTGTGTGTGTGTGTGTGTGTGTGTGTGTGCAGGTGTGTGTGTGTGTGTGTAGGTGTGTGTGTGTGTGTGTGTGTGTGTGTGTGTGTGTGTGTGTGTGTGTGTGTGTGTGTGAGTCCATAAAGATAATGCTCACACTCTTTGTTTAGATATGAAACAAGCTGGTGGAGCTGCAGTCTGAATGACACTGAGCATTCAGCAGTTTATGACAGTGGAGTAAAGGATATGCTAACGTTCAGTCATAGATTACTCTTAATGAAGCGTTTACAATCAAACACTTGACAGTGTTCCTCAGCTCAGTCACAACTGGCTGAAGATACTCAGAGACACTTTGCATAGCGAGCTGCGAGCAGTGAGATGAGAACAGTGTGGTTTATCTGATGGAGAGGAACGCTCTCTTTGGACATACAAGGCTTCTACTTAGGACGCTGTCAGCCATGCAAATGTCTCTGCACTCAGGCTGAGACACAGGAAAGGTCAGAGGATCACCAAAGTCACTATCTGCACACCATGAACGGATCAACTCAATCTAAAGAGGTGGACCGCCACACAACTGAAACATCGACTGAGTTTACTGTTAATCTTGGTCCCATTTTATGGTAAAACAATGATGAAAGAATATTTTTACTGCTTTAACAAGATGATTAAGGCTGCGGCGAAACACACTGTTAAAAACATTTGGTTATATTCAGTGATTTTTATTATTTCAAGCTTTTTATCTAACTGCTGAAAGAAGTCAACTGAAATCACATGAAACAGAGGAAGAAGAAGCAAACACTGCCTGATTATTAAGCAACAAGTAAAGTCCAGTCAGGATATCTGGGTAGATGTTCGTCCCTTTCAACACGTTTCACACAACTTGTTTTGCATATTTATCTCCCTTCATTCGTCTCTCTCTCTCCTCCCTCCATCTCTCCTGCAGGATGGCCCCGCCCACCGCCTGTGACATCATGCAGCTCTGTTGGCACCAGGTGAGAAGTCATCCAGCACTGAGATCAGATCATAAGACCAACAAGTTGTTCCCTTATATGCTGAGCACTCTGCCGTCAAGCTCATCCCAAACCATCTCATCTGGGTCTAGGCTGGAGGACTGTGGAGGCAGAGGCAGCTGATGCCTTGTTGAATGTTTTGGTGGCCTTGAATTTGGAATAAATCACCAACAGTGTCAGCAGCAAAGCGCCCCCACACCATCGCACGTCCTCCTCCACCCTTCAGGGTGGGAACCACACATGTAGATCACATTCTGAAACTATTATAATATAACCATTGCAACCATTAGACACTGTCCTTACTGACACATCCTCCTCCAAATCACTATCAGCTGCTTCATCAGTGTTATTTCATAGTGTTGATGTCTTCGGTGTTCATCTACAATGAAGAAAATGATAACAACAAGGAAAAACCAGTGAAGGAAGGATCTTTCCTTTGCAGCTCATGCTTTGCAGATATCACCAACAAGATAAGAGACAGACGTAGAAGTAGAATGGTTCTTTCTAAAACTGTATATGTACATAAAACGATCAACGGATCCAACAACCTTTTCATTTCAAACACTTTGGACATCACAGGTTGTTCTGACATCATATGACCTTTAAGGTCAAACATAACTTTGAAAGAAACAAACTATATGTGAGACAAATATTGATACCTCTCCATGAACTTCATCTTTTCTAACGTGTAAATACAAGGAAACATTAGTTACATGGTGCTAGTGTTTCTAGCTGACTTGTTTTAACTTGTGCTCAGAGAGTGAGGCTCAAGATATCATCAAGTGCAAATTTGAATGGCTCCAAAACTTTGGCTCCTATTGTTCTTTATCTTCATACAGACTTCTGCTCAGGACTGTGTCATTCCTTGTCTGTTAACCACACTCTTTTCATTTGACAGTTAGTGCTATGCAAAGTGTCCTGCAATGCAGACTGTGTGAAACGGGTTCATTAAGAGTAATCTATTACTTGAAGTTGGCACATCCTCCACCGTCACAACCTGCTGGATGTTCAGTATAAGTAAGACGTCCTTCACAAGCTTGTTTCACAGTCGAGGAAGTCCTTCTGCCCTCCACTGCTCCAGAAACACGAAGACACCGTTGACTTTTGGACGACCTGTCACAGCTCGTAAGTCCTGTCTTCAGTTTATACTTTAATTTGTATTAATGTTACAATGTATATTATTGTGTTATTGATGACTTAAACAGTCTAAATACAAAGTTGTGGCTTTATTTTTTGAGTTTGATCCATTGTTAATGATTTTAAATGAAATGTTGAACAGGTGCTCTGGGTCCTTTAGCATCAATGACAGCTTGCAGTGTTTTCTGATAGTTCTGCATGAGGCCATTTATTTTCTCAGGTCACAAAGATGCCCATTCTTCTTGGCCAAAAGCTTCTAGGTCCTGTAAATGTTTGGGTTGTCTTGCATGAACTGCACGTTTGAGATCTCCCCAAAGTGGCTCAGTGGTGTTGAGGTTGGGAGACGGTTGTGTTTAGATCGTTGTCATGTTGGAAAGTCCAAGTGCGTCCCATGCGTAGCTTTCAGGCTGATGAATTCAAATTGTGTAAAAGGTTTTGTCTTCAGTTTATACTTTAATTTGTATTCAATGTTACAATGTATATTATTGTGTTATTGATGACTTAAACGGTCTAAATACAAAGTTTTGCCTTTATTTTCTGGGTTTGGATCCATTGTTAATGATTTTAAATGAAATATTGAACAGGTGCTCTGGGTCCTCCTGAGCTCTAAGCTGTATTTATCTTTGAAATCATCTCCAATATTTACCGTGTTTCACCACGTTTCTGCTCATGGAGCTTTTGATGTCGGGCAGAATTAAATGTTATCTCCATAGATCCACGTGGTTTGGTTGCTTTCGTAGTTGAAGCACGCTGAGTTTGCATCAGATTAATTTCATATCTGCCAACATGTGCAGTGTGCAGGATCACGCTGACAAAACATAAACTTTCTGGACTAGAAGGCAAATTTCAAAAAGTCTATAGTCATTTTATGCACTCTGTCTTTTTTCCATTTGATATTGAAACTTCAGTGAGTTCTTATTGGCAGAGGCAGATTTTACATTTTAGAAGTTTCATTTCATAGAATAAGAAAATTCCAATTATGGAATAAATGATATGATGTGAAGCTAAAGAAGAGCTACAGACATCGTCTGTTTCCTGACAGCTTCATTTCTGACACGTTGGATTGTTTATTCGTCCTTCTTGTAACGAATACAGCATCACATCACACTGATGGACAGCACAGAAACAGACTGTAACAAAGCTGACACAGGTTTCTTCTGAACAAACATTGTATTTGGATGATACAAGCTGATGTAGCACGCTGTGTTTGTACCAAATTCATTTCATATCTGGACAAAAAGGCACATTTCAAAAGGAGAACACACTGACTGTAGTATTGTTATCAAGAAGCTACAGTTGAACATATTTCCTTCATCTCTGATGACAGCATGGTCAGTTTATGAGTGAATACATTAAAGATCTGACATGTTTGTCCTTTAGCTGTAATGTTTTCATATAATGATACTCAGTGTTTGACCATGATGACATGATCTGTCATTTCTAGACACGTTTCGTTTTTTGATTTATTC
The DNA here is from genome assembly GCA_018985215.1 of Larimichthys polyactis. Taxonomy (NCBI): domain Eukaryota; kingdom Metazoa; phylum Chordata; class Actinopteri; family Sciaenidae; genus Larimichthys; species Larimichthys polyactis. The sequence goes on along the minus strand of JAFMOB010000687.1, from coordinate 411,360 downwards.
TTCATAAATGAAATCCAGCTGAAATATTTCTTCTACAAAACAAACCAAAGAAGAGACTGTCAGAAATGTCCGACTCAGTCCAATATAACCCTGTTTGACTGGTTTCTATACTTCTTTTCATCTTTCCATGTCACCAAAGATAATGGATCATTTATTCAACAACTTTTCTGCTGTGGTTCAAACTGAAGGAAACAAACTACATGTGGAGCTGCAGCCTAACTTAGCTGTAATGTTTGGTTGTTCTTCTTCTCTCTAATGATACAGTGTTTGACGATGACGTCTCTGAAGACAAAGAATATCTGCTTCCTCGCTGCCTTCCTCTTCCTCGCCATCGTTCCCACACTGGCTAAAGTGGTGGATGACGTGAAGAAATGTGACAAGTTTCTCTATCAGGGAACTCCACCAGAAATCCCAGGCATCTTGGTGGGGGGGAAAATCGAGAACAACAACCAGAACAGATACAAAATCATCTGCCAGACTTATGGAGATGAGCAAAGGTTTCTGACAGTCTACGACACCGAGAACAGGATTCCAGTGTTTCTGCTTACAAGTACAAAGAAAGACAAGGGCCAGAACCAGACAAAAAATCAAAGGGTCCCCTGGAAGATAGAGCCACAGGTGAGTTTGTCTGTCTCTGTCTCTGTCTCTGTCTCTGTCTCTGTCTCATACGTTAGTAGAGTGGCAGACACAGTTTGTCCACTCCAAGTTTATCTTTAACTGTAAAATGCTGGTTTTATCTTTTATCCACAAGTTTGAATGATCCTTATTAAAAATGTTCACACAACAACAAACAGCCGATCAGATGATCTTCTGATTTGAACTGTCAGTTATCAACATTGGTATCAGTTCCATGAACACACATCACTGTGTGCTGTATGGACTGACAGTCAGAAGGACAGAGGTCATATAATGCTGCATGCAGGTTGCTGTTCTAAACTGAATCACTGACTCCTCTCCTCTCCTCTCCTTCTCCTCTCTCCTCTCTCTCTCTCTCCTTCCTCTCCTCTCCTCTCCCTCTCCTCTCCTCTCCTCTCCTCTCCTCTCCTCTCCTCTCCTCTCTCCTCTCCTCTCCTCTCCTCTCCTCTCCTCTCCTCTCCTCTCCTCTCCTCTCCTCTCCTCTCCTCTCCTCTCCTCTCCTCTCTCCTCTCTCCTCTCCTCTCCTCTCCTCTCCTCTCCTCCCTCCCCTCGCATCTCCTCTCCCTCTCCTCTCCTCGCTCTCTCCTCTCCCTCTCCTCTCCTCTCCTCTCTCCTCTCCCTCTCCTCCCTCTCCTCTCCGTCCTCCTCTTCTCTCCGCTCCTCCTCCGTCTCCTCTCCTCTCCTCTCATCTCTCCTGCTCCTCTCCTCTCCTCTCTCCTCTCTCTCCTCTTCTCCTCTCTCCTCCTCCATCTCTCTCCTCTCTCCTCTCCTCTCCTCCCCCTCTCCTCTCCTCTCCTCTCCCTTCTCGCCTCTCTCTCCTCTCTCCTCTCCTCGCTCTCGCCTCTCTCTCTCCTCTCTTCCTCTCTCCTCTCTCTCCTCTCTCCTCTCTCCCCTCTCTCCTCTCCTCTCCTCTCTCCTCTCCTCTCCTCTCTCCCTCTCTCCTCCTCTCCTCTCCTCTCCCTCTCCTCTCCCCTCCTCCTCTCCTCTCTCCCTCTCCTCTCTCCCTCCTCTCCGCTCCTCTCTCTCCTCTCCTCTGCTCTCTCTCCTCCTCCTCCCTCTCCTTGTCCTCTCCTCTCCTCTCCTCTCCTCTCCTCTCCTCTGCCAGCATCACTAACTCAGTCTTTAACTCTTACAGCTTGAGTTGGGGACTAACCTGGGCGACAACATGATGAAGGAAGATTCCAACATAAACTACAACACCAGGCCGTAGATGATGATTATAAAAATGCTGAAAAGAAAATAGGACAGACAGTGATAAAGTATGACAGGGGCCATTTATTTCCAAAGTCTCATGCGTCAGGTCCAGACAAAGCGGCAACGTTCACCCTGACCAACGCCGTTCCACAGGATCACACTTTTAATGGGCAAAGATGGAGTCCCATGGAGCAGCGCATCAAATGTGTTATGGACTACTACATCAGCAAACACAAATCAGATCCAAAATACTGCTTTGTTGTAACTGGAGCACAACCCAGTGACAACTATCTCAATGAAGACATCAACAACAACGACAACAACAAGAAGAAAAAGGTTAATATCCCCTCCATGATGTGGTCAGCTTTCTACTGCGACGACAAAATGTCAGGTGCTTACTGGGGAAACAATGATGCTACTACTGCTGTACATGATGGGACCCTGGAAGACCTCAAAAACAATGCTCTGACAAAGGACATTAAGGCGTTTCCTGGCGCTACAACAATAATGGGGTCTATCAGGGATTTTTTAGCAACCATCCTTACTTACTGCCCATTCAAATAAGCAGCTCTGCTCCTCCCTCTGTAACATGTCGTCCTGCAGCATCTACATATAGTCCACATCTGCCTCTGGCTTTAGCACATCTGTGAGCACAGATGTTTCTTTGGGTTTCTCCCTGTGTGAGGAAACCTTTGTGAAAAATTGCTAGAATCAAAAGATCAATCTGTGATTCTACAGCTCTGCTTGAGATTGAATGAAACTTTGAAAATCAGCAGCTAACATGCACGTCTACATGAAATAAACTAATCAAGATAACGCATCGCTTGAATTAAAGAATGATTCAGTACAGACTGAAGCTCCTGAAAATTGTTCTGTCACAAGTTGTTGAAGCTTCAGGCTGAGCTGTTTGTTCATATTTGACTGTACTATACTTTTTGTGTCATTTCATTTGTTCCAATGATCGGACAGCGGCTGAGGAAAAGTGTCCTTTACATGGCTTCAGATGGAAGACACCAGGTCAATGTACATGATTTGTAACATGTGGATGAAATAAAGAGCACAAGAGCCTGACTGGAAACATTGTGTGTGAAGTGGTGATTTTATCTTGACAGTCAATGAATCACACGTCCATCCATCAGACTTCTTGTAGAGGAGACAGCATGCATAATATTATCTCAGAGACAGAAATCACATCAGACTTCATGAATGACAGCAGAACACTGTGGTCCTGTTCTTAGCTTGAAATTCAAGGTAGTTGTACTTTTCTTAGAGTATTTCCAAATGATGCAACTTTATACTTCGACTGCGACTTCATCTCAGAGGCAGATATTCAACTTTTTACTCCACCTACATTAATGTGACAGCTCAGATTCTTTTTGAAAACAAAAACACGTATAATTAATGACATGTAATCCTCTTTTCAAAAAGGTGAAGTAAACTTGTTGTTTTGTGACTGTCACTCTCCAGGCTGCATAGGAAATATACTCAAACTAGAAATATTACTGCTACACGATCCAGTAGTGGTGTTTGTGATGATGATGGCAGCAGTGTTGATATCAGTAACAGTCAGAGGTGTCAAAAGTATTCACATTTATTACCCAAGTAGAAGTATAGATACTAGGGTTTAAAGAGACTTCTAGTAGAAGTTAAAGTATCAACTCAAGCATTTTACTCAAGTAGAAGTGTAGAAGTACTGGCTTCAAAAGTAGTTAAAGTATAAAAGTAAAAGTAATGTAGAGGCATTAGGCATACTGTAAATCCATCAAATGTTATAGGCCCCGCGCCTCAGTGGCCTATAGTGCTCTACACGACCTCCCCCCAAAGAACATCAACATCGAGGCCATAATGATGTGTGTTAATGTTATATTTAAAATGTTAATATTGAAAAAATTGGGATGCACTAGGCTACCTGTTTCAGCCTCATATATGCCCATTAGGGATGTAACGATACACTCAACTCACGACTCGATTCGAGTCACGATTTTTTGTTCACGATACGATTTTTTTCACGATTTTTTTAAAATCAAAATGAGCTACAGACAAATCAGGACCAAATAAAAATACCTTTTTATTTGTAGGAAAAAAATCCTTCTTTACAGAAACTCTCAAACAGTTTGTGTTCTTATAAAAAAAGTCAGAATTTCCACTAGCCACATTTTTCCCGTGCAAAAAAGTCAGAGCAAACTGCCGGTCGTAAAAACAGACAAAAGCTAAACTAATTAACTACGTAGCATATTTACACATGTAGAAGCATGTTTAGAAGGGAAACACCGGGAAAATGTCCAAATCTGAGCAAGTAAACAAAGTCTGGCGGGCTAAGCGCTCACTCCTGAAACACTCCTGGTGGGTTTGAACTCGCGTGCAGGACGGACCAAACACGCCACGCTCACGCAACGTGCCGGGAAGCCTGTTTGACCAGTGAGAGCACGCGCTGTGCGGGTTCCCATTCGCCAAGAATCGCGATTCTTTTTTTTCTGTCAACCGATGTGAGTCGTCACGTATTTGTACCGATTTTTAATCGTGTCACGATGCATCGTTACATCCCTAATGCCCAATGAAAATGAATGGATTTTAGTATAATGCAAATACATTAAAGAACCATACTGTATATGTGTGCTACTGAGAATTAACGTGTTTCATGGAGCGGAAGACTTGATGACTAGTTATATGACTATACGTAAATAAGTTAATAAATATTGTAATGGTATACATGCTATGCTATGTATAACGGCACTATACAGTATAGTGCTGTCAAAATTAATGATTAATCCAAGTGATTCATCAAAGTAAACAACAACTCCGATTTCTCTTGAGTTCTTTTGAGTCTCTGCTACAAACATTTTCGCACTAGGCTGCATAAATTCTCCTTGCTTGCGTGTGACATGATTTGTAATGTGCAGGGGCGATGCATCACATACAAACCGATAGTGTTTCGGAAGGGTATATGTTTAAGAACTAGAAAAGCTTTAAGTTCTCCTGGTCGTATGTATAAAATATGAATATCACATTTAGTGTGATGGTTAATACATTCTCCTTTATAGGAACAACATGGAACTTCATGTGTAACACTGGCATCTGGTGGTTAAACATGTTCCTGTTGGAGAGTCTCCACACACTCAGACTGACGCTTACACAGGTTGTCTGACTGAAGACACTGAACCCTTAAAATGCTGGTTTACAGTTGATCCAATGCTGCATTTTTAATGTAACACTCTGATATTAATCATTTGTGAGAAAACGCAACATTCATTTATTGAACTTTTTCATTCATTACTGTGATATAATGAAGTTGTTTTATTCATTATTGTTGTATAATGAGGCTGGAATGTATTTCATGTATGGAATTTTAAAGGATGAAAACCCCAAACCCACGTAAATACTTGGAAAGGGGTGGAGACATGACTGACGTAGCGCTTCCTCATTTCATGTCCAACGACAATCACAAATCATCACATTTGCATTCATCGTACTGAAGGTAAGAGTTCCTTATTAAAGCAAAACTTGAATGTTAAATGTTGGCTATGTCATAATTTCATCATCTGTGAGGGTTAAAACATCTTCATTGTTGTCGTTATAGTTTATAGTTTAAGTGGACTGGCATTGTGGCATAGACCTTAGTTCTCACTTGGAGTAGCGGACCAATGAGCGCAAAAGTCTTTGAATTAAATTGAGATCTAACTGCAGCCTTTTACCATTTAAAAGATGGGAGTCAGAATCCACAGTCCTTCTGTGTAAATGTTTGGTATTCTAAGATACCAGTAATTCAGTTTAACTTTTGGGCACATCGTTTAGTACAAAATCAAAACACTTAGTTCCCTGTTTAATTTGTCTGCATTACTTTTGTGGTTTTAGTCAGAACTAACAAGGAAGTTACAGAGACAGAAAGAAGTAGTGAAATCAAAGAAAATCTGAAGTCACGTCAAGAATTTCCACCTTGTTAAACTTCATTTTGCTCTAAGTAGAGACATGTTTAAATTCTGCATTTTTTGGTGAACATAACCAGTTTGTTTTGTCTGTTTTAATTTTCAGGAGTCCAGCATGCTGCAGCCAAAGATCCAGCCCAGTGATGGACTGTCCTTCAGGACCTGCAGTGTTTTCATCTTCATGGTTCTTCAGTCTGTTGGAGGTAATTTCAACACAAAACACTCCAGTAACACATCGATGTGTGCATGTGTTGGAAAGAAGCAGACGTTAACATAAATGTACAACCACAGTGAGGCTCTGTGAGGAGACACTAGTCGTGGTTTGAGATTAATGCTAATGACACTATGCTTGGACAGTTTTCCACTTCGCATCACCTCACCACAGGGGTGCCCCAAGTCTCAGTGTTGGGGCCCCTTCCATTTTCTATCTACACCACCACCTTGGGTCCAATTACCCGCTCACGTGGCTTTTCCTCTCACTGCTATGCAGATGACACTCAGCTGTAATCTATCATTTTCTCCTGATGACCCCTCAATCTCTGCACGGGTCTCCGATTGCCTCTCTGACATCGCATCTGCAAAATGACTAAATGTAAATCATAGTTCAATGTATTTGCATGTGAGGTGTCTGCACATAGATGCATAGTTACATACTGATACTAGTACTGTTATATACAAATGGTTTACATTGACATACTTGTCTGTGTCGCTAGCTGTTATTTTGGTCCCTCCGGACTTTGAGGTTATTTGGATAAGAGTACCAAAGAACTGACAGGATGGCGCCACTGTCAAGTGTGTTAATGTATGTATTGCAATTTATGTTAAAAGTGTCATGTGGGATGGGGTGTCTCAGGTCCCATGTGGTGTTTTTTTAGCGGCCTCTTTCCTCTGTCCCTCTCTTACACAAGAGTTATAGTATTGTTGACTTTGACTGCATGTTTTGGCAGCATAACCTCCACTGTATATAAGGGCTTGCCCCGCATAGTTCAGGAGAGTTTCATTATTCGGCTGGAGGCTCTCCAAGTAACGTTTTACTTGATTACAATACTGAACTTATTGTAATAAATTTGTTATACAACTAAGACAGTGTCGGCTGAGTTTTTCTTCAAACATCTTCAACTGCATCGCCACTGAATATACGACACATGCTAATTAGTATTAAACACAAAGCACAGCTGAAAATGATGGGAATGTCATTTTCATTTGAAATTTTCCTTTCTGTTTCTTGTTTCCTTGCAGAGCTGTCAGAGTTAATATGTTCACATCAACCAATCGTGGCCCTGGCTGGTGGTGATGCCATTCTACCATGTCACCTTGAACCTCCCATCAATGTCAGGTCAGAGACTGTGGTGTGGATCAGACCTGGTTTAGACCCAAAGTACATCCATTTTCAGAACGATAGACATCTTATTTTTGAGGATCAAAATCCATCTTATCGTTACCGCACCAGACTGTTTGTGGATGAACTGGAGAACGGAAACGTCTCCCTGAAAATCTTCAGAGTGAAACTTTCTGATGCAGGAAAATATGAATGTCATCTTCCATCAATGCAGAAGGAAGCGTCCATCCAACTCAGTGTTAGTAAGTCAGACTTGCTGCCACGAGCAGTTTGATACAAATCAGTGACGTATGTTATAATTCCTCCTCTCTGGTCATCAGGCGTCGTCTCCACGCCCGTCATAGAGTTTGTCTCCAATCAGAGCAGAGAGGTGGTTTTACAGTGTGAGGCTAAAGGCTGGTATCCAGAGCCTGAGGTGTTCTGGCTGGACGCTGAGGGAAACCTCCTCTCTGCTGGACCTACAGAGACAGTCAGAGGTCCTGATGACCTCTATACTGTCAGCAGAAGATTGACTGTGAGGAAAAGCCACAACTTCACCTGTAGAGTCCAACAGAAGAACATCACCCAGACCAGAGAGACACACTTCTATGTTCCAGGTTATAAAGAGTTCAAAATAAATTCAACATATTGTTTCTGTTTTTTAACAGTTGAGGTCGAGTTTGATTAAAAAATGTCGTTCTGTTCTGTGTTGTTTCATTTCAGGTTATTTCTTCATTAATTGGATTTGCATCATCTTCATCATCTTCAGCATCATTCTTGTTTTGCTGCCGGCCCTTTTATACACATATGAATATTTCAGTAAGTGTCATGTTCATTTTCCTTCTTCATGTGGAGTTGCTGTCAGAGCTCTTCATTGGCTGTTGTGATCTGTTGCAGCTAATTCCAAAGCATCAACAGATTATATAGAACAATGTTCATGATGTTCATGATTGTTCAAACATGTTCATGATTTAATGTGAAAATATTCCTGTAAACTCTGAAACAGAATGTGAAATGTAAAATGTGGTGCAGAGGTTTAAACACTCGAGTGTTGGATATTTAGTAAAACCACATGAACACAGTGAATTTAAACTGATTTCTTCTTCTGTTGACACACAGGGACCGAGAGGAAACTGACAACTGTAACACAGAATTCAAAGAAAGTGGGCAAGAACACCAAAACCATTGATGCTGAGGGTACAGAGTCATCATGTAGAGAGCTTCAGGAGGAGAAAATGATGACTGAACAAACTTCAAATGATCAGGAAAACACTGAAACCAGTCTATAATGAAACTCGGTTATATGAATTTGGCAACTGATTGGCAACTGATTGATCATATGTAAATAAGCAGTGTATTGTTTTATTGTGCAGTTTTTAGAAGCTAGTTTTGTGCCACTAAAAGAAAACTCCGCTATCTGGAGAAGTGAAGATCACTGATTCATAAAGATTGCAATCTCTGCTCATGGACTGGGGCAACTACAGATGACAAACAAGTGCTCAATGTTAAGTCAGATTCTGACCAGAAGAGAGAAGAAATGCTGCAACAAGTGCCAGAATGTGTGTGGTCGCAACACAGTCAGCCCCACCGGTGAAAGTTGAACTCCGACTGGGAGCTAGACCTGGGATTGAACCACAAGTTAAAGGACTAGCAGGTGTTTTAAAGATAACTCATAACCTTCAGAGCAATACCCCATTGCTGCCTTTGAAGAAACCAGATGGCTCTTACCGTTTGGTACATGATTTGAGAGCTGTGAATGAGGTGGTCCACACACCTTGCTAGCTGAAATCCCACCGGAAGCTAAGTGGTTTACAGTTTTGGACTCGTGTCGAGTGTTTTCAGTGTTCTCCTCAGTGTCGAATTGCAAGGAATATTTTGGTTCACATATAAGAAGCAGTTTTACCAGTATCAGAGACTATTATAGGCCTTTAGAACAGGAGGATGTTACCTTAGTCAGGTGTACTACAGTGAATCCAGCTGAGACTTTGCCAACCTTGAAAGAAGGGGAGCCCCATGATTGCATAGAAGAAGCAGAGAGGTACTCAAGGCTCAAATCAGACTTGCAGGCCCTTACATTAAAGGAGGCAGACCTGGAGTATTGGACTGATGGCTCCTGTTACGGGATCGGGGAAAAGTTGAGTGCTGGCTATGTCGTTGTCAAAGCCCAAGGTTTTGATTTTGTTATTGAGAGGGCCGCAGTGATACCACAACCTGCATCAGCTCAATTGGCTGAATTGGTAGGTTTTACCGAAGCATGCCTTTTGGCTGATGGGAAGCAAGTGATAATATATACAGATCGAGGGTCGAGGATTTAAGAAGACTGATGGCTCTCCAATACAGCATCACGCACAGATAGTGAAGTTGTTGCAGCTGTGGGTGGATAGAGGTGCTAGTCAGGACTCCACAGGCTTGAGGGATTGATAGTGGCACCCCCTGATTTGTTGGGTCTAATGATTCAGGAGGCACATGGGCAAGCCCATGTTGCAAGCGGGGAGGTTAGAAGGAATAGACCAAAAGAGTATGGCTTTTGGGCACCAGGCCATGCTTGAGGAAGACGTACAATCTGTTTGAAGAATAACGTCAGGAAGGGTGTAGTGACATATTCCAATGCCTAACGGTCCCATGTGTGAATTAGTCCATGACTACGTGGACATGATAACACCTGTTGAAGGAAAGAGATACATGCTTGTTGTGGTAGACAGGTTTTTCATGATGGCCTGAAGCTTGTCCCACTAAGCGGAAAGATGCTGAATCTGTTGCTAAGTTCTTGTGTCGCAAAGTTTTACCTCGATGGGGTTTACCTGATCGCATAAGTAGCGACAATGGACGTGAGTTTGTAGATAAAACAGTGAAGCTGATTCTACAAAAGTTAGGAATCAAACAGCGTCTCGGAGCGGTCTACCATCCTCAAAGTCAGGGGATTTGTGAAAAAATTAATGGAGTAATTAAAAAAAACGAATTGCTAAAATCTGTCAACATACAGGACTAAGCGGGGTAGTGGCACTTCCACTTGCATTAATGGTGTGTCGTTCAACTGAATTGCGTGAGTTGCTTACAGGGGAAGATGAATGGCAACTCCTTGTTTGCGTACGAGCAGCAAAGGTCCAAGTTCGTCCCTTCTGGAAGATGAGGAAGATCCAGAGGAGCGAGGACGAGAGTTGACTGAACAGTTTAGAGTGTAGTAGAAGTGACAGAGGGTAATGTGATGGATCCATTTTGAGTATTTGACTTTATTAGAGTGTGATCATATATTAAGATGACTATGTTTGATTAGTGAGAGCTTTAATATTCATTAATTTACCGTTTGAGTAATCCACGTTTGTTTTTGTTTTTATGTGACACGTTTGTTAACTGAATTGTTCTGAATACAGATCCATTTGTTGACGATAACTTTATTATTTACTTTAGGAAAGGGAATCAGCCTTGTTGCCTGGAGCAGACGTGTTCAAAACTCAATTCAAAAATAAAATGAACAATAAGATACAAGGGGGGATAGTTTAAATATTACTGAGTGATATTGAAAGATGTTTTTGGAGATACTGGTTGTTTTTTGTTTTCTCTCGACCAGCGAGTGTACAGCTGGTCCGGGGCTCCTACACTTGGACTCAGAGACTCATAACTGGCTCCTGATGAACAGCTGTTCAACCACAAGAGGGCGCAACAGTTTCTTTTTACAGACTTCACCTTGGAGTGCTGCTTTGACATCCAGATGTTCAAGTTTGTTTCTCAAGATGTTGTAAAATGTTGTTAAGAACTAGAAAAGATTTAAGTTTTCCTGGTCACATATAAAAAATATGAATATCACATTCAGTGTGATGGTTAATACATTTTCCTTTAAAGTGAGAAAACACAACAACATTCATTTATTGAACTTTTTTATGCATTACTGTTATATAATGTTATATAAGGTTTTTTTCTAGGATTGTGTAACCTGTGTTTAAAAGAGACCTGTTCACCTGTTTTCCTGTTTTCAACATCTGTAACCACAGACATATATACACAAACATATATACAGACATATATACATACATATATACATACATATATACATACATATATACATACATATAGTACACACACACACATATATATATATGTGTGTGTGTGTACTATATGTATGTATATATGTCTATGTCTGTAACTATGACAACCGCGAACAATGTTTGACTGACGGTCAAAGTGGGTGGGCTTCGTATCCGCAAGCCAATCAGACGCTCAGCTCGAACCTGCCTCATACTGAAAGTGAAAGTTAACAGAAGTTTTTCCTGCAGCTTCACATGAAGTCTGTGCTGAGGATTCAACGTTCAAGAGTCAGGATCCAGGATCTGCATCCAAAAATGAACAGTGAGTAAATGTGTGGTGTGCAGCAGCAGCAGCTGTGGTCTGGAGAGATTAAACTAAACCACTAACTGAAGTCTGAAAGAGAGCCGTGTGTTCCCCGCAGCTGTGCTCTGTCTGCGGCGCCTCCATGAAAGGAAACACACGTTCCTCAGAAGTCTGAATATAACTGTTCAAAAACCAAACAAAGACACAGACTTTATTTAAAGACTTTATTTTCACCCTGTGCTCCATGCACTGCTGTGACACGCAGACCAATGATACGGTCGAATAGTCAAAACAAAGTCAAACGCTGTCTAGACTTGAAAATCTAGTGCCCGACTACATCAGTTTTTACGGTAAAGCGTGTGAGCGGCTTCATGGTGCCTTCAAGTGCACCATGTTCTAATAAAGTGATGCTGAAATCATACACAATGTATGGTGACAATTTGGACCATTTCATTTGTTTATCTAATGAATTTTCTCAATCTGCATATGTCACCATTCATTGTGTATGATTTCAGCATCACTTTATTAGAACATGGTGCAGCAAAAGAACTTGAAATTCACCACAGAGGTAGCTGGAGACATGTAGAACAAGAATCAGGTGGAGTTGTCAGAAAACAATTTAATGACTTTTCTAAATCTGCATATGTATTTTAGAAAAGAGATTATTATTTGATTTCTGAGTTTCCGCTTTACCGTACAAACCGCCACCGCAGTCTTTCCTAACCACTTTTCCTCGCTGTTGGACTAGTCAGTGATATCAGCTGCTGCTGTGTCTGCTGTTGGTTACCTGGTTGATGTTTGGCTGTTAGCAAATATTAGAGTACAGCTGAACGTATGTACATCCCAACAACACCAATTTTTACACCCTGTTGCTTCAAGCTGAAAACTGCAAACAAACAAACTGCACACAACACATCATGTTTACTTTGTTCACATTTCAGGTGTTAAATGTCTGTCAGTGTTTTGAAGTGACATGAAGCACAAAGTAACTACAGAGTGAACTTTTCAGGAGTCTAGCATGCTGCAGCCAAAGATCCAGCCCAGTGATGGACTGTCCTTCAGGACCTGCAGTGTTTTCATGGTGTTCATGGTTCTTCAGTCTGTTGGAGGTAATTTCAACACAAAACACTCCAGTAACACATCGATGTGCAAATTCACCAACAGTTGTTGAGACATTTCACTCAAAACTCTTCGACTGAAACTTCACAGGAGACAAAAGACTTGATAAATAAAGAAATGATGTCGTTATCTGGAGAAAGCACGGCCGCTCTCACCTTCTCTACTTTTCACTGTTGTTCATGTTTGTTTCTGTTTCTTGTTTCCTTGCAGAGCAAGCAGAGTTAATTTGTCCACATCAACCAATCGTGGCCCTGGCTGGTGATGATGTCATTCTAACATGTCACCTTGAACCTCCCATCAATGTCAGGTCAAAGACCGTGGTGTGGATCAGACCTGGTTTAGAACCAAAGTACATCCATTTTCAGAACGATAGACATCTTATTTTTGAAGATCAAAATCCATCTTATCGTTACCGCACCGCTCTGTTTGTGGATGAACTGAAGAACGGAAACGTCTCCATGAAAATCTTCAGAGTGAAACTTTCTGATGCAGGAAAATATGAATGTCATCTTCCATCAGTGATGAGGGACGAGTCCATCCAACTCAGTGTTGGTAAGTCCAAATCTTTTTGTATGAGTTACAAAACGCCACAGGGTGTCTTTTAAAATTGGCGATGATTTATTCTAAAACATTAGAAAAATCAGGCCTTACCTTACTCAAACGTGCCACCCAACTACTAACACAGTGACTGTTCCATCCTCCTGACAGGCCTTCCACCCTGCACAGTGAAACCCCGTGGCGGCTTGCCTGGTCTACAATCATCAAGCTCCTCTGTCTACCTGTAGCAGCCCACAATAAATTCAGATCTCTAACACTGACTGCAAAGCAGTCTCCAGTTCTTGAACGCCCTCATACAGACATATGTTACCTCCTCCTGGCTCTGCCACCCGTACGCTCAGGACAATCCAAACTTTTCTGTCTGTTGTTCCCCATTGGTGGAACGTCCTACCAGTTTCTACAGATCAGGGGCGTCCCTCTCTACCTTCAAACACCTCCTGCTTGTTTTTTTCTGCTTCTAACATCAACTCTGGAGACAAAATGTTGACTTACTATCTAATATATCCCAGTACCTGGAGCTGGAGAGGTGCCAGTTCACTAACTGCACCCAGGGTGCCGCTCTGTGTGGCTGCCCATCACTTCACCATCTCTCACATTTGCATGTCTATGCACTTTGTGTGTGTGTCTGGTTGTATTTCAGGTAAAATGCATGTGAAGAACTTGATAAAGAAAGAATTTCCCCTCGAGGGATGTTCTGCCTGTCAGAGGACTAGATGTTATGGCTGATTGGTGTAAATCTGTGATTTGCTGAAGTGTTCAATCTGAACTCACTCTTTGAAATTCCTCCTCTCTGGTCATCAGGTGTCGTCTCCACGCCCATCATAGAGTTTGTCTCCAATAAGAACAGAGAGGTGGTTTTACAGTGTGAGGCTAAAGGCTGGTATCCAGAGCCTGAGGTGTTCTGGCTGGACGCTGAGGGAAACCTCCTCTCTGCTGGACCTACAGAGACAGTCAGATGTCCTGATGACCTCTACACTGTCAGCAGAAGATTGACTGTGGAGAAGAGCGACAACTTCACCTGTAGAGTCCAACAGAAGAACATCAACCAGACCAGAGAGACACACTTCTATGTTCCAGGTTATAAAGAGTTCAAAATAAATTAAACATATTGTTTCTGTTTTTTATCAGTTGAGGTCGAGTTTGATTAAAAAATGTCATTCTGTTCTGTGTTGTTTCATTTCAGATAATTTCTTCCCAGGCCGGTCCCATTTGTGTTGGATTTGGATCATCATCATTCTGGGTTTTCTGCTGTTCATTATTAATAGATGGAAAAAAACCAGTAAGTCCAGTCTTCATTTTCCTTTTTCATGTGGAGTTGCTGTCAGAGCTCTTCATTGGCTGTTGTGATATGTTGCAGCTAATTCCAAAGCATCAACAGATTATATAGAACAATGTTCATGATGTTCATGATTGTTCAAACATGTTCATGATTTAATGTGAAAATATTCCTGTAAACTCTGAAACAGAATGTGAAATGTAAAATGTGGTGCAGAGGTTTAAACACTCGAGTGTTGGATATTTAGTAAAACCACATGAACACAGTGAATTTAAACATGATTTCTTCTTCTGTTGACACACAGGGACCGAGAGGAAACTGACAACTGTAACACAGAATTCAAAGAAAGTGGGCAAGAACACCAAAACCATTGATGCTGAGGGTCATAGTGGTCATAGAGTCATAGTGAGTGACCAAAATGAGGAACTGGGTGACCAGGAAACAACTGTGAAAGAAGTGGAGAGAGCAGACCAACAGAGAGAGCTTCAGGACGAGGACATAATGACTGAACAAACCTTGAATGAAAACCACTAAAACCAAATATGACCTCATTAGCATTACAGAAAAGAGAACTGTAGAGGAAACAGTTCATCTGCCAGGACAGTATCAAAGTGTTTCTCAAACTAACAGGTATTACTCAGTGACAGTATCAGGAATGGACAGAGTCTGAGTGACCTGTATGTTGTGGAGAATTTGCTGAAGTCAAAGGTCGAAGGTCAGGAGTGAAGAAAGTGTTCAGGAGCCTCTGATGTCTTATGCTGTATTATTTATTGACACTTGACCAAGGAGAATTAGAGACACTCTCAAAGTTCATCAGAAGTGCCTGAGTCGGTCTCACATTCTGCCCAACTCATCCTGGTGGATCGACTTTAAACCCCAAGATAACACCACAAATACTACACGCCCAGAATGAGTCACAGAGAATGTCTTTACCCATGGAGGTGTTATTGTCAGCATGTTCTAGTCTGGAGACACAGATGTCTGTTTACGCAGATTGGACCGTCAACAACAAGCTATCTATTATGTCTATGAAGGCAGCAACAGGTCTCTGTGACCCTGGACACCACAGTGTTGAGATAGACAGGCACCTACTGTTCCCAACCAAAGCCAAACAACTGATACTGCTGAGGACCTCAAGGTCCACACGGACCTCAGCCACACGGGACCTCAGTAACCTAAGGATAGAAAATCCCATAACACTGTACGTTTACAAAGTGCTGCTTTGAAGCCAAAGATATGCAGTCCACCTGCCGTCTAATCTAAACATCAGCAAAGACGTACATCATCGGCGGACCTGAGGCGAATAAGCCATAATAAGCCATCTGTAATGACATGTACCTGTTAGTCAAGCGGTCATGCTGTTAATTATGCAACTTTGAGCCTTAATATCATCTGAACTGATGAGTTTTTTGTACCAGGCTGTAAACATGGAGACTGCCTCACTCCTGGAACCAGCCTCAAGCGGCTGCTCTTTTTTTTTTTTTCTTATTTTTAAATCTGTACGTATGTTGAATGTCGGCATTTCACAGGAGGTGAGCTGACACCTCTACAGCTACAGACAGTCTGCTAAGACTGAGATTTAAAGGGAAAGATCAGGGCACCAAGTTAGCTAGCAGCAGCCCTGCACGTTACTACATTACCTCTTTTAAACAGCGTTACTCACGTGACTGTACCTCATGTTGAAGTGGATGTAAGTTTACACTTTAAAAAAAATGTTTGTTGTTGATGTATTGTTTTGTGTTTCGTATATTTTTTTGTAGAATGATAAATTTGTATATTTTGATGAATCAAGCTGGTGTCATACCTCGACAATGGACTTTTTGAACTTTTTACAACTCACCTGAAATGACGGATCAGTAGCTGTTTGTAAATTTGATCCATTTTTTAATTTTTCATATATTTTTAACAAATATCCAGAAATCTGGTGTCAACATCATTAAAGCACTTTAAACTTTACTTTTTTTTTGTGATAGACCAACCTTCTGTTTGTGTTTTATCATTTTAATAACACAACATTCAGATCTTCACAGATTTTAACGCTGACATTACAGTTTTTTTTGTTATTTTGTTGCACTGAATCAAAGTCTTGTGACAGTCCGTTGTTGTTTACTGAACATCACACCTGATGCACTACAGAGCAAAATAAAGTGCAGACATGACATGACTGTGTCAGTTTACTTCACTGCTCCTGATGAACAGCTGCTCAACCACAAAAGGGTGCAACAGTTTTTATGACAGACGCACAGCAAAATACTTCCAATAGTTTCTTTATCCTCTGCAACATAAGGCCTATTTTCTCTGCCTCCTGTCCAAAATGACCTACCCAAAATAAATGGAGTATATATTCACAACTACAAGGGCTGTGTGTATAATGTTGGTCTCAAAAGAAAGCTAAGACGTGTGAGATTACTACAGAAGTCAGAATCAAGATATTTGTTACTGTGTTTGATGAAGGTCGAAAATTTAAAAACAACAGATTACTGAGAGTGAAAACCTTCTTTGAAACAGAGGATAGAGCCCAGTTCATCTATGAATTAGTAAAGTAATATCTGATGAGTGTCTGTGCTAAAAAAGAGAACCTGAGCAGTTTTACAGATGCTTTAACTCAGTTTGTCCAAGTGGAAACACCACGTGTGCCATTTGGGCACATTTTGGCACCATATGCCGTTTACCTTTCTCATTATTACAATTGGTATTAAACTTTACAAAATATTAGTATAATTAAGAATGAAAACTTTGCATCTTTTCTCTTTGCCATTGTTGTGAAAAACTACTTTTTGAGGCCTGAACTTTGTGCGTTCTGCCCATTGAAGCGCTAAAGTGAAACTCACTGAGGCATTGCGCGGATCAATATCTCGGCAACCCATTGGTCGATTCTGATGATTGACACCTCTATCGAGCAGTCAGAGCGAGGAGACTCTTCACCTTTGAAACGCCAAGGATGATCCAGAATGAAGTAAACCCAAAGGTAGTATATCTTGATACTTGACTCTAAAAGCAACCGGTGTCTGTATGTAAACAACCAGGACCTTCGTGATTCATTTCAAACTAAATGACACATCTGGTACAGTCCAAAAAATCAGCTCCTTACTCCTTTCCTAAACACTTTTCCTTGACCTCGATAGAAAACGTCACAAGGTCATAAGGAAAAATGTGAAGGAGAGGTCATAAGGAGTTAGGAGAAGACCACGACGGCGATTGTTATTGACGTGACCTGTGGTAAAACTACAAAGTCCAGAAGATGGACTACAAAACTGAAACTAGCAGAAGCACTACAGTGGACAAACATGTGATTCAATGTTGCCTCTTCTGAATGTATTCCTGTAATATTGTGATACTATTCCATTGTGAGACAAAACACAACATTAGTTTATTCACAGGTGTCCAGCCATGCTTCACCTCTTTGACTATTCTTGACTCTTTGAGCAGCAACCTGTGAAGTGTCAGAGACTACATGTGTTACAGAGTCTCTGTTTACACTGAGGTTTACAGTTGTTACATAATCAGAACCATGAAGAGATGAGATGAAACATTCAGGTGATGCAAAAAACAAACCAATTATTCTGAGACTGAGCTGCACAGTCCAAAACAAAACAAGATATCAGATATAGTTATCAGTGATCTGATTGGTGACTCTGTTCTGAAATGTAACCTGCCAAAAAAAAAATACAGGAAAAACAACACAAGCTCGAAGTTCAGTCCAGGGAGGGGAAGTGGTGATGACTTCTAACCACAGAGATGAAAAGTGAGTTCAGTCGAAAATAAAGACCTGAACCTGTCACTCGACATTCAACTGTCTTTGTCAGAAGATTCAGGATTTGCATCAGAAAAGAAACGGTAAGAAAAACATTTTGTAACTTTGTTTCAAACTAACTTGTTGCTGTATGGTGAATGTGTGGATGTTATTACTGTAATGTTCATGGCTCATAATGCGTCGTTAAATATCTTCAGTCCTGTATTGTGGGTAGAATAGTTCCACTTGTATTCAACTCAAGTAATTTTGTGTATTTTGAGAGTAAGATCGTCAGTATTTCCTTTCTTTGGTTCATAAAATGGAAACTAAATTCATATGTTTGTACGTACTATTTATATGCAAACAATGAGTTTAAAACTAATCTAAACTTTGTTGGTGATCCAGTATGGATTAGTTAGAAAGTCAGGCTTTCTTCCAGATTATCATCTACAGTATGAAGCTGATTATAAAAAATAGATGAACCCCAAACAAAATGTCACCAGAACACTGACGGCTAAAAAACAGGAAGCAGAGGAGCTGTGCAGCAGTTTTGTGGTTTTTATTTGCACTGCAGTGAACACGTATAACTCATGCTCGAGTGAGACTGAATCCAGAAGTCCTACACACTGCTGTACTAAACATTACAGAAACATAAAACATAGCTACACAGAGTCATATGTGGGCAGAGGAAGCTCAGAGGATAAAAGTAGAGCCAAGACAACGGGCACTAAATCACAAAAATACAGATTTCTATGTAAAGTTGCAACAAACACATCAGATTTACTTTGTTCACATTTCAGGTGTTAAATGTCTGTCAGTGTTTTGAAGTGACATGAAGCACAAAGTAACTACAGAATGAACTTTCCAGGAGTCCAGCATGCTGCAGCCAAAGATCCAGCTCAGTGATGGACTGTCCTTCAGGACCTGCAGTGTTTTCATGGTGTTCATGGTTCTTCAGTCTGTTGGAGGTAATTTCAACACAAAACACTCCAGTAACACATCGATGTGCAAATTCACCAACAGTTGTTGAGACATTTCACTCAAAACTCTTCGACTGAAACTTCACAGGAGACAAAAGACTTGATAAATAAAGAAATGATGTCGTTATCTGGAGAAAGCACGGCCGCTCTCACCTTCTCTACTTTTCACTGTTGTTCATGTTTGTTTCTGTTTCTTGTTTCCTTGCAGAGCAAGCAGAGTTAATTTGTTCACATCAACCAATCGTGGCCCTGGCTGGTGATGATGTCATTCTACCATGTTACCTTGAACCTCCCATCGATGTCAGTTCAAAGACCGTGATATGGATCAGACCTGGTTTAGAACCAAAGTACATCCATTATCACAAAGATGGACGACTGAATTTTGAGATTCAAAATCCATCTTATCATAATCGCACCGCTCTGTTTGTGGATGAACTGAAGAACGGAAACGTCTCCATGAAAATCTTCAGAGTGAAACTTTCTGATGCAGGAGAATATATATGTCATCTTCCATCAATGCCAAAGGAAGCGTCCATCCAACTCAGTGTTGGTAAGTCAGACTTGCTGCCACGAGCAGTTTGATACAAATCAGTGACGTATGTTATAATTCCTCCTCTCTGGTCATCAGGTGTCGTCTCCACGCCCGTCATAGAGTTTGTCTCCAATAAGAGCAGAGAGGTGGTTTTACAGTGTGAGGCTAAAGGCTGGTATCCAGAGCCTGAGGTGTTCTGGCTGGACGCTGAGGGAAACCTCCTCTCTGCTGGACCTACAGAGACAGTCAGAGGTCCTGATGACCTCTATACTGTCAGCAGAAGATTGACTGTGGAGAAGAGCGACAGCTTCACCTGTAGAGTCCAACAGAAGAACATCACCCAGACCAGAGAGACACACTTCTATGTTCCAGGTTATAAAGAGTTCAAAATAAATTCAACATATTGTTTCTGTTTTTTAATCAGTTGAGGTCGAGTTTGATTAAAAAATGTCGTTCTGTTCTGTGTTGTTTCATTTCAGGTCATTTCTTCACAGTTCAGACTTTGAGTTGGATTTGGATCATCATCATCATCATCATCTTCAGCATCATCATCATCTTGTTTTGCCTGCTGGTCATTTATTCACATAATATTTCAGTAAGTGTCCGTCTTCATTTTCCTTTTTCATGTGGAGTTGCTGTCAGAGCTCTTCATTGGCTGTTGTGATATGTTGCAGCTAATTCCAAAGCATCAACAGATTATATAGAACAATGTTCATGATGTTCATGATTGTTCAAACATGTTCATGATTTAATGTGAAAATATTTCTGTAAACTCTGAAACAGAATGTGAAATGTAAAATGTGGTGCAGAGGTTTAAACACTCGAGTGTTGGATATTTAGTAAAACCACATGAACACAGTGAATTTAAACTGATTTCTTCTTCTGTTGGCACACAGGGACCGAGAGGAGATTGTAACACAGAATTCAAAGAAAGTGGGCAAGAACACCAAAGCCAGTCAGAGCAACGGGTCAGACTGTGCCATGTTGCACAAACAAGATGAGCAACTGGACAACCAGGAACCAACTGAGGATGAAATGACAACTGAACAAACTTCAAACAACCAGAAAAACCTAAAACCAAGTATTACCTTACAGAAAAGTCACGAAGAGCCAAACGTAAGGAGTCAGAGTGAAAATAGAAGAGATGGAGGAACTGTAGAGGAAACAGTTCAAACTCCAGGACAGTGTTGTGGAGAAATTGCTGAAGTCAAAGTTGAGGTCAGGAGAAAAGAAAGTGTTCAGGAGCCTCTGATGTCTGATGCTGTAATATTTACTATAGTTCGAAGATCATCTTTGTAAAGACTGCAGACACGTAATGAAGAAGGAAACTTTAGTGAAGGTGGTCTGCAGTCTTTGAGGTGTGACTGAAGAGTCCTGCTTAAATCACAGAGAGAGTCATAGTTGTACTTTGCACCCTGACAATTGAATCATCTCGTCATCCTGTTGCCTTCATTCGTCTCCCGTGTTCTTGTTCTTGGTTCTGTTTTTGTTTCTTGTCTTGGAGTATTGGACTTGTTTTTTTTTTAATTCTGGACTTTAATTGTGAGAGAATGAATGAATGAGTTTTCTCAATCTGCATATGTCACCATTCTTTGTGTATGATTTCAGCATCACTTTATTAGAACATGGTGCAGTAAAAGAACTTGAGATTCACCCCAGAAGTAGCTGGGGACATGTAGAACAAGAATCAGGTGGAGGTGTCAGAAAACTATTTTATTTGTCTATTTAATGACTTTTCTAAATCTGCATGTATCTTAGAAAAGAGATTATTATTTGATTTCTGAGTTTCCGAGGTGCACTTGAAGGCATCATGAAGCCGCTCACACGCTTACACGCATACAAACCGATGTAGTCGGGTCTTTTTTTTTTTACCTTCCATGTCCCTTTAGGGGCTCCGTAGGTTGACAACCTGAAACATGGATCATGACTAAAGTTGGTTGATGAGTTCTCAAATTCTTTTATGAACTCAGTGTAGACACACAGTTGTTGCAAACTTTGTGACTCAATTAGAGACTTCTGCTCTGACTGCAGACTTGTGACAGCACAACTTCGTATGCGCGAAGTTACCGCTGAGTGATCCCAGTAGAGTTGTCACGATACCAAAATGAGTAACCACGATACTATACCAGACAAAGTATCACGGTTCCGGGTATTATCGCGATACTGCAGCCTTTTTTTATTATTATTGTTATTATTATTATTATTATTTTTCGTAACTGCAATGTATTTGCACAAGTTATAAGTACTTATTAATTACTAATGTTGTTTGGTGCATGATAAACATTATACTGGGGAAGTAAAAATTAGACTGAAACAAGTGTGAAACAACGAGTTTGGTTTTTTGAGCAAAACTAGTGTTGTCAGTCATAGACATATATACGTAGACGCGCTGAATCGTACATCAACGTTGCCGCCATTTCGGATGTGGCAAAGTAACTGGCAACACATGGAAAAAGCTGTGCAAGAGTATTCTTTTCCAAGGTTTTTAACTTACACACACACAGACTGCAATTGTATAGCTGTATAGTATATATATATGTATGTTCATCAATGCCCCCCGTGTAGCTGTAAACACTCAGCATTAGAAAAATACATACGTTGGTTTGGTGCTTACATAAGGAGTAAACATTTATAATCTCACTTTAAAAGTTACATACTTGTTTTTGGTGCCTGTTTGTTTCCCAGATATATTAGTGTGTGTGTGAATGGGTGTATAAGAGGCATTAACTTAAAGAACTTTGTAGAAAGGCGCTTTATGAAGTTCAGTACATTTCCTGTTATAGTTTACAGGAAGATCTGCCACATCCAATATGGCGGACATGTTAAAAATAATTGCAGCAGCTAACGAAGACGCAGTGGCGGACTCCCCGCTCGGGCCCGGTTTCTTCTGCCGTGGTGAGCGTGTTGTCTTGTGTTTGTGACTGTAAGCCGTGCACGTGTCAGACAGAACTTTAGCTGGTTGTTTGTTTTGAAGCGAGTTTCTATGGAAGGAGCTGTCAGGAGTTGCAGGCAGAACACACGAACAGCCAATCAGCTAACAGATGGGCGGACCCAGCGTGCAGAAACAGCCTATCATATCCTCGGACGTCACCAGTAACAGGCAACAGCCAATCATTCAGCAGCTGTGTGGTTCGGTTGCAGTAGTTGCCATGTTGGTTTGTTTACAAGGGAGTAGCATGCAGTGAGAAGCCGGGAGGAGAGCAGAGGCGGCCGCTATGTAGCGGAGACTGGCACCGGTAGTATAGTAATCCACGGTAGTACCGTCGTGTAGAATTTCTAGTATAGTAGGAACCGTTATGATTTGGCACCGCGGGGTACCGTGTATACCGTGGGTATCGTGCAACTCTAGATCCCAGGGTGTTTTTATGAGTTTTGGGAAGTTCGAGTCTTGTTACCGATTCTGATCAGTTACTCTCAGATGAATCTATGTATGTGCTCTCTTTCTGCTCTTCTTGTATATCTGTAAATTCTTGGTGTTGTTTAAGTGTAAATACTGTATATATAAGTACTTTATATAATTACTTATTCACATTCATTAAAGTCTGCTGTCAGAGGTGGTTTTACAGGTGTTTGATTGAGTAGTCGGGCTTCATTCCACACACCTCAGCTCCAACGATCTATGAGTCAGGAGGCATAAGAGGCAAATTGGACAAATGCCAAGCTCACTTATGATGAAACTGCCTCATTGGACTGTACATGTTTTGTTCTGGGAAATAAGACGAAACAGTGTCACATTGCAGACCAGTGACAGGTGATTAAAAGTTGAAAGTAAAGAACCGAAGGCTTTGCCAACTCTTTACAGTCTTTGTCCGTGGATTCAACATCTAAATATTCAAGTATTTTTCTCTTCCAACTTCAATCAAGTCTGTCTTATTTCCTGAGTGATGTGTATCAGCAGATTTAGAAGCGTGTTTACACAAAAATACCCAGTTTTAAGTGTGTATACTGTGTACTACACCACTGGTGGAAACATTGCAGTAGTCTATTAGGTCATCCAAAGCTGGAGACCCTCCCCACTTAAAGGTGGAAACAGATATCTCTTGTCTCTGTTGGTGATGAATCATCAGGGTGGTCTTTATAGGTAATTTGAATTTTTAATGACTCACCTGTTTAAATTATGTTAAGGCTTAAAGTTATGCAGAATTAAGAGCATGAACAGTGGGTGTGTTCACAGGTGACTTGTTTGAGCAACCAGACTTCATTCCACCTGCCTCACGTACAATGATCCATTCTCAGATAAGCTCGGACGCAGAAGAGGCAGGTCATCCTCATGTTTTGTGCAGAGAAGAAAGAATTGAGGAAATGAATTTCAGAGCAGTGAGTAAAGAACAAAAGGCTTCATTCGACATCTGACGCTCAGGATTCATGATTTGGATCGTAAAATGTGAGAAAAATGTTTCTTAACTTTATTTCAAACTAACTTGTTGCTGTATGGTGAATGTGTGAATGTGTTGTGTGCAGCAGCTGAGGTCTGAACAGATGAACTGAGGCCTGTAAAGAGTGAAAGAACTCCTCCCCGAGCTGAAACAAACATGTTTTTTGTCTTAACTTTATGTCTCGCTTGATGTTGAAGGCTCATAACGTGTCTATAAAAATGATAAAATGGTGGAGGATGTCTTTACTCCATATTCGTAGCTGTCTTTTTAAACTCATGGATTCTGGAAGATTGTGTCGTAGCATCTGTCTGTCTCTCAGACGTAGAAGCTGGTTCATGAAATGAAATGAAACATGTTTTATTTGTTTTGTGCTCATGAAAGTTCAAACCTCTGTGAGCTTCAGTCTGTGGAGATAACTGCAGTTTAATTTCTAACCACTAGATGTCAGTGTTACACATACAGTTACATATTGTTCCTTCAGATGTCTGTCAGTGTTTTGAAGTGACATGAAGCACAAAGTAACTACAGAGTGAACTTTTCAGGAGTCCAGCATGCTGCAGCCAAAGATCCAGCCCAGTGATGGACTGTCCTTCAGGACCTGCAGTGTTTTCATCTTCATGGTTCTTCAGTCTGTTGGAGGTAATTTCAACACAAAACACTCCAGTAACACATCGATGTGCAAATTCACCAACAGTTGTTGAGACATTTCACTCAAAACTCTTCGACTGAAACTTCACAGGAGACAAAAGACTTGATAAATAAAGAAATGAAGTCGTTATCTGGAGAAAGCACGGCCGCTCTCACCTTCTCTACTTTTCACTGTTGTTCATGTTTGTTTCTGTTTCTTGTTTCCTTGCAGAGCAAGCAGAGTTAATTTGTCCACATCAACTAATCGTGGCCCTGGCTGGTGATGGTGTCATTCTACCATGTCACCTTGAACCTCCCACTGATGTCAGTTCAAAGACCGTGATATGGACCAGACCTGATTTAGACCCAAAGTACATCCATTATCACAAAGATGGACGACAGAATTTTGAGATTCAAAATCCATCTTATCATTTACGCACCAGACTGTTTGTGGATGAACTGGAGAACGGAAACGTCTCCATGAAAATCTTCAGAGTGAAACTTTCTGATGCAGGAAAATATATCTTTTATCTTCCATCAGTGCAGAAGGAAGCGTCCATCCAACTCAGTGTTGGTAAGTCAGACTTGCTGCCACGAGCAGTTCGATACAAATCAGTGACGTATGTTATAATTCCTCCTCTCTGGTCATCAGGTGTCGTCTCCACGCCCGTCATAGAGTTTGTCTCCAATCAGAGCAGAGAGGTGGTTTTACAGTGTGAGGCTAAAGGCTGGTATCCAGAGCCTGAGGTGTTCTGGCTGGACGCTGAGGGAAACCTCCTCTCTGCTGGACCTACAGAGACAGTCAGAGGTCCTGATGACCTCTATAATGTCAGCAGAAGATTGACTGTGGAGAAGAGCGACAACTTCACCTGTAGAGTCCAACAGAAGAACATCACCCAGACCAGAGAGAGACACTTCTATGTTCCAGGTTATAAAGAGTTCAACATAAATTCAACATATTGTTTCTGTTTTTGAACAGTTGAGGTCGAGTTTGATTAAAAAATGCCGTTCTGTTCTGTGTTGTTTCATTTCAGATGATTTCTTCACAGTTCAGTCTTTGAGTCAGACTTGGATCATCATCACCATCATCATCCTTGTTTTGCTGCTGGTCATTCTTCTCACAGTGAAATATTTATGTAAGTGTCGTGAGGTGTCTGCACATAGATGCATAGTTCCCTACTAACATTAGTATTATTGACTACATATGGTTTACATGAAGATACTTGTTTTGTCACAGTAGCTGTTATCTTAAGGCCATCTGGACTTTGAGGTAATTTAGATAGAAAGGTATTTCGGGTCCCAAATGGTGTTTTTTTTCCTGTGTCTATCTCCGTTTACGAGGTTGAGGAAGAGATCAGGTCAAGAGATCAAAGGGCCATTTGTTGGGGTATCCTGGGAGAGGAGGCTCTCTCTCTTTCTCTGGCCTTTTATGACACAAGAGTTATAAACATTATTTATTTGGAATGCATGTTCTGGAAGTTCCTCCATGGTATATAAGAGCTTGCCCTGTATAGTTCGGGAGAGTCTCTCATCATTCGGCCAGGAGCTCTCCAAGTAGTTTCTACTTGCTTCGACACTGTGCTTATTGTAATAAACTTGTTATACGACTAAGACGGTGTCGGCGGAGTTTCTCTTCAAACATCTTCATCAGCATCACCACAGAAAATACACTACAGTCTTCTTCATTTTCCTTTTTCATGTGGACTTGAGAGTGTAAATAAGATGTTTTTAATCATTCAAAGTCGGCTATATATATATATATATATATATATATATATATATATATATGTGTGTGTAAATATTTATTTGTATATTTTTTAAATAAAAAAAAGTGTAAAAACAGATATGATATATACATATATATATATATATATATATGTATATATATATATATATATATATATATATATACACACACACACCTTTTTATATGTGCATAGTTTTTGTACTTTGTTGAAGTCGAGCCAGTCAAGTCCTCTGTCTTGTTCTTTACCTGTACCTGTGTCTGTACATGTTTGGTGTTTGTACTAAGAGAGCAAAGTGTAACCGGAGTCAAAGTCCTCGTGTGTGTTCACTTACCTGGAGAATTAAAGTGACTCTGATTGACCTGTCTCCATGATGCAGACCAGTGAAGGAAAGCCAAGAATCATGTCAGACCCATGAGAGCACTAAGACTTCTCTGGTCAGCACACCGCTAACTGAGAGTAAATAAGATGTTTTCATGTTTACATGTACAGTGTATGTTTGATAATGTGTATGCATGCTTTTATTGTCTTAATCAATTCTTGTGTTTATACATGTTGGTCTGTTTAATGTTGCAGAGTGAATGCTGCCAACTTCTTCTGTGCTGAACTCCAAATCCTTTTCAAGTCATTCAGGTTATAATCAACTTAATTACTGATCAGAATGATCAATTAAAAGTTTATTTCATGAGACTGAAATCAATTTATTGGCTCTCATTCTCTCTTCTTTAAAGAAACAACATGTGACTTTATGTGTAACATTGACATCTAGCGGTTAGAAACGAGCACTGCAGTCAGATTTTAATTCAGTAGAGTCATCATCATGATTTCATCTGCCCAGTCATCCACACCGACACTCCGCAGCACTGCTGCAAAGAAGGACGGTCCAAGAAGATCCGGTTCATCCAACCGGACCAAACACTCCATCACAGGTGACTTACAGCTGCTAACGTGTGAACATCACGTGTGCCGATTGTGTCTGTAGGTAGAGGTGAGTCATGAAACAGTGTCAGTGATGGTGTGACTGCAGATCTCACTGCGAGCAAACATGGTTCAACATTAAAACACAGTTTTTAGAATGGAGTCTGGTCGAGCATGTGGAGGGTATTTAGACTTTAACAATGAACCTTATGGACAGTACAAAGTAAAGAGCGTGGAGCTTAATTACTACAAACAAAATGTGTTTTTATTTATTTGTTTAAATCAATATATGTCAGGCAGATCCAAACTATGTGACACATCCATGATATCCTCACTTTAAAATGTACATCATATATTTATATTTGTGTATGAATGATGATGACCAGAAGGTTTTATTGGTGGTCGAGATAAGACATTAGAAGAACAGGGTGTGGTCAGAGATGATCCATCAACATAAAATACAGATGTGGCACAGCTTCCTTAAAGCAACATTGTGTATAAAGTTGTATTTGTTGTGGTTTGTGTGGTAACTATGTTCAGCTGTACTCGAGTATTTGTTCTGATTACATTACTTCTGATCAAAAACTAGCAATCGACGACTTTCCTGACAGCCGAACATCATCCAGGTCCCCAGCAGCAGCTGATATCACTGACTAGTCCAGCAGCAGTCAGCCCAGCTCGGCGTCTGTCTTTCAGCCTTTTATTTCACCAAGCTCTCACCAACCACTAAAAGTCAGTCCCACATTTACTCTTGTCCTCTAGACTCTGTCCTTTTCTCTTCTAAGCTTCCTCCGTCAGCGTCCTCTTACCTTACTTAGCCTCAGGACATCAGAGGGAAAACCAGAAAACATTTTCTCCATAAAATATGATCCAGTTTCACCAGAATTAGTGAAATAGTTGCTGCTGTGTGACTTACATTACATTCTCTCTCTTCAGTTTCCAGATTAAAAAACTTTTGTCCAGCATGCTGCAGCCAAAGATCCAGCCCAGTGATGGACTGTCCTTCAGGACCTGCAGTGTTTTCATCTTCATGGTTCTTCAGTCTGTTGGAGGTAATTTCAACACAAAACACTCCAGTAACACATCGATGCGCAAATTCACCAACAGTTGTTGAGACATTTAACTCAAAACTCTTCGACTGAAACTTCACAGGAGACAAAAGACTTGATAAATAAAGAAATGATGTCGTTATCTGGAGAAAGCACGGCCGCTCTCACCTTCTCTACTTTTCACTGTTGTTCATGTTTGTTTCTGTTTCTTGTTTCCTTGCAGAGCAAGCAGAGTTAATTTGTTCACATCAACCAATCGTGGCCCTGGCTGGTGATGATGTCATTCTACCATGTCACCTTGAACCTCCCATCGATGTCAGTTCAAAGACCGTGATATGGATCAGACCTGGTTTAGTCCCAAAGTACATCCATTTTCAGAACAATAGACATCTTACTTTTGAAAATCAAAATCCATCTTATCATTTCCGCACCAGACTGTTTGTGGATGAACTGGAGAACGGAAACGTCTCCATGAAAATCTTCAGAGTGAAACTTTCTGATGCAGGAAGATATATATGTTATCTTCCATCAATGCAGAAGGAAGCGTCCATCCAACTCACTGTTGGTAAGTCAGACTTGCTGCCACGAGCAGTTTGATACAAATCAGTGACGTATGTTATAATTCCTCCTCTCTGGTCATCAGGTGTCGTCTCCACGCCCGTCATAGAGTTTGTCTCCAATCAGAGCAGAGAGGTGGTTTTACAGTGTGAGGCTAAAGGCTGGTATCCAGAGCCTGAGGTGTTCTGGCTGGACGCTGAGGGAAACCTCCTCTCTGCTGGACCTACAGAGACAGTCAGAGGTCCTGATGACCTCTATACTGTCAGCAGAAGATTGACTGTGAGGAAGAGCCACATCTTCACCTGTAGAGTCCAACAGAAGAACATCAACCAGACCAGAGAGACACACTTCTATGTTCCAGGTTATAAAGAGTTCAAAAGAAATTCAACATATTGTTTCTGTTTTTTAACAGTTGAGGTCGAGTTTGATTAAAAAATGTCGTTCTGTTCTGTGTTGTTTCATTTCAGGTCATTTCTTCACAGTTCAGTCTTTGAATCACACTGACGTCATCATCATCATCTCTAGCATCATCATCATCTCTGGCATCATCACTCTTGTTTTGCTGCTGGTCATTGTTCCCACAGTGATATATTTCAGTAAGTCACGTCTTCATTTTCCTTTTTCATGTGGAGTTGCTGTCAGAGCTCTTCATTGGCTGTTGTGATATGTTGCAGCTAATTCCAAAGCATCAACAGATTATATAGAACAATGTTCATGATGTTCATGATTTAATGTGAAAATATTCCTGTAAACTGTGAAACAGAATGTGAAATGTAAAATGTGGTGCAGAGGTTTAAACACTCGAGTGTTGGATATTTAGTAAAACCACATGAACACAGTGAATTTAAACTGATTTCTTCTTCTGTTGACACACAGACAGCACAGGGACCGAGAGGACACAAAGAACTGTAATGAAGTTAACCAGTTTGCACAAGAACACCAAAGCCAGTCAGAGCAACGGGTCAGACTGTGCCATGTTGCCCAAACAAGATGAGCAGCTGGACAACCAGGAAGCAACTGAGGATGAAATGACGACTGAACAAACTTCAAACAACCAGAAAAACCTAAAACCAAGTATTACCTTACAGAAAAGTCACGAAGAGCCAAACGTCAGGAGTCAGAGTGAAAATAGAAGAGATGGAGGAACTGTAGAGGAAACAGTTCAAACTCCAGGACAGTGTTGTGGAGAAATTGCTGAAGTCAAAGGTCAATGTTGAGGTCAGGAGAGAAGAAAGTGTTCAGGAGCCTCTGATGCTGATGTATTTAGTGAATCCTCTTTGTAAAGACTGCAGACACGTAATGAAGAAGGAAACTTTAGTGAAGTTGGTCTGCAGTCTTTGAGGTGTGACTGAAGAGTCCTGCTTAAATCACAGAGAGTCATAGTTGTACTTTGCACCCTGACAATTGAATCATCTCGTCATCCTGTTGCCTTCATTCTTCTCCCGTGCTCTTGTTCTTGGTTCTGTTTTTGTTTCTTGTCTTGGATTATTGGACTTGGTTTTTTTTTTTCTAATTCTGAACTTTAATTGTTTAAATGTCACGGGTCACTTCCTGTTACTGTACCCTGACACCCTGAACCAGTGAAGGAAAGCCAAGAATCATGTCAGACCCATGAGAACACTAAGACTTCTCTGGTCAGCACACCGCTAACTGAGAGTAAATAAGATGTGTTCATGTTTACATGTACAGTGTATGTTTGATAATGTGTATGCATGCTTTTATTGTCTTAATCAATTCTTGTGTTTATACATGTTGGTCTGTTTAATGTTGCAGAGTGAATGCTGCCAACTTCTTCTGTGCTGAACTCCAAATCCTTTTCAAGTCATTCAGGTTATAATCAACTTAATTACTGATCAGAATGATCAATTAAAAGTTTATTTCATGAGACTGAAATCAATTTATTGGCTCATTCTCTCTTCTTTAAAGAAACAACATGTGACTTTATGTGTAACACTGACATCTAGCGGTTAGAAACGAGTACTGTAGTCAGATTTTAATACAGTAGAGTCTCCATGAAAATCTTCAGAGTGAAACTTTCTGATGCAGGAAAATATGAATGTTATCTTCCATCAATGCAGAAGGAAGCGTCCATCCAACTCAGTGTTGGTAAGTCAGACTTGCTGCCACGAGCAGTTTGATACAAATCAGTGACGTATGTTATAATTCCTCCTCTCTGGTCATCAGGTGTCGTCTCCACGCCCGTCATAGAGTTTGTCTCCAATCAGAACAGAGAGGTGGTTTTACAGTGTGAGGCTAAAGGCTGGTATCCAGAGCCTGAGGTGTTCTGGCTGGACGCTGAGGGAAACCTCCTCTCTGCTGGACCTACAGAGACAGTCAGAGGTCTTGATGACGTCTATACTGTCAGCAGAAGATTGACTGTGGAGAAGAGCGACAACTTCACCTGTAGAGTCCAACAGAAGAACATCACCCAGACCAGAGAGACACACTTCTATGTTCCAGGTTATAAAGAGTTCAAAATAAATTCAACATATTGTTTCTGTTTTTTAACAGTTGAGGTCGAGTTTGATTAAAAAATGTTGTTCTGTTCTGTGTTGTTTCATTTCAGATAATCTCATCCCAGTTCAGTCCCCGTCCTTAATGTATTGGATTTACAGCATTCCTCTTGTCATTGTTTTGTCGCTGCTCTCTATTATAAGAATGGTGTATTACTGTGCAGTAAGTCACGTCTTCATTTTCCGTTTTTGTGTCTCTTCATTGGCTGTACTGTAGTAGATGAGATCGGTCTTGTTTTGAGATCGGTCTCAAGCTCCCTTTTGAAGGTCTTTGAATCAACCACGTCTACTGCAAGTACTTGGCTGTTAACAGCTGAATAATTTTGTTTTATGTTGTGACAACGTGTTGTTAAGGTCTGGTTTGGTTTAGGCCAAGTGTAGCTTTGCTACCTTACACTTACACCTAGCTTAGTTTTATTTCTGCTTACTATTCTAAGTTCAAAAAGTTGAATGCTGCCCTGGATTTACAGACTGCTCTGTGTTTCTTGGCCAGTCTTGAAGTAGTCCTGATGTCCTCTTGTCTTGGCTACCAAGACGAGTCTGAGACCTTTTAAAAAGACTGATCTCGAGTTATAATGCTGAGACGAAGAAAAGTTTCTCATGTTGGTGTTAGAGTAAGTTAACGCTTATTTCCAATTCAACCATCATGTTTCTGTTGTACTTCTTTAGTTTCCTTCCTAGTTTAACAATTTCTCCTTCTGTTGGCACACAGGTAAAAAAAAAGAATATCCAATACCAAATGTGACTATACAAAACAAGGAACCAGAGAACATCTGGAGGTGGAGATGAAGAACCAGGACTGGATGGTGTGGGAATGCTGACAGGGATACCAGAAGCGTAGCTTTTAAAAAACAGTCCTGGCACGTGATTGGACATTATGACTGGCCTGCTGCTTTTATGTTTGAAAGGCATGACTGCTTGTTCAGTTTGAAGATAGATCTCACATTTAAAGTACTGTTACTACTGTAGCAGGGTTGGCAGACTCACGGAAATTGCAGCTTTAGTCATGTTGGGCACCTGTTTCTACGAATTCCTCAGTATCTTGGGTGCGGTCGAGTAGTCAAAAAATGAGTTCCTAAGTCCTTTCCTAACCACTTTACCTTGACCTCGGTGGAAAACGTCACAAAGAAAGATGTGAAGGAGAGGTGATGAGGAGTTAGGAGAAGACGACTGCTCTCACACTTAAAACTACATCCTTTAAGTTTTCATTCATGAACACAGTCACATTCCGGCAGCCACGTTGCTTTGAAAGATATTTAATTCAACGTTCAGTAACAAAAGGAGACGGTCTGTAGGCACAGAAGTTTGGGTTTTGTGAGTTTCTGACCCAGAAGGTTGACGTTTTGGCTTCTTAGTGAACTCGTCTGGCTCCAGATCCAAACCACAACATGAAATGTTCTCTGTCGTCGTTTTCAGAGTTGATATTCAGCATCTTTAAATGTGTTATATTCAATATTGGCAGCTTCATTTAAAATATAAGTACTGTATAAACAAACAAGTTACATTTAACAAAATCTTGATGATAAACAGTCAAAGATCGATCAGTTCTCCACGTCACGTTGGACCAAATCTCAGCCGCTCAGAAGTCCAAAACTTTCCAGAGCCCCACAGTCGAGGCTCAGGAGGTCCAGATCACCTGATGGTGCGGTACATCATGAAGTCGACCGTGGTGCATCGCGGGAACTTCCCGATGGAGCTCTCCTCCACCGGCGTGTAGACTTTGATCTGCCGCATGTGTGTGTCCCTGCCGTTCTGGTGGTTGGCGAGCACAGCGATCTGGATCATGAAGGTGCTGATGGGCTCGTTTGTCCTCTAAGACACACACACAACAAAATATTGAGGTTCAATGCCGAGCAAGACATCATGTCACATGTTGTAAAGAAGAAGAAGGAGCCATGGATGGCCGAGGATGACGAGTTGCTCACCTGATTCATTAGAGAGATGTGAATCCAACCGCTTGGCTCGACCATTTCTAACTGCTGCAGAGAGGAAGAGGAGGATGGTGAGAAGACAGCAGATCATTCAAGTTTTGGATGAAACTCTGTGACAGCCTGAGCTTTTAGAGTCCTTACTCTGATCTCTTGCAAGTTGTGGAAGTTGTTGCCCACTCTGACAGAGATCTTACTGGGTGTGTAGCTCTCATCGGACTTATAATCAGCATAAATACACAACATCTTCACCGTCGTTCTCCTCCTGAACAACAACAAACAAAGAGAAGGTCTGATGGACTGGAAAACACATTCTACGACATCCCAGACTTCCTGTTGTCGTAAATTCCCAAGAACTTCCTGCTACCTGAACTGTATGTTGACTAAATGCGGTTGGGATCCGTCTGACTGCCAGTAGGTCTCCAGGTTGTCGTCCCTCAGCTGATCCACTCCGAAACCTGGACGTGGAGTGGACATCAAAACAACATCAGACTCAGCTCACCCCTACAGCAGACTGTACGTTAGGCTTGAGGCTCACCGGGTTTACAGGAGGAGAGGGACCACACCGCCTGGGAGCCGATCTCCCGGACCGTCCCAGTCCGCTCTAACTGCTTCGGGTCGGCGCCGGGTGGTGTCTTGCTCGGGGTGGCCATCCTTTAACTACGAAGAAAGAAAGAACTCAACAACTTAATGCCAAACTCCCTTTAACTTTCTACGATTTTAACGTTCACTTTGATATTAAAATATATAAATAAACATTGAAAGTTTATGAGACTTCGTAGATCCTTCAGGGAAATTCGGCACATACGTGATGCTTATATCGCTAACATCTGTGACCAAAAGGAAGGAGATGGTCGAGGACTTGCGGTGGACTAGATCTATCCTGAGCACAGGGTGAAGAGCTGGAGGACTATTGATACTTGGACAACAGACTGTACTGAAGATGCGATAATTCTACTCTAATATGTGCAGCAGGGTGATGCAGATGCCAGCGACATAAAGAAACTGAGCAGACTGATGGCGGATCTGTGCCGCTCTGTGATGGCTCTGTGCTGGCTCTGTGATGGATCTGTGCTGGCTCTGTGATGGATCGGTGCCACTCTGTGCCGCTCTGTGATGGCTCTGTGCCGCTCTGAGCTGCTCTGTGCCGCTCTGTGATAGCTCTGTGCCCCTCTGAGCTGCTCTGTGCCGCTCTGTGATAGCTCTGTGCCGCTCTGAGCTGCTCTGTGCCGCTCTGTGATGGCTCTGTGCCGCTCTGTGATGGCTCTGTGCCGCTCTGAGCTGCTCTGTGCCGCTCTGTGCCACTCTGTGATGGCTCTGTGATGGCTCTGTGATGGCTCTGTGCCGCTCTGTGCCGCTCTGTGATTCTCTGTGATTCTCTGTGCCGCTATGTGCTGCTCTGGAAAACTTCATAACATGACGGACAACAACCCACATCGACCACATGAGCTCCAGGGTTAGTCAGTGAGTAGCTGCACAGAGTTGATGCATATTTTCTTTGAATGTTTCTTATGTGGATAGAAAATTGTAATACCTGTATCTGCAGCAACACAAGAATCTGTCTAACTGTCTGTCTGTCTGTCTGTCTGTCTGTCTGTGGTTGACACTTTACTTGCACTCAGGAAACATCAGACATATTGAGCATTACTCTTTAGTTACACACGGACCATGACGTGTCAATAATCAGCTGTTAGTCATGTTGAGACATGTAAACAAAAATAAACAAACATCTTACTGGAGCTCCAGCTAGCTGCTAACAGCTAACAGTGTGATAAGACTTTAAAGACTTCGGTCACGACACAAATATGAACAAAACTCACAAGAAGGTTCGTGGAGGTCTCCGACGCGTCGTGTCAGAGCATCAGGTGAAGCCGTTTGACTCGAACACAGTTTATTTTCAGTTTGTTTTGCTGCACACTCTTTAGCCTCTCTCACTGTGTGTGAGTCGCTTCCTCTCTGACTAGTGATGTGTCGTTCGTGGACGAGCCGGTTCAAAGTAGTCATGTTCAGCGCGACACTGAAGCTTCCATAGGTAACAATGTTTATGCACACGAGCCTCATCGGTTCATTGTGAGCGAGTGTTTTCAAAATGTGGAGAAATTGTGAGCAAAAAAAAAAAAAAGCGACTCAATTCAAAAACTGTTCCAAAAAAATAATGTATCTCACTAAAAAACCTTTGACTGTCCCCCATCATCCTACATAATCACCCTCTGCCATAGTTACACAAGCACACCTATGTCATAGGTTTAGGTGGTAAACCTATGACATAGATGTGCTTGTGTAACTACCACCTAAACCTATGACATATCTTCCCAGCACTCTCCTCAATAACAAAATACACACATTCACTGTCTCACTGATCTTTATCTTTATTTTGAAGGACTGTGCCTTCACCAGACAAGGCTCACATGTCCCAGTAATGGGTGGACCAAAGAACAAGTTCCCAACTCCATTATTTATTTATTTGTTAGGAAGTTTCTTGTTAAGATTTTACCTGTTTTTTCAATAATTTTGCTGCCTTTTTAAAGTGTCCCCCATGGTACCTTTTTTATTTTAATTTTATGTGATTGTATATTGGGAAATTAAAGACTTCAATTTGGCATACAGTGTTGTACTTTTACATAAATTGATGAAAACTGCATTTTATCCGGGATATTATATCAGGTAAAATATACCCGACGTTAGTGATGGTGTCTCTCTCTCTCACCATCTGTAAACATACATGTCTCATTAATGCATGTCACTAACTAAACTTCTTCCCTGGAGTTTCTGTCTCTGTCGTCCAGCAGGTTCTCGTGGATTGTGGCTGCTGCTGTGATCCTGCATGACGTCAACTACACATATTACTACTGTCATTATTGCTGCCATATCTCCATCACAGTTTATAGTTAGTTGATGATTTGCTGCTGCTGTGCATCTGTGTCTCTCTGTCTCTATCACAGGTTCCACTGCTACTGTGATTATTTTATCAGTCATTGTGATTCATTGTCATTTTATCATTCATTGTAATTCATTGTCATTTTATCAGTCATTGTAATTCATTGTCATTTTATCATTCATTGTAATTCATTGTCATTTTGTCATCCATTGTAATTCATTGTCATTTTATCATTCATTGTAATTCATTGTCATTTTATCAGTCATTGTAATCCATTGTCATTTTATCAGTCATTGTAATTCATTGTCATTTTATCATTCATTGTAATTCATTGTCATTTTATCAGTCATTGTAATTCATTGTCATTTTATCATTCATTGTAATTCATTGTCATTTTATCAGTCATTGTAATTCATTGTCATTTTGTCAGTCATTGTAATTCATTGTCATTTTATCAGTCATTGTAATTCATTGTCATTTTATCAGTCATTGTAATTCATTGTCATTTTATCAGTCATTGTAACTGTACAATATGTTTGTGTTGATTTGTCCTGTACACGTGACATCTATTGCACGTCTGTCCGTCCTGGCAGAGGGATCCCTCCTCTGTGGCTCTTCCTGAGGTTTCTTGTTAAAAGTTTTTCCTCACTGGAACCGAGGGTCTAAGGACAGAGGGTGTCACTCAGATTGTACAGATTGTAAAGCCCTCAGAGGAAAATGTACTTTGTGACTTTGGGCTATACAATCTGATTTGATTTGATGTTATTAATTTTCTTTTAACGTTAGTGTTCTAGGGTTAATTAGGGCAGAGACGCGTCCAGTGGAGTTTCGGGGGTAAGTGATCCGATTCAGTGAAAAGAACCGAACTTCCCATCACTATTACTGACGTCACATGACGCACGCACGCACGCCGCACGTCGTTTGCGTGTCTCGCGCCATCTTTCCAGCCGGCTCCAGCAGAAGAACACGTTGCTGAGCGGAAAAAAAAAAAAAAAACAACAACCGAAGTTTCAGCGCCGGTTTTCAGCGTCTGAACGACGGTTTACCGGGAACGGGAGCCGAGCGGGGGTGAGTGTCTGACGCCCCGCTGCGGGGGTCGAAGCGTCGGTGATCGTGATCACGCGGGCGGGCAGCTGTCAAAGTGCGGAGGAGGCCCGCAGCTAACGGCTAGCGCGTGCGTTAACGGCTGCATCCAGCTCCACGACCCGTTAACCGGCCCCGGTTAGACACACGGCGGAGCCCGGTGACGGCCCCGGTGAAAAAGACTCGACCTTTCACAGTAAAAGCACCGCGCGCGCGCTCCGGACTCCCGTAGACAAACCGCCGATTTAACCGTTTCCCGCCCTTTTATGTAACTAAACGCGAATAAACGCAAACTTTAAAGATGTTCGGTGGATCTGCGTGATGTCGGCTCGTGAATGAGTCACACACGGGCGGGTTATATAAGGACAAGCCCGACTGTTAACTCTGACACCGCCCGTCACGTCGCGTTTAGTCGCTGATGAAATCGAACTAACCAGGTGTTAGTCTTCATTTATTTATTTTTAACTCTCTGTGTGTTTTATATATATGTGTGTGTGTGTGTGTGTGTTATAGGCCTTAAATGACGCAGTCAGTGTGACGTCACTCTGAATCTGCTTTTTTTAAAGGTCCACTGTGTCAGATCTTGTAACTGAACACCCCTCACCTCACGCGACACCCCTTCTAAGCTAAAGTGGGTTTGAAACTCTATGAAAAGCCCTAAAACATTAAAAAATGAATAAAAAAATCAGTGTTTGTTTGGTTTGTCCCTTGTGGGCTACTGTAATTTTTTTTTACTGTACTTCTCTAAGCTAAAACAAGCTAACAAGCTAAGCTAACAACATGCTAAAACCAGCCTAAAACACAATGACAAGCTAACAACAAGATAACAAGCCAACAACACGTTGACAACCAAGCGACAACCTCCGTGGTTGTGACGTGACGCCAATGTCAAAAACTGCAGTTCCTCTAACGTCCACTTGAGGCTGGCTCCAGAAGTGAGTCAGTCTCCATAAGTCCCCATGTCCAAATGTCCAACTTCACAGCAGAAATAAACATGTTTACAGCCTGGTACAAAAAACAGTTTTGGTCTCTGTAGCTAATTTCCCCGTTCATGACAACTGTACTGAGGGTGAATTTATATACAACTCACCTGTTCACATTATATTAAGGCTTAAAGTTATGCAGGATTAAGAGCGTGGACGCTTTGATTGACAGGTGGGTGTCGTCAGCGCTCGTGTGTGGCAGCTCTTTTGTTCAGACTAAAGGCCGTCGTCTTTGTTTGGCGTTGAATGTGTTGCTTCAGCAGAGTCATCGGTGTGTTTGTTTGTGGACGCCACCGCCGCACGCTGCCCACAGAAACAGTCTGAATGTCGCCGTGTGACTTTTAACTTCTCCTTCTTCTCGCTCAGCTCCGCAGGTGCTAGCGTCCGTCATTCCAGCCCTCCGTCATGGCGGATAAGAACATCCGAATCGCCATCGTCAACCACGACAAATGCAAACCGAAGAAATGTCGTCAGGAGTGCAAGAAGAGCTGCCCGGTGTCCGTATGGGTGAGTGATGTTTCCACGGGTTGTGTTTGTCGTGTACCGACGAACGCTGAAGACTGACCGTGTGTTTGAACGTCTGCAGGTAAGCTGTGCATCGAGGTGACGCCACAGTCGAAGATCGCCTGGATCTCAGAGTCTCTGTGTATAGGCTGCGGCATCTGCGTCAAGGTAAGCACAGCTCCGGTGTCGTCCAGGTCGTCGTCCTCCTTCAGTTTGTGTTCAAGTCTAAACTCTGTCTTCGTTTTTTTTTTTAGAAATGTCCGTTTGGAGCGCTGTCGATCGTCAACCTGCCGAGCAACCTGGAGAAGGAAACCACACACAGATACTGCGCCAACTCCTTCAAACTGCACCGGTACGCTCGAACACGCGCCGATGTTCAGAGGAATCTTTAGTTTGACAGTTTGTCAGTTTGTCCGAAAGAAAGTGACGACACGAGACGTCTGTTGGACCTCGCAGTGATTTTCTAAAGTTTACGCTCGTCGGTTTTAATCCAGATTGTCTGATTTGAGCTCTGAGAAGTTCAGTGTCTAAACATGAGCGTGAAATATTTGAAGACAGTTGTAGTAGGGGGACAGATGTATCATGTCCAGCTGTTGGTAGTGTTGTAGAGGAGGTCCTCTCTGAAGAGCTGGAGGTCTTCAGGTCTGTGAAGGTAGAGAGGGACGCCCCTGATCTGTAGGAACTGGTAGGACGTTCCACCAACGGGGAACAACAGACAGAAAAGTTTGGATTGTCCTGAGCGTACGGGTGGCAGAGCCAGGAGGAGGTAACATCTGTCTGTGTGAGGACATTCAAGAACCGGAGATTTGAGTTTAACGATATATCATTATCGTATCTAACATTAAAGATATTAATATCAAAAAGCAACGTTGAGCCCTGCATGTTCAGCTCTGGCACTCACATTAAACATCATTTTTAACGATTGCCCTTGAATGCACCACGACGGCCAGCCAACCACAAACCTTATTTCATGCTCGCTTTTGGATCGACAGCTGAAGCCAACCAATGACAAACTGAGACGCGCACACACACGATGTACACAGTCACACCGAGCAAAGTGTGACTGCTGACGCGTTCAGTAGAGGTAGATCCGCCTCGTTTGTCTGAAGCCTGATGCATCCTCAACAGCGACTAACTCAGGTGGTGTCATCATACATATTTATTTTTGTGTGTGTGCAGGCTGCCCATCCCCAGACCCGGTGAGGTGCTCGGCCTTGTGGGGACCAACGGTATCGGGAAGTCCACGGCTCTGAAGATCCTGGCTGGGAAACAGAAACCCAACCTGGGCAAGTACGACGTGAGTGTCTCCTCCACCTCCTCCGCCTGTTTGTCATGTAAAACACACAGACAAAGCAACAATCTGAGCGTCTCCTTCACGTTCCTCTAACGTTCTCTGTGGGTTGTTTTTCACAGAACCCTCCAGACTGGCAGGAGATCCTGACGTACTTCAGAGGTTCTGAGCTGCAGAACTACTTCACCAAAATCCTGGAGGACGACCTGCGGGCCATCGTCAAGCCGCAGTACGTCGACCAGATCCCCAAAACCGTCAAGGTGAGCTCAGCGCGTTCTTCTGCTCGGCGTCTGTCGTCTTTATTTCAGCTCGTGCTAATTAAAAGGAGCCGGTCGAGCTCAGTGACGTGATTAAGATGAGCTGATCCTGGTTCTGCTGGTCTGTCTCTGTAAGTACTGACTGTCTGCGATCATCTCGTCTGTCTCCAGGGTCAGTCGGGGCCATCCTGAGCAGGAAAGATGACACCGCACACAGACCCTCGTCTGTAAACAGCCTTGGTGAGCGCACACACACACCACACACAAACACACACACACGCGGTGTTATTAATGTGTGTTAACTCCGTCGTCTGTGATGGCTGCAGATCTGAGTCACCTGCGAGAGAGGAACGTGGAGGATCTGTCCGGAGGAGAGCTGCAGAGGTTCGCCTGCGCCGTCGTCTGCATCCAGAGAGCCGACATGTGAGGACGCGACACGCTACGCGACACACCAACGACACGCCATCGTCTGACCTCTGACCTCACTGACCACGTTTGTGTTTCTCTGTCTCAGTTTTATGTTCGATGAGCCGTCCAGTTACCTGGATGTGAAACAGAGGCTGAAGGCGGCCATCACCATCCGCTCGCTCATCACTCCGGACAGGTAACGCTGTGACATCACACGCTGTGACATCACACGCTGTGACATCACACGCTGTGACATCACACGCTGTAACATCACACGGTGTGACATCACACGCTGTGACATCACACGCTGTAACATCACACACCATCTAACAGCTGATTGTTGACTATATAAATCAGCTGCAGGAAGTCGTTCAAACCACCAGGTGTCACTGTGTGTGTGTCAGGTACATCATCGTGGTGGAGCATGACCTCAGCGTGTTGGACTACCTGTCCGACTTCATCTGCTGTCTGTACGGAGTCCCGAGCGCCTACGGAGTCGTCACCATGCCGTTCAGCGTCCGAGAGGGTAAATAAATAAATAAATAGCACAGACTGATGATCGATGGTTTATTGATCTGATCATCTGATCACCTGACCTCCTGCCGCTCTCCGACAGGGATCAACATCTTCCTGGACGGTTACGTCCCCACGGAGAATCTCCGGTTCAGAGAGACGTCGCTCGTCTTCAAGGTGGCCGAGACGGCCAACGAGGAGGAAGTGAAGAGACTCAGGCATTACCAGGTCTGTGCTCCTCCTGCTCCTCCTGCTCTTCATCATCATCCTCATCCTCCTCGTGTCTTTGTGTCCAACTATTCTTGACGTCTGTCTCTGTTTGTCGTCTTCAGTATCCAGAGATGTCGAAGACGATGGGCGAGTTCACGCTCGACATCAAAGCAGGAGAGTTCACCGACTCTGAGATCATGGTGATGCTCGGAGAGAACGGTAAGCTGCCAGACTCCTGCTGCTCCTCCTCGTCATGATGTTTCGGTTTCATGACTCAGCGTTCTTTGACCTGTTGAACAAAGCTCGCTCAGTGTTGATATGTTGATGATGTGTGTGTGTGCAGGCACGGGGAAGACGACCTTCATCAGGATGTTGGCTGGAGGACTCCGATCTGACGGAGGAGGTGAGTGTGTGACACACACACACTCACTCCTCAACACAC
>JAFMOB010000687.1:236011-363428 GCA_018985215.1 Larimichthys polyactis | reverse complement strand
GTTCGAAAGATACTGATCGTTGTACACCAATTTCTAATTATTCTAATTGAATGCAAGTGAAGGAATTCACTTTGGTTTATTAGTTTTCATTAATGCAACTAAAAGATTTTATTGCATAAAGTTCATTTTGAAGTCAAGTTGCTGAATCATTTTCCAGTCGTGACTGTAGAGAGCCTCTGAATCCAGCGTGAAACCAAAAGTCAACGTTAAATCATTATTTTAAGGCAAACCACAATCTTTTCTTAAATCTGACCAAACTGTGAACAATAATTAAAAATAATGAATAAAATAAGAAATATTCATCCACCACATTCTCCTCCTCTTTGCTACAATTTGTCGCTCTTCAAAACAACAAATCTAGTTTTGCTGACTACATATGTTTGTCAATGTGCTTCACAGAATATTTTGAAGCGTCTCCCAGTATATCTGCCATTATCTTTAAAGTAGCAAGACAAGTGCACAAATCTGGGGTAACCATCTAGACATGACTTCAACTTTCTAGGACGAATCCTGTATCTAATTTGGTACAAATAATATGGAGGCAGAGACCGATGTTCGGTTGGTATTTCATTCAAAAAAATGCAATGAAGAGTTACGTTTGGATGGGTTAGGGTCAAGTTTGGGTTTAACTGAAACGATCTTTCAAAGAAGTTCTTGTAATTAGTAACAAATGAGACTTCTACATATCTGTCTAGACTTTTAATACAGCTTGTGTTGTATATAATACCTAAAGAGGAAAAAGACAACTATTATACAACCTTAAAAACTTTGTACATTTGTCTCTAATACAGATTATGCTTCACAAACCCTGGAACGCTTTAACCATCAACGCTGCGTGGTCAGTTAACCACTGATAGCTTGATTGCTGTAACGTAACGTTATATTTTTTTTGGCGTGAAGGAAGAAAAATAACAAGCTGAAATGTTACTTGGCTCCGGCTGAAACACAGCAGCATACCAAGGCTTTTGGCCATGTTCTTATGTGGTCGACTGCCAACGACTAAAGAGCTACATCATGCTTTTGGCTGACGCCATGTACCAGCAGAGCTAATCTTCTGATTTCTTATACTTTAAATATGTTGCAGGGTTGGAGCAGCGTGGATGGGGATGTTTTCTCCTGTCACCACGTCGTAGAGGAGAGCAGACGGTTTGATAGCAGCGGTGGTCTTCCGGGAAGATCTGAAAGCATCACCTGCTCGAAGTTCAAAGACGACGGATCAGGGCTGGAGGTGGACGTGGAAGAAGTCGTCATATTTTCAATTGTCCAGAACACAAGCCGTCCAGATCTTCCTGATTTAACTGATGTTCAGCTTGAAACTGCATAACAGGGATGAATAATGGGTACATGTTGAAGATGAGAAGTGATGGGAACAGGATAATCCTGCCTCTGATGTTTTTTTCTTACATTTCTTCTTCGTGAGTATCTTCGTCCACCTTTTTCGTTCCTCTCATCACGTCCTAATCGCTCTGCCTTATTTTAACTCCTCGTTATTTAGTGAAGTTTGAAGCGTCTGGTCGGCTTCGATGTAAGAAATCAGACACAACATTCGGAGCGCCAGGATCTACAGAGTCTGGAAGAACGTCTGTCGACATTCCTTTGTGGTCAGGGCGAGGTGTGCGCCAAAAGTGGCAGAACGAAGACAGTCGAGTTTTTATTGGATGATATTTCACGTCTAATCCACTATATATCTATAAATAGTAACGTTAAACTTACAATCAGTTTTCTACAGCTAATGTTTTCCTACAGCTCTGAGAACGTCCAACGTTGAGTCCGTTTAGTACCGTTAAGCATGAGCGTGGTTATCGAAAAAAAAGAGAGAAGAG
Source organism: Larimichthys polyactis (assembly GCA_018985215.1). Classification (NCBI taxonomy): domain Eukaryota; kingdom Metazoa; phylum Chordata; class Actinopteri; family Sciaenidae; genus Larimichthys; species Larimichthys polyactis. The sequence continues at coordinate 361,605 of JAFMOB010000687.1, read as the reverse complement.
GAAACAACAAAAAGATTTTTTCCTCACCTCTACAATGTCGTCGTCGAACAGCAGCCAGAAGCCGTGGCTCTTGACGATGGTGATGTAGTGTCCGCGGTTTGGACCACTAAACAAAAGTGAGACACGTTCGTGAAGATAACATTACACTCACGGCTAATGGCGGTTAATGCCTTCGCTCCTTATTCCCCGAGTTGAACTTGGATGTTGTTGTTGAGGTGACGCCAACGTGAAATAACTGTTTTGAAAAGGAAGGAGTTCAATCTTTTGTTCGAGGAGGTTTTGGGTGATCTCCAAAGTGGAAGTCTCAAAATGTTGTATCATGTTTAACCGCCTGAGAAAAATCACGATTACATCAAACTCCTCTGTTAGTTGAAGATGATCCAGTTACTAATAACTTTCATTTATTCACTTACACATCAGCCTCAGATGATGTTCCTTCCTGAACCTGAACTCAACATCAAACGTCAGCACGCTGCGTTCACGGGACACCTGGTAACCTTCTCCTGTGACGCTGTAGAGTTTTTGTTGTGTTCTCTTTGTCATTATTTTTTCCAGGTAAAAAAAAGACGGTACCTGCCACAGTGTACAACGACGGCCACCAGGTCGTACATGCGGTCGGGGTTGGTGGCGTCCCCGGACGTGTTGAAGAGGCGGAGCTCCAGGGGGAAGACGACGCGATAGGACAGTTTGGTGTAGCGGTGCAGCTGGTCCATGTACTTAAAGCGCTTCAGGTGGAGGGCGAGGAATCATCGGTAGCTTCTTCACCCTCATCCTGATGAAGAGACAAAGACAGAGAGACAAACTGAGAGGGATAAAAGCTTTCCATGCTGATGCCATTACTTTTCCAACCCCCCCAGCCGGGAACACACTCCTCCTGATTTGGACGAACCTCTGGCCGGGACTCTTGCAGCATTCTGCTCGGCCCTTTCAAGCTAATGGATGTTACTTGGTGCACTTAGCAGGTGCTTACAATACATCTCCACTCGTTAGCAGCTTGTTAGACGGTCGTGCGATGGTTAATAATAGACTTCAGCTCAAAATACTCGTGATGAACTTGTGAAAGTGTGACAGGAAGAAGGGGCCTGACTGGTTGCTATAGTAACGTCAGATGTGGTTTCATGTGGTTAAAGCCATTAGAAGTCAACGTCAAGGTCAGAACCGTAGATCCAGACCTCTTATCCAAATGATGAAGACTTACAGAAGTTCATCCTTTTTTTGAACTCATGCTCGCCCAGTCCTAGAAATAACAAATATTCGCACATCCGGACACCACATCAGTTCACTCCGGCATCGTAACTTACAATCACAGTCTCCAGCCTCAGAGAAGGATTCCCCTTCGTCTTTTATACTGTTATCAGCGTCATGTTGCCTGATTCAGGACTTCTTATAATCCTTGACACAAGTTCTCAGCACTGTGAGCCTCTGCTTCAAAGCCTCAGATCGTTTTGAGGGTTTTCATTCCTCCGACAGTTATTTCCGGGGAGGGTTTTCAGACTATATTTGTTGTTCCCGAGCTAAACACTTCAGAGAATGTTCTAATTGTTTATATATGACGTAACAAACTTATGGCATCTTCGTGGCATCGGCTGCCATGCAAGGTGCCAACTGCTCATCGTTTTTGGGGGGCTAACCATTCATACGTTGAATTTGTGGTTTAGTATCTTGCCCCAAGGACACAGAGGAGCCGGGGATCGAACCACCAATCATCTGATTAATGGACGACCTGCTTACCTCCATGTAAATTTGAAAAAGAAATTGGTGGTTGCTCCCTTCAGGTTCGGAGTGACTTGCTCCTCCAGGGGAAGAAGTTTAAGGTATCTCGGGGTCTTGTGACCAGGGACTGATTGCTGCAGCGTCGGCAGTACTGCAGACGATGTACTGGGACTGTTGCGAATCAGAAGTTCTCAATCTTCCAGTCCATCTACGTTCCAACCCCCATGGTCATTAGCTGTGTGTAGTCTCTCAAGGAGTAAGATCTCAGGTACAAGTGGCCAAATGAGTTTCCGCTTTCATCTGTGTCAGAGCTCAGCCCTACAGGCCGCTGCTCCCTCCAGCTGAGGTAGTTTGGGCATCTGATTACGATGCCCTGTGGGCGTCTTACTATGGAGGTGGTAGAAGACCCTGGCGGAGGCCTCGCTGGAGGGACTATATGGCCTATCTGGCCTGGGAACGCCTCCCCCTAAGAGGACCTAGAACACCAGATCGGGGTAAGTGGAAGGAAATGGATGGATGGAACTGGAAATATTCTGATCTGTCTTCAAATGTTGTTTCGTCCAACCAACAGCTGAAACTTTAAAGATATTCAATCCAAACAACCTCGAAAGATGAAAACAAAGAAAGAAAGAAGTCGTCACCCACCTTTTCTGGGCTTCCTGTTTGCTGCGACACTGCTCACAGTAATATTTGTATTCACTACATAACGTCTCTGTGTTGCTGAAGCCCCTGTTAAGAACAAACACACACACAAAAAATACACTTACTAAACAAAAATCAACAAACTTGGGAGTTTTAAAGACGATTGGTTGGAGCTCAGTGTTACCTGAGACAGTGCGTGATGGAGGTGTTCTGCTCCACGTCCACCGACAGGTCCAGAAAGTCTTCATCTTTACTGCTCACCTGCAAAGCAAGCACTCAAGGTCACATGGATTCTCATATATTGAGTGTAAAAAGGTCCAAATCCTGCTCGTGTTTACTCCAAGCGGCAACCTCTTTGGCCAAAAACTGCAACAATTCTGAACTTTCTGGTGTTATTTAATCGGTGAATGTTATAAAACTCTTTGCAGATGATATATTTTATCTTATAAGTTGCCCTCAAGGCTTTTAATTCGGTCCCTCTAACGTCCACTTGAGTCAGTCTCCATAAGTCCCCATGTTCAAATGTCACGACTTCAGAAATAAACATCATCATCATCATCAACCACTTACAGCTTCACAGTTGAGGCAGCGCGTCTCATTGGTCAGTGTTCCCTGGAAGATCTCATGGACCCAAGTCTGTTGTGTTTCCTTTCCTCCTTCTCCTTCTCCTCCTCCTCCCTCACTTCCTCCTCCTGTACTTCCTCCACCACCACCACCTCCCCCTCCTCCTCCGCCGCCGCCACCACCACCATTCTGCACCAGTTTTCCATTCTGCTGTCGCTCCTGGCTCTTCTCCTCCTGGAGCAGGTCCGCGATGGTGTTGAGGAGGTAGTTGAGGAATTCGTGGGCGTCCTGCTGCATGTAGTTGTCGAACAGCTCTGAGGAAGTACGAAAATCAGAAGGAGAGAACAGGAAACGAACATCAGCATGTGATGGTGAGGAGAAACCGAGCCAATTAAAATCAACGCTGCTGCTTCTTCTTCTTCTTCTGCTTCCTGCTGCAGGATCTGGCTGACAATTTTATTTCCTCAGCTGTGAGATTAACTCCTCCCCTGCCTCGCCGTTTTTATTCTCGGCATTCTCCGTCACCTCCGCTGTGAAAGGAAAGTCTTAACAAACAGCTGATGAAAAGAACATTTAAGATTTGGACGCCTGCTGTCAGATGGATGTTTTCCTGAGAGGAACACACACACACACACACACACACACACACACACACACACACACACACACATTGTGTGGTTCTGTTTGTGTCCGAGGCAACAGCTGCACACGCCGGCATGACTCAGTGATATAATGAATAGTTAATAGTGCCGACGACCTTTTTTGGCACGTGAAGGCCACCGTAGCTTCTCCTACACACTTAGAATGAGAGGCAGTTGGATTGATTGCAATCTGATGCCACTAGGGTTGCAAAAATTCTGGAAAGTTGGAAACTTTCCATGGGAATTTGCAAAATTGAAGGTTGACCCTTTAACAGGGAACTTAAATATAGTTGAGGAAAATATATCTTTGCATAGTTTTTGCTAAAACAACCAGATTTTAAGTAAGTTCACTTGAATAATGATATAGTTTGTTTACAGTTAATTCCCATACATTTTCCTTAACCTCCCATGGAATGTTACTGGAAATTTACCTGAAACTTTCCACCCCTTTGCAACCCTAGACGTCACTAAATCTGACACCTTTTTTAAGATTTGTCTCGCCCTCTTTGCAAACTCACCATTTTCCTTTCTCAGTCGTGAGATGAACTTCTTGGGCGGGATGACTCCGACTTTCTTCTTCTGCGTGGCGATGCTGTTGAACAGGTCGGCCAGACAGGTGAGGAGCGACTCTTTACGACGCGGCTGCACCTGAAAGAAACCGAGAGGTTCATGCTCGCTGGTCTGCAGAGCGGTAAAGTGCAGGTGAGGCCACGTTTTATTTAATCTATGGCGGCAATGTGGCGTTTATACTGAAGTCAGTGAGAGCTAACAGCTGAAGTCTCTTCTCCGGAGTCCGAGGAGAAGGCTGGAAATTCAACATCTCTGCTGCTTCAAATATATTTTCAAGTGCAGCTAATTCTGCGTTCATCAGTCGCCCATTCACAAACTCGAATCGAGCTCTTGAACGCAGTCAGAGTAGTTTTCTTTGACGTTTCTCTCGTCACTCACCTTGTACGCCAACACCTTCTCCCTGAACGGTCGACAGAAGTACAGAGCCTGCAGCACCGAGTTACAGTAGCAAGTGTTGCCGAACTGTGGAAGAAAAGAAGAGACAGTGAGGATGGTGATGTTTCTGTCGGTAAAGCGTCACTCGGCTGACACTTACGTTGACCAATCCGAAGTAGTGTTCGTTAACGGGAAACTGTTCCGGTCCAATCTCCTTTTCCAAGGCAGAGGCATTGGCGCCCTGGAAACAGAAGAAGAAGTAGAGGGAAAACATTTATTCTGGATATTTTTAACGTTATTCCACACGTGTCATCACTTCCCAAACAGCTGTAAAATGATCCCTCCTTTGTCCTCCAGCTGTGTTTCCTGCATTTCTACATTCTGGCTTTCTCCAATAATTAAAAAGGCAACTTCGTGTAATAATAAACGAGACGACACGCGTGTAATAACTGAATTTTCTCCGTGTAAACACAGAACAAACATCACATCATCTCTGCTTTAAACGGCCTTTTCACGTCAGGGTTTTGAAATAATGCAAAGTGTTTAGAGGCCGTCAGATATCAGGTCATGACTGGCTGACGTGTTATTGGAAAGGCCAGATATATCACTCTGTTTTGACATGCGGACGCCGTGTTATTAAAAGCCACTTCCTGATTTTGTTGCTCAAAAAAATCCCCAATTTTCCTCCCGTGACTCGTGAACCAAGTTTAGAAACATCAACAGCGAGCTGAGCATCGGCTGGTGTCCAATCAAAACATGGAGCGGACTTTTATTCACTTACTGCTGTGAAAAGTCAAAGAAACTTTCAGGAAACTTTCGTTATCCAACCAGAAAATCAACTCATCAAAACATCGAAAAATATTTGAGTTTCAGAAGCTGACGCTGTGAAATGAAGAGCTGGAAAACAGACGTCAGTTGGGATGGTAGACTTGAAAAGCTGCTACATCACGGACACGGTCTGGTGTGTGCTACAGTGGTTAAGTCAGAGCTTAACACACACTGCCTGACCGTCTGTCAGCTCTGAAACGTGCAGCAGGTAGAGACGGGATAACAAGTTAAAGTCACGAGTTAATCTTCTATCTTTAAGCCCCCCCCCGCCCGCCGGCCCGTCCGCCTCCACTTCACCCGACGCCACAAAACAAACAAACACATAAACAAACACGGAGCCGTCACGCTCCGACAAGAGATGTTTGATTTGGTTTGTTTTCCAGAGCGAGAGCGAGCAGTGGTTGGGCTCGATACAGTCGTCAATCAGAGGAATACAAAGTTATTTCCTGACCCAACATCACCAACCAACTGGTGACAGGAAGACCCGTAGCTGTCAAAAATGTGACTGATTTCAACGTAACTACGACAACCACAGTTTGGCCAATGGGCACCAGTTGACACGGGTCACTCGTTAAACCAAAACACTGGTAAATAGGAGCTAAATCTAAGAGGAAAGAGAGAAAACTGGCGTATAGATGAGTGTGTTGCTGCGTTTTGAGAAGCGTAGCCTGAACACGAGTCCACAGGAAACATTCAGGGTGGATCCCATGACAGGAAATGCTGGATTTCTCCCCATCAGTTACAGATTTAGAGGCAGCAGTGTCAGCTGAGCTGAGGTGTTTACATCTGCTTGGCAGGCTGGATGTCTTCAGAGCTAAATATCCACAAGCATCCTCCGGCTGATGTGTCTTTGAGCAAGGCATCTCCGGGGTTGTCCCAACACTTCTGTACAGGGGTCAATAAAAAAGCCCTTTTAGAGGGGGGGGGCTTTCACCGGTGTTTGACCGTGTCAACTGGTGCCCGTAAGCCAAACTGTGGTTGTCGTAGTTACGTTGAAATGTTTGAGTTTTAAAACTACCCAAAGAAGGCATTCAAGAGGACAGTTAACGCGGTCACTCGTTAAACCAAAACACCGGGAGCCTATGGTAGGATAAAAACGGAGAAAATTGTGGGTATGTTATATTCAGGGGTAAAAATTAGTGTGTTGCTACATTAACAAGCATCTGCGGAGCTGATGTCTCTGAGCAAAGCATCTCCGGGGGGTTGACCGCGACCTCTGACCTCTCAGAACCTCTATACAAGGGTCAATAAGAAGGTCAGAGCCACCTGATTAACCATTTAGGCTACCTACACACCAAAACAAGAGTCTTCCACCGGTGTTTTGGTTTAAAGAGTGACCGTGTCAACTGAGCTGAACTGGGGTATCTTTAGGGCATCTTCAGGGCATCTTCAGAGTATTTTTAGGGTATCTTTAGGGCATCTTTAGGGCATCTTCAGAGTATCTTTAGGGCATCTTCAGAGTATCTTTAGGGCATCTTCAGGGTATCCTTAGGGCATCTTCAGGGTATCCTTAGGGCATCTTTAGGGTATCTTTAGGGTATCTTTAGGGTATCTTCAGAGTATCTTTAGGGTATCTTTAGGGTATCTTCAGAGTATCTTTAGGGTATCTTTAGGGTATCTTTAGGGTATCTTTAGGGTGTCTTTAAGGTATCTTCGGGGCATCTTCAGGGCATCTTCAGGGCGTCTTCAGGGCGTCTTCGGGGCATCTTCGGGGCGTCTTCAGGGCGTCTTCGGGGCATCTTCGGGGCATCTTCAGGGCATCTTCGGGGCATCTTTAAGGTATCTTTAAGGTGTCTTCAGGGTATCTTTAGGGTATCTATCAGGCTATCTTTAGGGTATAGAGGAGTGTGTTCCTGCGTTTTGAGAAGCGTAACCTGAACACGGGTCCAGAGGAAACATTCAGGGTGGATCCCATGACAGGAAATGCTGGACCCCCCCCCCCCCCCCCCCCCATCAGTTACAGATTTAGAGGCAGCAGTGTCAGCTGGGCTGAGGGTGTTTACATCCAGATGTTGAGCTATCTCAACCAGCTGTGATTTAAAAAAAAGGCTCATCAACATCTGGAAGGCTGAAAAACAAAAACAACTTTATGTCCCAACAACAACAACAACAGCAGCAGCCGGGATAGCCGGGCTAAAAGCCTTACTGCCCTTCTCGTATAAACAAACTACAAGCTGGCTGATAAACTACAAGAAATAAATAAAACTACAACCCCCATGTAGCTGTGGAGCTGCGGGCTGAGCTGTAACTTTCTGCGTGTGTGTGTTATCAAACAGGCTAGTTAGCTTAGCGTCCCCCGTCCCTCGTCAGCTCCGGACGCCGGACACAGAGGCTCGGCGCCCGGCAGCGCCCCGCAGCCCGCCCCGCTGCCCCCGGAGCTTCTCACCATCGTACAAATCGAGGCGATCTTTCGGACTGTCATCAGTATTTCCATCCGCAAGCCGCCATGTTGGACCGAACCCCGCGGTGTTAGAAAAGATCCGAGCCGAGAGAGGCTGCAGAGTTTCCGGCAGAGCCTTCAGCCTTCAGCCGCTGCCCGGAGAGTGAAGACACGCCGGAAAACACGGGGGGCTTCCGGCTGTGGGTTTCAAAATAAGACTCGATATAAATAAATATTATTTTTTTATTAGATTTATTTACGTTTTTGTAACTTTTTAACTAACTATCACTCCATGGCCAAAAAACAACAACAAAAAAACAGGTAGGCGTCGTTACATTTTTTTATGGATTTCAAAATAAGACTCTATATAAATAAAAAACATGTTTTAATTATATTTATTTAAGTTTTGTAACTTTTTAACTAACTATCACTCCATGGCCAAAAAAACAAAACAAAAAAACAGGTGGGCGTCGTTACATTTTTGTTTGGCGTCATTCATCCAACTCATTTTTTATAAACACTAGAGCATGTTTATGTTCTGAGGAAGGCTATAAGAAGTGATTGAAAGCTCCAGAAACAAAGACAAAATTATTCTAGTATTTTTTTATTTTTATGTAGTCATTTATTTGTGGTATCTTATTTTGAAGGTGTAAAACGCAGCTTCCGGTTCCCCTCCAGCTGACTTGAAGCTGAGGGAGTGTCGCCACAACTCAGAGGTTCGTTTGATTCACGGCACGGGGGCTGCAATCGGCGGGCGGTGCTTTGAGGCGCTCACTGAGAGACTTGATATGAAGTTAAAAAATAAAGAATATTATAAAAGTGATTAATGAAATGAAACAAATATGTTCAGCTGTAATCGAGTATTTGTTCTGATTACATTACTTCTGATCAAAAACTAGCGAGTGGCAACTTTAATAACAAACATCAACAAGGTCAAGAGCCAGCTAACAAACTGAGCTAACATGAGCTAACAGCAGCTAACAAACTGAGCTAACATTAGCTAACAGCAGCTAACAGACTGAGCTAACATGAGCTAACAGCAGCTAACATGAGCTAACAGCCGCTAACAGACTGAGCTAACATGAGCTAACAGCAGCTAACATGAGCTAACATCAGCTAACATGAGCTAACATCAGCTAACAAACTAAGTTAACATCAGCTAACAAACTGAGCTAACACGAGCTAACAGCAGCTAACAGACTGAGCTAACAGCAGCTAACAAACTGAGCTAACAGCAGCTAACAAACTGAGCTAACAGCAGCTAACAAACTGAGCTAACAGCAGCTAACAAACTGAGCTAACACGAGCTAACAGCAGCTAACAGACTGAGCTAACAGCAGCTAACAATATGAGCTAACATGAGCTAACAGCAGCTAACAGACTGAGCTAACAGCAGCTAACAAACTGAGCTAACATGAGCTAACAGCAGCTAACAAACTGAGCTAACACGAGCTAACAGCAACTAACAAACTGAGCTGACAGCAGCTAACAAACTGAGCTAACATGAGCTAACAGCAGCTAACAAACTGAGCTAACAGCAGCTAACAGCAGCTAACAAACTGAGCTAACATTAGCTAACAAACTGAGCTAACATGAGCTAACAGCAGCTAACAAACTGAGCTAACAGAAGCTAACAGACTGACGCCTGGTTGCTCAAACAAACCACCTGTCAGTCAAAGCGTCCACGCTCTTAATCCTGCATAACTTTAAGCCTTAATATAATGTGAACAGGTGAGTTGTATATAAATTCACCCTCAGTACAGTTGTCATGAACGGGGAAATTAGCTACAGAGACCAAAACTGTTTTTTGTACCAGGCTGTAAACATGTTTATTTCTGCTGTGAAGTTGGACATTTGGACATGGGGACTTATGGAGACTGACTCACTTCTGGAGCCAGCCTCAGGTGGACGTTAGAGGAACTGCAGCTTTTATTTGACTTGTAGTTTCTCCACTAGAGTTCACCACTAGATGTCAGTAACTCCTTCACTTTTTAAAATGTGCAGTACTTGAGTAAAAGTACTTAGTTACATTCCACACTTCATGTGTCTCTCGGGAGCACCGGAGGGGCCGGTCCTCGGCCTGCCTCCCTCCCGCCCTCCCTCTGCTCTCTGCCCGCAGTCAGACGCAGCTGGACTCGGGTCACTTCTTCTGGTTTCTGGGGCACTTCTTTGCGCAGTTCACGCTCCAACCCGTCCGCTGTTTGCGCGTCAAAGGAGCAACTCCCACCGCTGGAAGCTCCACGGAGGAGTTGCTGGAATACTCTGGGAATATTTCTGGGAATTTAAAGGACGCAGAACAAACAGGAGATATTTTTTGGGAACGTATGGAGTGATTTTTACGCACGGCTCGGAGCTGAGGGTCTCTGTTCGGTTAGTCTGAGGTGGGCAGAGAGGGGGGAGCTAAATGCGGCTGACTGGCGACCCTGCACCGGCAACCATGAACAGCAGCAGCAGCGGGTCGGGCAACTTTCTGCTGGTGCCGATACCGGAGTATCCCCTGCTGGACTGCGTGCCCAACAAGACGGTGAAGATTGTGGTGCTGGGGGCGAGCAACGTCGGGAAAACCGGTGTGTTAGAGTTTGTGTGTGTGTGTGGAGGAGTTATAGATAATCACAGAAATTTAATTGAATTTAATTTACACACAAATTAATAAATCAGCTGGATGAGACAAGTGTGTGAAGTCCTGCAGGTAGAAAATGTAGAAAATCTTAATGTAAACTGATTAATCATTCACCATTCAAGCTGTTATTTTAAATATATATATTAAATTTAATACATTTTGTCTAAGAGAGGTGAGAATATCGAAGGAAAGGAGTGGAAATGTTTGTAATGAACGGACGGCAGGGGGCGACAATTCACCCCATTATCCTGTGCACATTAGAATGATTAAATATTGTATATTTTTATATTTTATTTGTTTGTTTAATAAGATAATTTACTTTACTTTAATTTAAAGTGTTAGAGTAGTATTTATCATATTATTGCTCGTTCTCATTGATACATGTGTATTAGTTGTGTTATTTGTTGTGTAATAGAAATAAGTAACTATACCTGTTAGATAAATGTAGTGGACTAGAAGTATAAAGTGACAAATTGCAAGTGCTACACTTTGAGTAAATGTAATAAGTTACTTTCTATTTGTTTGACTGGTGGTAAGTGACGTATACAGTCTGTAATAAGCCTCCATAGAGGCTGCTGAGCCTGGTTACATTGCCGAGCTCCTGTTCTTGCACGACACCGACTTGGCTCACCCCTGTAAACCTCCTCTTCTTCTTCCCGGTGGTCCAAAACACCGAAATCAGTCAAGTTGTTGATGAAGTGCTGTAAAGCGTTACGTACGGTCATCAAATGTGTCAAAACGAGTTTGGAGTGAGGGTTTAATTAAAGATATAATCAAGTTGCGTTATGGGAAATGTAGGATCCAGGCCTTTTTGGAGTCACGGACATGGTGGGAACTTAAATCCGGGACATCTCAGCCTTTGCAGCTGTGATTCTTCTTAAAACCTTCTGAAAATGCAGCACTGAAATACTGGAGCGACTCTTCAACGTGTTAGATCTGACTTTAATGAAGCTAATGAAGGATTTTATAAGATAAATTGCATCAATGTGGCCTCACAAAAGTCAACAAGAAAGCTTGTCTGGAATCCAAATCAACAAGGGGTGGATGAGACAAACATTGACCGACATAAGATGACGCATGAAGCGTTGCAACACGAGATTCTGAGTATTGGTGAATCATTTTCTTAGTTCAGACTTTGGGCCTGTTTGTTTAGCTCATCTCTCTGCTATGAACGCCTCCATCAGTCAAACAGTGTCACAGTAAAAGTAAAATTCCATCCGCACATGTTAAAGTGTTATATAGGTCGTACGCGATCCTGATTCCTGACTTCTCTTTGCCTCTTTCCAGCGCTGATCGTCAGGTTTCTAACCAAGAGGTTCATCGGGGATTATGAAGCCAACACTGGTGAGTTTCCATCAGTTTGTCTGTAACAAGAGAAACACATTTACTCAGTCAGTGCAAAGAGAAAAACCCACCACTGATCCATTCATCCATCCATCCATCCATTCATTCATTCATCCATCGTTCTGCCTCTTTTGTTCTCCGCAGGAGCGCTCTACTCCCGAAAGGTCACGCTGGATGGGGAGGAAGTATCACTACAGATCCAGGATACTCCCTGTGTCGCTCTCCAGGTAACTCATGGAGGCATTGATCACTTTACTCACCAGTTGCATCCATTGTTGTCTATAATATTCTTAAATCAAATGATATAGACAGCTGACATGGAAGACCTAGACCTCTGAAGGTGTGCTATGGTATCTAGCACCAAGACATTTGCAGGAGATCCTTCAAGTCTCGTATGTTGCGAGGTGGGGTCTGACTTTTTCAGCAATCTGTTGGATCGGACCCCACGGGCCAGCCTTAGTTGCCCATGACCATGTCTCCTATTGAAGCCACACAAATTTATTTTATGGGTATGATAGTTTGTTTAAATTAACCACAATTTCCAATTAATTCCCATAAATTTCCATAATTCCCATGGAGTTTAAAGTTTGGAAAATGTCCAAAGTTCCCCAGCTTAACTTCCCATGGAGATTTTAACCTGAAACTTTCCACCCCTTTGCAACCCTAGTTGTTTAACTGTCACAGTTTGCCCTTTTTTCCAGCTTCCAACATCAACTTTGTGGACACATTGTTCACTCGCTGCCGAATACAGCCCACCCACTGACAGGTGCCATGATATTGAGATAACCAGTGTTAGTCACCTCTCAGTGGTCGTAAAGTTATGGCTGATCATTTTATGTAGCACGACGAGTGTTGAAAGTCTCACAGGAATCTTAAATAAAACTACTGGCAGCAGGTTTGGTGCTGAGTGTTCTCTGCCGTATTGTTTATGCGCCGCACGGCTCAAAGATCATTTTGTACTTGGTGTGTGTTGTAGGAAGTGATCACAGAGGTAGAAGAGCTTGATAGATGACGGTTCTTGGTGTTAACTTCCTTCAGTAGTCCTGTTGTGGTCCAAGCCTGGATAAGAAATCAGGAAAGTTTCTTTGCTCGTTCTACTTTAATGCTTCGTAATTCTGGAATAAAACAGATGGTGGAAAGACATCATTCTAACATTGTGACAGTCAGGAATTTGAAATATCTAACCACTCAATTCTCTTGGCTTTGCAAGATCAGTAAGAAAAGATTGGTGGGGTTGGGTATCATTTAAAAAAAATGGTGATTCCAATACAGTCGTTCATCTGAGAAGCATTGGCTTTGCGAACACGGCGCAGCTGTCCATGTTTGAGGTGGTTTATCATGTTACTCAAGTTTTTCCTGGCATGTATTATAGCCACACTTTACAATGGTTTGGCGACATCTCGGCACACTCATCACCACCATCACAAACTGTACGTAGCTGCTATCTTGAACGGAAATCCCATGTGGCATTCAGTTGAAGAACACTTAGTGATTGGGTAAAACCAAATGTTTGTTGTTGGCCTGTTCCCAGCTGGCTAAAATATTTCTCCAACTAGCTCTGCGAGTAGTGACTATGTCTGTCCAGCACCATCAGTGTTTGTTTTATATCCGCCTCCGACATCTGCCACCACAGCTGTCTTTCCTTATTCGCACTTGCTTGTGCGTGGCGCCGTGGCACAAAAGTCAAGCATTGTTCTTTCCCCATTTAAAAGCGCTATCTTTCCATTTTTAGGGACCGCTTGGCCGTCTTTTATGAGCTAAACATTGGTTTTGGATTTCAGATATTCGCATTTGTATTTGCTAAACTGGACAAAGAGACGAGGACGTTATAAAAACTTTTTTTTTAATCTCACAGTAATTTCAGGAATGTATTTGAAGAGAGAGGAAGTGACCTTAGGACAATCTTCTCGCTCATGATGAGTTTAATGAGTGCAACGTGCCAAACGGCTCACACCGCTCCACGCTGGCTGTCTGTTTACAAAACCAGGCCTCAAAGCTGCTCATTTCCTAAGCCGGGGAAGATAACGGAGGGTGAGGAAGTTCCTCTTGGCGGGATGGTGCCGGTGCTTCCAGAGATTAGACAGAAATAATTGGTGTGTGGAGGCAGAGAGCCTCTGGAAAAACGTTGAAAAGCTGCACCTGTGGACAATTTTGACAACTGAAAGCAGAAAAAGATTTTCAATGAACTCATCTTCAAGACAGAAAATAGGTTTTTATTTGGTAATCATGCGAATAAAGTGAGTCTAAGTCTGGCCAACCTGACGTCTAATTGCTCCCGATCTGACACCAGGGTGGTCTGGATGTCACAAGTTCAAACTCTGAACCAGCAGGTGTGTGTCAATAAACAGACATTTGTCTTGGCAATGTGCCTCTTCAGCAGAAATCAACACCCACTCGCTTACTTGGAACTTCACGGGATGATGCATTGAAATGAGTGTGAACGTTTTGGGTGAAAGCCAGTATTTAGGCAACTAAAACGACTCGGTTGAGGTTAGAAAAACATTAAACCAACATTAACATTGGTATGGAATGTGAACTCAGACAATCTGTACATCCATTCATCCCCTGGGATCTCACTGGGAATGCACCGAACATCACCCCACTTCCTGCTCTGCCACTGAAAGTAATCATGGGTTATTTTAAACTAGTTCAACAAATGAGTCTCTCCGTCAGCGTGTAGCTGCTGCTTCAACTCTGTCTTGAAAATAGGAAGCGAGTAAGAGTTTGTAGCACTTGAGGCGGCTGTGCAGAAAGAAAGTTATTTATCGCAGTGTCAAACATTTGTCAGTTACAGCCTCTCAAATGTCAGGATGGTCTGTTTGTTCTGTTTTATATTGTTGTAAGTTGATTATCTTTGGGCTTTTTGGACTGTTGATGCTTGCAAACCACAGTGGTGGAAGAAGTCCTCCTTTATAAATACTCCATTAATTAAAAAGCTTTGAATTCAAAGTACAGTCACAGCCACTTAAACATGTCTTTTGTGTCTTTCTGTGTATTTTTTTCCAGGATGACGCCGAGGGCCTGTACTGCCAGGAGCAGATCAACAGGTCAGGGTTATTTTTTCAAATATGAATAAAGCAGATATGATATGATATAATACAATATGATATGGCATGATAGGGGGCAGCATGATATATATGTTATACCGTACGGTATGATACGATAACATACGAATACGAAACGATATGATACGATCTTGTTCCAGTAGGGAAATTTCTTATATTGCACATCTTACACAAACACAATTAATCTACTGCACAGCCTCAAGTCACATTATTATAACATTATCCTGTAATAATGTATTATAACTGCTCTTCTAGGTCAATCTACTGGGCAGACGGTTACGTGCTGGTCTTCTCCATCACAGACCACAACAGCTACCGCACCATCCAGCCGCTGTACCAGCACGTCAGGCGCATCCACCCCTCTGGAAATATACCTGTTATACTGGTGCTGTTCGGTTTAGCGTTATTTCATTTCAAGTGTCAAGTTGCTTCAGTGTGTAGCCAAAGTCTAGAGCAGACAGTTAACCCTAATCCTTTGTAATCTAATCTATCCTGTAATCTGTAATCTGCTGCAGGTTGGCAACAAGAGCGACCTGCTCAGAGCCCGACAAGTGCCGGCAGACGAGGGCGAGACGCTAGCAGCTTCATTAGGTCGGGCATCCTCCACCTCCTCGACTTCTTTCTCCGTTATGTGATCTTTATGATTTGTGGTCATCTTTTCTCCAAAGTAAAAACCCTGAAAACCTGATTATCTCTAGAACATTACATATTTATAGTTCAAGTTTTAAAAACAAACATTGGATGTAATTTATTCTCGAGTTTAAAACTTAAAAACTACGTCAGTGTGGGTGTGGTCTGATCGGGTTTCATGACCAAACGACCCACAACAAGAGTCTGATTCAAATGATGCTAAATCTCGATTGGATCACAGAAACACGTGACATCACCGTCGTTTTACCGAGGCCTAAACGCCGCCTTCTCCTCCGTAGTCATCTTTATATAACATATTTTAGCTCATTTTATTTCTCAAACATCATTTATCTGTCCTCAGATCCTCTTCATTCACCTCCACGACATTCAAAAAGTTTCGTTTCTGTGCAGGAAATCAATCAGACTCGAGCAGACTTTTTCCCACAGTAGACAGTTTTTTTAAATGCATCTGGCAGATGTTGATTTAAACTTTCCAATTATAACCTGTGTGGAGACTCGCACACACACACACATCTGGGCCTCCCTCTTCTAAACTATATCCTGCATGCTGCCTAATGAACGAGGAATGCTGAGTGTTATCTACGAGATAAGAGCGACCCTGATCTGTAAACTGCCTCTGCTCACAGGAGGGGTTTACTTTGAGGCCTCGGCCAGAGAGAACCACGAGGGAGTCCACGCCGCCTTCCTGCATCTCTGTCAGGAGGTGGGACTACTTTGTTATTCTTCATTCATTGCTTTGTTAAAGAGAGAAAGATATCAGGATGTCATGTGCTTTGAGTCCACCAAACGTCCCGTGGGAACTCTGATTACAGGCTGATGCAGAGTCACCAAAAATGAGAAAACATGTTGTCCGTTGGGCCAGAAAGAGAAATTTCAGCCCACATTTGGTCTGTTGTGTATATTTGCTTTTCTGGTGGAGTAATACGGGTTTTTGGCCAGAGGCTCAAAACATTTGAGAGTGTTTGGACTTTTCCTTTTCTGGTCTGAAGAACAGCAGATCTTCAGACCTTCTTATAGCCGTTTTTATCCGAGCATTCGTTAAAGCAACATGACGTAGAAATTGGTTTTTTTGAGATTTGTTGCCTCAGGACTCGATCGCAGATTTAATTTTCAGCGAGTCTCTGTGTTCTTTGTGCTCCAGGTGATCCGGGCTTTGGGAGGAGGCAACGGGGAGAAAAGAAGAGGAGGCCTCCACCTGGCCAGACCCAAATCTCCCAACATGCAGGAGCTGAAGAGGAGGTTCAGGCAGGTCCTCTCCTCTAAAGTCAAGTCGGCCACAACTCTCTGATGGCAGGATTGGACCAAAAACAACAGACATGTGTCAGAAGAGCTTTCATGGAAATAAAAAGGTGCTTAGTCCTTCTTTGATGGAAGGCTGAAGGCAAGAGGCTTTGATTTAAAAGACTTCTAAGTTTGGGAATTCAAGCCGTTAATGGCGTGAAATGGCACGATCAGCAAGCATTCGCCAAGCGATGGATGGATAAAGACAAAGACTGAATGGAGCTTCCTGACAGTTGAGTTCTGTTTTTTTGGACGGAGCTCATGGTCAACACGACCTCTTCCCGGGCTCCAGTACAGTTTGTGTTGTGCCAGAAACTTTCGACAACTCGCATCTCAGTTTTCTTGAGGCTGAAAAGTCAAACTGACGAGACAGTTTCACGTCTTGTCCTGTCATTTAACACGTTTTACCCTCTGTTACAGTTTCTTATATGTTTTAATGAGATCTTTTGGTGTCTTTTTTTTATTTGGTTCAAGGTAGGAAGGAATCCTTCTTTTTTTTTAAACTTTGCTGATACCAAATAAATGAAGCTGCAAGTCTCCGTCCTGTCTGCAGTCTTGTTAGGAAAGTGGTCGGGAACCAAAAACAGGAAATGACCCCAAAAAAGACGAGATGCTGACATTCGACAGCAGGAAGCCAAGACGACAGTAAGCGAGGACAAACTCCTGATACCCGATATACGATAAAATGCAAACATTTCATTTAAATTCATTTACATTTGACTTTACTATAATTAAAATGTAGAATTTAAAATACAATTTTTAATTTTTAGATTTGAACTATTTTACTGGATGGACAATGGACAGGAGGAGTCAACATTCATACTCCCTCTCAGAGTCTGATGGAGCCCATAGATCCATTTAGAAATCACAGAAAAGACTCATTGAACTAATTGGCCATACAAGTACAACAACATTTTGGATCACATATTATCAGGACTTTACTCTCAGCACTTTAATTTTTGTTTAACGTATTTGCTACTAGTCGTCTCAACTCGACTAGTACTCCAAGACCTGGGCAGCCACGTTCAGCTGTTTATTCACGTTGTATCAACACTCGAGTCCATTAAGACTTTGCTAAAGTTACAGGGGCTTTACTTGGATTTGCTTTAAACCCTCAAATTCATCGCCAAAATGTCAAATCTGCCAAAGTGACAGGCTGCCAAAACTCTGTCCAACTCTCATTTACAAGCCGTAGTTTGCCTCTAATTGCGACTTTACCCCCCAACAGTCCAAACTAAAGGTGTTAGAGCAGCTTTAATGACGTGCAGTCTGCAGAGTAATCCACTTCTATTGTTTTTGAATTAAGCTTTTAGTCCTCTTGGGAGTTGATGTCGCTTCAGAGGCTTTTTCTACACACCGTTGAGCTTGGGCAGTTTGCAGGGAAGACTGCACCGCTTGTGTCCTTGGATAAAAAGACCAAACTGTTAGTGATGCAGCTGTAAAATACAGATTATCTGTAAAGGGAAGTTGGGAAGTTTTCTGCCGTTCTCATGACCTCTCATTGAAGACAAATTCCTCAGTTTCTGGAATTTCTTTCTTGGTCACTGAACTGCCACTTTAACCCTTTTAAACACACACACACACACACACACACACACACACACACACACACACACACACACACACACTTAAAAATTGTCTGCTGACCCCAACTCGGGACCTTTTGCCCTCTGACCTTTAAAAGCAGCAGGACTCGATCGGACTCTGGAAAAATGCTGCCGTCAAAAATCCTGAGATGCCATTTGATAGATGCAGACACCAAAATAAATAAAGTGTGTGTGAGTTTGTGAGTTTGTGAGTGAGGGATAATCTTCAGCTACTTCATGTCCAAGACCCCAACTCTTCTTCTCCCACACCACGCTGCTTCCTGTGTGAACAAGTGTTCAAACGTTCTCGAAGGAATAACTCTGAGAAATCCTCCCTTTTTTTTCTCTCCCTCGAAGCCAGCAATCTGTTTTAACATGCATTTAAATGTGAGTTTATTTGATAGATGAAGAGTTAATGTGACATTTATGAGGCCGGATTTAGAAAACTGAGCCTCCGCTAAGTGTTCCCTTTTTCGGTAAGGACAAAAAGAGGCCGATGCAATCTTCTTAGTTCTGTTCGAAAAGTCGGAAAAATCAAAATAACATTGACTTTATTACTAAATACCCAAGTCTGAAACATAATCCTGCTCAGAAGTATGTCAAGCAGTTCACTCTATTTGTCTAGACAAGCTCTAGACACGCATGCTTTAGGTCTTTAAACCTTTTTCAGCACGAGTGTTTGACTGTCAGAGCTCATAATGAACGCTTATTCATGCAAGTACACATGGGATGCAGGTGAAACATCAAAAACTCAATGAGTAAATCAAAAGACACATGGCAGAAATATTGCACATTAAGAAAATATTCATATTATCTCATATTCCAGTGTAAAAGCCTTTAACAAACACCGTTTATCACAAGCTCCAAGACCATTATGGGTTAAACGTCACCAGCTTGACGGACGAGTCAAGAGGTTGAGCTATTAAAACAAATTTGTCCAACACGGCTTCAAGAATAGAACATCCTGTTACCCTTTTTTAAAAGACAATCCCAAAAACATTCCAGTATGTGTTGAATGTTAATGACACCAAAAACAGAAAGAAATTGACTACTGCAAGTTCTTTTCATTTTAAAAAAGACACAACTTCCTCTTTAATTTGATACCAAATATGTGCCATTTGCAGCTTTTTAAACTAAGTTTTTATCCCACACTTAAAAAGAAACTTTTTATTTAACTTTAGAAGAACGAACAACTGTGCAGCTACATGAAAAAAAATGACTGCAACCCGGTCGGTCCTCTCTGCCGACTCTTTGGCGAACTTTTCCCCCAGAAAACAGCCTCCATCTGGGCAGTGAGAGTCAGTTCAAGTCCAGTTTATCTACGGTGATTATGTGATGAAATTTCAAGCAACCTTATAACATCAATGTGGTAGTAGATCATTTATTGGGCGACTTGAATGAGAAAAGATCTTTTGAATTTATGTAGAAAAAACTGCGCAAACTTGTCAATCCTCGCTGGCGACTCTCGAACCTTCCCCCAGAAAACAGCCTCCATCCTGGGTAGTGAGTACCGGCCGAGTCCCGGAGTTTATCTGCAGTGATTATGTGATGAAATTTCAATGCAACCCATGTTGTTCTAACATACAGATGAGCCACCCTATTGTTGCATTGAGTGAGCAAAAAGTAACATCCAAACTTCACTTTTCCTTTCTGACGAAGCACTGAAAAATCCTTTATAATGAAACGAATGAATCATGAGCATGATAATTTGTGAGAGACACTGCTGCTGGGATTTGATCACATGTTTGCAATTTACCGTTGCAGTACGTAATGTTCTCCGGTTTTAATTTGAGTCAGCACATTGTTCTGCCTGTAGAGAAATGTGAGCAGAAATTCCCAAATTTTTCCACTATTTCCAGTCCATGGAAACACACAGACATCAGTAAACCAGTAGCGTATGGAAGTCATCCATCTTTCCAGGTGAGATGTTCTACTTTCCATCTCACAAGAGAAGCACCATATGTGATTCAAATGTCTTTCCAGGCCGTGCCAGCTGTTGGCAGGCGACCGCGTTGCTTGATCGACGTTGAACTGCAGTGAGCGATAAATACATGAGGTGTTCATTAGTATCTGTTCCCGTCAGTGTTCTGATTAAGTCCTAACTTGAACCATGTTACAAAACTCTGATCCTGATGGACGGTGAAGTAAACTTCTGCCAACTGAAGAAGAGGAGGTTTACAGGCCCGGAGTGTGGAGCCAGTGTCGTGCCAGAAGAGGAGCTGGGCAAGCGGGCAATGTAAGTGGGCTCAGCAGCCTCTATGGACATAATGGCAGAGGAGACGAGAGCGAAGAGGACTCTGATGGAGGAAGGTAAGAAGAGAAAGACAGACGCCGAGCTGGGCTGACTGCTGTTGGACTAGTCAGTGATATTATTTAGTAAAATTGTCGACTCGCTAGTTTTTGATCAGAAGTAATGTAATCAGAACAAATACTCGAGTACAGCTGAACATATTTACCACTGCTTAGGGGGGAACAAACCTCAAAAATGCCTCCTTCATTTAACGCAATGTTATTTTAACTATGAGAACCAATGAAGACTCTCGTACAGTGCCTCATCACACAATACTAGCGCCGCCAAAGCTCCGGGGGATGTTTTGCTATTTTGAAGCGATGATGTAACTTGTGTGCGTTCTTTGCTTTAAGTTGGTGATGATGCCGTGCATAAAAAAAGCTTTTCCAAGCTCTTGTAAAGTTTCACAACCCCTAAAACGTAATGCCTCAAAAAGCCACAAAGCAAAGAGTAATGATTGTAGCAGTTACCCGGACGTTTCTTCTATACCCAGTTAAGAACATGACAGTTGCTACGCTCGGCTTATCAAAAGTAAACCACCCCAAACACAAACATGAGGCTGCTCTTGTTCTGGTGAACACTGTGGGAAAGCACTTCATCAACAACATCAGCAGCAGCAGCAGCAGCGTGGAGGACATAAACCAGCTGTGTGTGAGTGTGTTAATGCATCGTTCTGTTGTCTGGAGGAGGCGGCAGGAAGTTAAGGTCGCCCGGCTGGAGATGAAGTCAAGACAGAACCATGGACAGGAAGGAATGAGAGGAAGACATGAACAAAATATGAAATGACTAAAAATGAGCACAAGAAGACGAGAGCGTGAATCACAATGATATCAAAGGAATTGAGAGTGTTGACAGAAACGGAGTGGGAGGAACGAGAGAAGATATTGGGTGTTGAAAGGAGACGGAGTCAGAGAGATAAAAACAGAAACAGGAGGATTATCGGCATGTTTGTCCAGACATAAAACAAATGAGCATGTCAGCTTTCAGCACAGGACGAAGAAGATTCTAAACCTTTCTGTTAACTCTTCGGCTCCCCAACACAATAACACTGTTATGAGTGATCGCTAATGCCGCCGTGGAAGGCCAGTGTTGCTTTTTGATTATTAAAATCAAGAACATTAATGTTTGATCTACAAAGCAACGTCGACAAATCACAGCGACACACCCAGAACTGCAGACTCGACACATAACTCGACACAGACTTCCTAAAACCCAAGAACCTGAGACTTTTTGACGTGGGGTATATTGGACTGCAACAGCGGAGCAATGTTGTCAAAGAGGAGAAGATGTTTAACCAAGAACAAGACCCCCAAAACATTCCAGCTTACTTCAGATCTTACAGTTGTCTTGTAGTCAACTTTGACTTGGACCTGAAAGACTTCAAATGATCTGACGCCTCTATTGTCGAACCTCTCGGAGCAGCTTGATTTGCAAGATCACAAAATCATGCAAGAATCCATCTCGCCAGGCTTCAAGCTATGCGTTTGTGTCTGAACACAGTGGTTATGGAACTTCTCATAGCTAAGTGGATGATTGATGGGCTCAAAAAGAAGGATGGCGACTGCTAAAGAGGTTTGCGTAGATGCTGCCAGCACCAGTTACTTCAGAACTGGAGGGTTTCTTCGTTGAAAGTAGAGAAAATCAAGATACCAAAGGCTTCTCTGGAACTTGTTTCAAGTGGCTCAAGTGTTTCCTCCGTTCCGAGTAGTGTTACTCCACTCGGAGGAGAAAAAGGAGGTGGTTCAGGTGTCTGACTTGGATGCGGTGGAGGAGGAGCTTGAAGGTGTTGCTACCTTTTTCCAAACAGTTTCCGACAATGAATACCCAAATGTGTAACGTACCGTCACCTTTTATTGGGAAGACAGCTACAAAAGAAATGAATGTGACTGCTTCCTGATCAATCGATTGTGAATCAGCAGGTGCTGTCAGAGTATTTTAGATGTTTTGAGCACTGTAAAAAACTACTCATCCATCTTGACTTCCCTGACCTTCAACGGTCACAGAAATGTTCTGTGGCTTTTGATTACATCTCTTTATCTTCTGCAGCAGGAGTTTACTTGGTTACAGTTTGGGTCGGATGTCCTCCACACTCTGCTTTATGATGTTTTGCAGCACTCTTACACCACCGAGCTGTGGAAGTAGCTCTGCTGCAAGAGGTTCTTGTCATTTAAATAAATGGCCAGCGCTGTTGGACAGTATCCTTGACTCTCCTACTCAAAATATAACCACTTGAAATTTAAATTGGATTCGACCTGGAGAGTCTAATCTTCCTCAAACTATGCCAGCATTCACAGAGGTTAATCACAGACCTTACTTTAGCTGCTTCCTGTCTTAAACTCCAATCTCTGTTTATGTCTTTTGGCCTCCTTCCTTTCATTTCTGGCTGTAAGTATAGAGTCCATGCATGAACAATATCAGTGGTCTGTCTCTATTTTTGGCTCCAAAGCTCCCAGTGGGCGACCCATTTCCCCCTCTCCCACCGCCTGTCCCTCTTCATGGAGCATTTCCTGAGACTAGACAAGACATTCAAACCGAGGATTTACTAAACTGACGGTGCCCGTGGGCATCTTCCCACAATGACGGTTGAAGGAAAGCATTGCTAACTTCTTTTCATACCCTGATAAGTGATCCACCGTGGGTCGATGTGAGTCTTTATGAAGAGTTTATTTTGCTCTCTCCACTCCTCATATTTCCTCCCTCCTCCTCCTCCTCCTTCATCTCGGCTGGCAGCCAGTTTTTTCAAGATAAGCTAATGATTTTCTGAAATGGATTGATTTATCGAGTCATCATCTCTCGCTGGAACGCATTCAAGATAAGCAACTCTGATTTTTCTGAGGCTGATTAATTGATGGACCACGTGAAATAGTAGAGTCATTAAGAGTTGGACTACTTGAATCTATTTTCATATTCTCCAGGTTTTTAAAAAACTTTTGCTCCCATAACTCAAATATTCATGTAATGTATAATTAAAGGAACAGTCTAACATTTTCTTTGAGACACTTTGAGAAGACTGATATATATAATGTAATGTACTAACTAACTAATGTAATGTAATGGCTAGCGTGGCTCTTCTGATTCAGTAAAAACTATTTTGAGCTTGAAAGGTGCAAGTAAGTGTACCCGCCTGCCCAGCTCAGGTTCTGGCACGACACTGGCTCTTTTCTGTCCTCCCAGGCCTGTGAACCTCCTCTTCTTCTTCTTCTTCTTCTTCTTCTTCTTCTTCTTCTTCTTCTTCTTGCCGGTGGTCCAAGACTCCTGCCAAAACGCCAAACACTCCCCCCATGCTCCGAGCTCAAGAGTCCAGGCAGCCCGGCTAACAAACATAAGCTAACAGCAGCTAACAAACTGAGCTAACATAAGCTAACAGCAGCTAACAAACTGAGCTAACATAAGCTAACAACTGCTAACAAACTGAGCTAACAGCAGCTAACAGTAGCTATCAAACTGAGCTAACATTAGCTGATAGCAGCTAACAAACTGAGCTAACATTAGCTAACAGCAGCTATCAAACTGAGCTAACATGAGCTAACAGCAGATATCAAACTGAGCTAACATAAGCTAACAGCAGCTATCAAACTGAGCTAACAAACTGAGCTAACATGAGCTAACAGCAGCTATCAAACTGAGATAACATTAGCTAACAGCAGCTATCAAACTGAGCTAACATTAGCTAACAGCAGCTATCAAACTGAGCTAACATGAGCTAACAGCAGATATCAAACTGAGCTAACATAAGCTAACAGCAGCTATCAAACTGAGCTAACAAACTGAGCTAACATGAGCTAACAGCAGCTATCAAACTGAGATAACATTAGCTAATAGCAGCTATCAAACTGAGCTAATGCTAACATTAGCTAACAGTAGCTATCAAACTGAGCTAACATGAGCTAACAGCAGCTGCAGTTGGCAGCAGTTTACTTCACTCTCCATCACACTCTGTAAATCACGATCAAAAGAATATTTTGGATGACGTTTATGATCTGACGATGATGTCCCGTGTTTCCCGGAGAGAGAAAATATGTTTGAGTGCAGCTCTACGAGAGGATGTAAGATTAGAGGAAGGTTTCAGAGATCCTCCAGTTGCCATAACAAACAAACGGCAACTCACCAGCCACTTTTGTGAGCTGCCTCCTGGACACTATCTGATAAAACAACACGGCTCCGTCAGCCAAAGAAAGTCAGTCATTAACAGAAGGGAGAAAAAAAGACTGAAACCAGGTGCCCGTGTGTTCGAGGAGGAGACACAAATGTTATGTCGACTCTCAAGTGTTTTGCTGCTAATAAATTCGCCTTTTCCAGAGACACGCTTTTTTCTATCTGTGTCTCTGCACGATTAAGAGGAGGAGGATGAGTCACGCCTGTTGATTTATCAACATTACACATCCTGCAGGAAAGACGAGACTCTGAATCCACAAAGCTGACAACTAAATTGTCCTCACGGACACTTTAAGGTGTTCTCCGCGAGCAGGTTTAAGTTTTAAAAAATGTGTGTGCGGTTGTTTCTTGGGTGGCGTCTTTACTTTTCGTCCACGTCACTCTGCTTTTCTGCATTTTACAAAACTTTTCATCGCCCCTCCTTTGATGCGCGGTCAAATTACAGACCACATCAGATAAGGAAACTTTGTAAGACTGACTTGAGGTTGGGTCGAAGAAAAGAAAAGAAAGGCAGTGAATGGACATTTCAACACAAGTCAATGTGGAATTGACTCCTATTAAATACTACATGTAGTAATGAGCTTGTTGTACCGGCTGTTTGAAAGTTCAAGGCGTTTACTGAATGCAGACCACCTCTTAAAACGGTCAATGTAACTAAGTCAGTCTTGTCCAGCGGCTTCTTCCTAGCTTCCTCCGTCTACGTCCTCTTTGCTCTCTTCTCCTCTGCCATTATGTCCATAGAGCCTGCTGAGCTCGGTTACATTGCCTGCTTGTCCAGCTCCTGTTCTGGCATGACACTCGCTCCACACTCCCTGCACCTCTGGCCTGAAAACGTCTTCTTCTTCTTCCCGGTGATCTAAAACGCCTGTGGTGCAATTACTAACACTACCCCAGTGAGGGAGCTCACAGTCCGGGCAGCCCTGAGCTAACAGCAGCTACATAGTGTGGGAACAGACGCCGTTGTGGATCAACAGGACCGCCATCACCCCTGATGGAATGTGAAGACCTGTTTTGTCCCCCCTCCACCTCTGCGGTGTGGTGCCGGTCAGTCTTGAGAATGAGGGGCCCTCCTGTCGGCGACCGCTAAGTGGCCGTTTCATAAAGATGAGCGTCCATTCAGAAAAGATCGATTCAAAGGGCTGAGCTTATGGCAGAGACTGTCAACACCTTGATATAAGGAGACCCTTTGGATGTGTACAGTAACCTGGGGTTGAACTCTGCTGTAGACCGACTCCAGCAGAGTCACAGTGAACTCAAAGTCAAACATACAGAAAGTTAGAAACCTTTATAAGACATGCTTACTATGTATTTCGATGTTAATGTTGCTTCTAGTCTGTTGATTCAAAGGTTTTATTTAACTTTATAAATTTACAACGCCAATGATCCAGGGTTCATTACCCCTTAAAATAAATCTACGTATGTGTAGCTACGTTTATTATGAGTAGTTACTTCTTTCTTACTTACTTCTGGCGTATGTTGTGTTTTTATCCTCGGTTGTTTGTCTGTAACTCAGAGTTGTTGCATCCTATGTTAAAAAAAAAGAGATATAATTAAGATTAAATGATCAAATAACACTTGATTAAGACGCATTATTAGCATAAATGTGATTGTATGTACGCAATGCAACTCAGCCAGTGACAGTTTGGTCAGAAATCCGGCCTACTTGAGTTTCACACCTCCAGACTTCTCTTGGAGTTTGTTCAAACATTTCGTCACACTCTCTAAAACATTTTAAAAACAACAATATTAATGCTTTTAAAGTGTTAAAGCTCCATGTATTTAAACGCGTACTGCCGTGTACTACTCATGGAGTCAGAGGGTTCATCTGGCAGGTCAGGAATCCACATCTGGACTGATTTGTCTTGGTTTTGACATCATGTTGGTAGAGTCAGGTTCAAGGAGGGAGAGCGAGAGAGACAGAGTATGATAAAGTGGTGCACAAGTTACAACTTTATTATCCAAATCTCTCTCCACAGCAGAAATGTGTTCTCGTGTAGACGCTCAGAGAAAATGTTTGATTCCTTTGTTTTTCCTGATCTTGTGCAAAGCTCACTTTTTGTTTCGGACACTTACGTAGAGAACGCGTTTGAATTGTGTCAAACGAGTAAACCGCCCAGAAAGCGAGGGAGCAAAATGCTGAATCAGATATAATCAACGTTCGCTCATCTGCTCCATGTGAAGGCTGCGAACGGTGACGTTCACCCTGCAGAAATGTGCAGACAGTTCTCCCACATTGTGAAACGCCCTGTTACTTTTTATCACCCCCTTTTTTGAAGGAGTGGGACCGGATTCAAGTCCAACACATACACGCAAGAGTTTAATATGATTGGAGAGGCTGGTTGGTTTGTTGGTTTCTGGGTCATGCTGCCCTCTGGCTTTTACAGACAGACTGTACTGTCTGTTTATAGAAGGAAAGGCAGAATGTATAGCATGGAGGAAAAGGTAATGCGACATGGTTTATGGTGTATTTACACCCCTGTCATAGATAACTGGTTGAAGTGCCCATTATCTCCTCTATCTCTGACAGAAGTGTTTTTACACTCAAAGACTCACTTTCCCCTGAAGCCTCATGTTCTATAATGGGAGATTTTAATTACTGCAAACCCCCTGACTGTTTACCACGATGTCACCTGTCCATCCAGGAAAATGAAGTGTTATACTTCTGTAAAAGCAGCATGTAAGGCTTCTCTCGCTGTTTCTGTGACCACAGCACCATCTACAGGCCGGCTGGAGACATGGGTAAAGACGGTGTATGAAGGTCTGGAGTGAAGATGTTGTTTCTAAGTCACAGGTAATGCTTTGGTTGTACGGATTGGTCCGTGTTGAAGGACTCAGATGTGTGAGGATAGGGTCAATCCTAAGAAGCACCCTGACGAATGTCTAAGATAGAAAACATCCCAGCTCTGCGTATTTCAACGACTACAAGTCAGTTCCAGGTTTTTTGTCTTCCTCCATCCAGATGAGCTGTGTGGTCCTTCCATTGGGTTCTGGGTCTGCCATGTTCTCCCACAATGTGGACGAGCCCAGAACACCTCCAGAATACCTAAATAATAATGTAATAATATGATATGCCTGATGATTTATTCCACTGCAGCACCCTGAACCATGAATGAAGCCATTGAAAAGAGATCATGTGTATCAGTTTCACCATAATAAATATCAGGCATTGTTAAATACCATGTGTGCACATAAAACATGCTGGATTCAGAGCCGCGTGTTGGACCACGTCCACCACTTGTGCTGCATTCCTCCGTCGTCTGGTCTGCACATGAAGATAGACGGGACGTTTTTCACGTCTGACTGGAAAAGTGGAAGATAAAACCTGAGCTGATGACTTCATAAAGTTGATCATCATCATAACTTCCACTCCACTTCAGTCGGCGCAGCTTACAGCCACAGCGGTCCTGATTGGATTTGATATAATCTGACAGGACAGGTCACACACTTGTTCTAGGTCGTCTCTCACACACACACACACATATGTACGAGCTGTAAACCAGCTGAGCTACATGTTGCATGTATCCTCCGCTCGGTTCCTGATGGTGCAGAGGTAGTTACAGGATTTAAAGAAAAGAGGAAGTGATGAAACAAACTTTTGCTGCGGCGCTTTGGTGCAGAACGAAGACCTCAACATCTCGTCAATGCATGGTAAGACTCCTTTATTAGATGCATGATGGGTATTTATGTATGTATGGACTGTGTGCATGTTAGTTTAGATCTATAAACACCAGTAACACAATAACACAAACTAACTAACCAACTGAGGCACAGATAGACCAACAACCCTCGTGTTCTTTGAGGTATAAGTACTGTAGCTTTGAACTTTATTACAAAAAAGGTCTATCTCTGTGAGGATCCTTTACATAATGTTGTCATATACTAACACGAACAATCTGACCATGTCAGAGGTGAAAACAAGCGCTGACGTACTTTGACTGGATGTACTGCAAGAGATTGCCTTGCAACTTGTTTTGTGGCTGCCGGATGCAGCACTCTTATTTAATTTTGACCACCTTTAGTGGACGTACTTTGATGACATACAGATTTGTCTTTAAGGGTCTTTAAGACTTACAAACCCAACAACTAAACCAAGTATCTTCAACATAAATTACATTTCAAGCCTGAGTCGCTTTCATTTTCTGACCGACGTGAGTATTAGGACACGTATAAGAGGGTCACACCAGATAATCCTGTTGTAGCTGATTGATCCTGGGAGTGTTCCCAAACCTAAAGTCACCCAAACTGCTCTTTCAAGACTGGTAAACTAATAAACTAATGATTAATTAAACAGTTTCTGATAGCATCTGATCTTTTCTCAAATCTAGGGAACCAAAACCTTCAGACCGTCTTCCTCCAGGTTACTCTGAGCTCTGGAGGTGCTGAGCCTCGAGATGCAATCACTTCGCTGTGCCTTCATCATCTTACCTCAAACATGGAGGCAAACACGATGCAAAGCTCCGGACGTCACACCTTCATCCTTTCCTCTTTCTGTCAACTGTTTGCCACCTCCATGCCGCACTTCTGCCCCATCCCTCCATTGCCTCCTGAGGTTCCTCCTGGTTCTCCTGGCCTCTCTGTGTTTACTGCCCTGCCCTGCACAGGCAGCCTGGTTTCGTGTCGGGGTAGTGGGGCCGTGGGGGTGCGACCCTCTCTTTGGAAAGGCTCTCCCCAGTGTGGCGGCACAGCTTGCCATCAACCGAATCAACAAGGACCCCTCGCTGTCCCAAGCTGCAACGTTTGATTATGCTGTGCTGCAGGTACGATCATTAACACTGGCGCCCATCTAAAGAGCTGTGTTAGCTATGTTAGCTTAGGTAGCACCGCTTTGGGTTTTCTTTGGGAGCGTGAGATGAGAAGTTTGACATCAGTCTAATGTCTGAATAAATAGAACAAATATGGGGATTGATTGATGATTGATTTGTTATCCAGGAGCCATGTGAGACATCCAGGGCACTGGAGTCGTTCATTGGTTTCCACACCAAGGCCTCAGGGTACATTGGACCAGCCAACCCAGCATACTGTGATGCTGCCTCAATGCTGAGCAAAGGCTGGAATAAAGTAGGTGATGTTTCTGAGAGATTTGCAATTAAAAAAATAGTTTTTCTTGTCTGTCCCTACTGTGATATGTTAATTTTCTCCTGTACTTCTCTTCCAGGCGTTGTTTCCGTGGGGTTGTGTTGGTTATGAGCTGGACGATATTCGGAGCCACCCAACCTTCGCCCGCTCCATGCCGAGGCCCACCTGGGTGCTGCTAAGCATTGTAAACTACTTCAGGTGGGCCCACATCGCCATCATCTCTTCCTCAGATGATATCTGGGTAGAGACGGCTACCAAGGTGAGAGACGGCAGGACCAAAAAACTACAAAAAGGAGGAGAACTTGTTAAAAATGTTGCTGTTATTAAGTTTGCTGTTGTCCTGTCCAGGTAGCTGATTCCTTGAGGAGCCACGGTCTACCGGTCAGACTGGTCAGTTTTATGGAGAACACTCCTCACGGCATCAGACGAACTCTGTCCAAGGTCCGCAAGATGAGAGAATTACGCAGTGAGTTCCAGTTTACTTCTTCCGAAGAGAACCTTGCTTAACATTTTTCCTTTTTTAAATATTTACTTCACTCTCCTCCTAGTTGTGATCCTCTGCATGCACTCAGCACTGATTGGCGGTCAAGTCCAGAAGCTGCTCTTAGAGACCGCCTACGACATGCAGTTGATTGACGGCTCCCGGGTCTTTATACCCTATGACACCCTGCTCTACAGTTTGCCCTACCGTAACGTGACCTACCCGGCTCTGAAGAGCAACAAGAAGCTGCTTCGGGCCTACGACGCCGTGCTGACCGTCACCATCGACTCACCCGAGGTGTCGTTCTATGAGGCCTACAGAGATGCGATGGAGAGAAGAGAGGTGGCGAGGACGCTGAATCCACAGCAGGTGATGTGTTTTTCGAGTTTTGAGAGGAGACATGGTATTTAACTTGAGCAAGGCAATTAGACCTGAAATCTGTCCATGTGTCCTACAGGTGTCTCCTCTCTTTGGCACCATCTACAGCTCCATCCTCTTAATGGCTCATGCAGTGCATCGTCTTCAGCAATCTAGGGAGTGGATGTCTGGGGGAAATCTGGCAAAACACACCCGTAACCTGGCCTTCCAGGTACTGAGAGGCCTGTGAAATTAGACTTATTTGTGTACATAACTGAGAACAGTCAAAACTGGGGGAACTGAACTTGGTTGTAAATCTGTTAAGATGTTTCACCTCTCATCCTAGAGGCTTCTTGAGTTCTGACTGACTGGCAGCATCCTCCAGTGTTTAGCCTTGGTAGGATCATTTACCAGACCGTTGTTTCCACCTGGTTAGTTAGTGTTTCTTGTTGTTGTGATGACTGAGGTGTTGAGGTCCGGTCTGAACAACAGTTGTTGAGGTCACCTGAGGTCAAAACTTCAGTGCTTATGAACAAGAACATGTTTTAAAACTCATTACTTTTGTTTAATTTCCTAAAATGTTCAAGACCAAATCAGACTAAGGATTACCAATTACCCGAACCCAACAGCATACATCGTTATTTATGTTGCAGGGCTTCAGCCACCCCATCAAAACCAACGGCTCTGGAGCAGCTCTGCTGGACTACCTCATACTAGACACAGACGGACTCTCATGGGAACTGAAGCCAACATACAGGTACGTGAAGAGACAGAGATCAAGCATTTCCTTATAACACAAGTGGAGCAATTAGAGATATTAAGGCAAACAAAAATTGATGTCTGTGGTGTAACCAAAGAATGTAATGTTGCGTTATTGTTGCATTAATAACTCAATCGGATTGATTAACGACAGGATTGACATGGAGGCCGGTAAGGTGTATTTCCTGGGTCGAGACATCCACTTCCCTCGTGGCTACAGACCCAGGACGGACTCCTCGTGTTGGTTTACTCCTGGAGTCCTCTGCTGGGGAGGTGAGGAACACATGATGATATTTGGTGGACCTTCATGCTGTGGGTGTTTTAGTTTACTGCTGAGACTTTTAAAGGTGACCAAGGACTCAGGCACAAATATGTCAGACCTGTTTTCCCTCCTCTTCTTTGTTTTTTGCAGGGGTGGATCTGTTTGTTGCAGGGCTGGATCTGTTTTCAACCATCAGCATGTTCATCGGAGCGACGACCACCACTGTTTTCGTAGCGGCGTTGGTTTACTGCATCAGGTACAAAGTCAACGGGAAGTCTCAAGTCGTGTTGGTGTGGAGTTGAATTGCACAACTGATTCATAATAAACAAATAACGCTAATAAACGAATAACTGATTGGTTACTTTGGTAAAAAAAATCCAATCTTGTGTCCCATCTTATTACTTGTGTTGTATAATAATCACTGACTCCTACTGTCCCCGTCCTTGTCTCTCGTTGCCTAGGCGCCGCGTCAATCAGATTCGACTGGCTAAGGGTCCAAACAAGATTTTGCTGACTCTGGCTGACGTCACATTCATAAACCCGTCTCTTAGCAACAAGGTCAGCACCTACTTGCTCCGTATGCATTATAGAAGTGAAACTACACAAAAGGAAGTTGTACATTTAAATGTATTAAATTCAGTTATTGTGTCACATCCCGATCATGACTTCTTACAGAAATTCAGTCTGGATGACAGCAGAGTCAGCGGCGTGAGGACCGCGTCCGAACGAAGTGTAACGTCGCCAATCTCCACACAAACACCGGCTACCTACGAGAACTCCAACGTCGTCATTTACGAGGTGAGACACTGATTATGATGACAAAACATAAACATAAAAGATATCTACAAATAACATTTGAATATGGCATAAATTGGACTTGGTTTGGTTTGGTGTTTTCTCTCCTGCAGGGTGACTGGGCGTGGCTGAAGAGACTTCCTGATGGGACGTTCAGCACCATCCACCCCAAAGTCAGCCAAGTGTTTGAACTGGTATGTGACATTGTCCGTTCATTTAGCATCATAATGAACTGTTAAGAAAGACAGAACAAACTGTTTTCTTTTTTCTGGCTGCAGATGAAGGACATGCGTCATGAGAATATCAATCCTTTCCTGGGTTTCTTTCATGACTGTGGCGTGTTCGCCATCGTGACTGAGTTCTGCTCCAGAGGAAGTTTGGAGGACCTGCTGCTGAACGAGGACGTCAAACTGGACTGGATGTTCAAGTCGTCTCTGCTACTGGATTTGATTAAGGTCAGTGGTGGAAGAGTCCTGCATAGTAGAAATTGCTATTGCTACTGACTGTTTGGTTTGTAAAAATTCAGAAAACTGTGAGAAATGTCGTCACAGTTGCCCAGAAATGATTCAGATTTACAAATCCTCACAGAAGTTGAAATATTTGAGTAAATGTACTGTTTGCTGCTTCAGGGTATGCGGTACCTCCACAACCGCGAAGTGTCCCACGGCCGTCTGAAGTCCCGTAACTGTGTGGTGGACGGGCGTTTTGTCTTGAAGCTCACAGACTACTGCTACACCGAAGTTCTGGAGGCTCAGAAGTTCCCCTACGTCGAACCACCAGCAGACGGTGAATGACCAGACCAGATCATGAACCTGGCTTCTCCTGGTGCAGTTGCCACTACAGTAGTGAACTAATGCAGTTCTGTTTTTTTTTAGAGTTGCTCTGGACGGCTCCGGAGATCCTGAGGATTTCTGGGCAGCTGACGCTACACGGGACGCCATTGGGCGATGTGTACAGCTTCGCCATCATAATGCAGGAGGTGGTGATCAGAGGGCCTCCGTTCTGCATGCTGGATCTGTCTGCCGCAGGCAAGATAACTACTTCACAAACAAACTGCTAAACTGCCAGCATGGCTAAAAAACAATGATGTCTCTCTGTGTTTTAGAAATAATAGAGAGGGTGTGTAAGCCTTCTCCATTGTGTCGCCCGGAGGTCAGCCCAGACTACGCTCCGATGGAGTGCATCCAGCTGATGAAACAGTGCTGGAACGAACAACCCGAGAAGAGGCCAACCTTTGAAGAGATCTTCGACCAGGTAGGTAGGCTGGACCTGAACAGCTGAAGAGTCTTCATGTGTGTGCATTGTGCTTTACTTCCTCTCCTCTCAGTTTAAGAACATCAACAAGGGGAAGAAGACCAACATCATCGACTCCATGCTGAGGATGCTGGAGCAGTATTCCTCAAACCTGGAGGAGCTGATCAGGGAGCGAACGGAGGAGCTGGAGATCGAAAAACAGAAGACGGAGAAGCTGCTGACCCAGATGCTGCCTCCGTGAGTCCACATAGACACGAAGCTACACGTCGACACGTGCAGGTTAAAAGATGCTTAACTCGTTTTCTCTCCTCAGGTCTGTGGCTGAGGCTTTGAAGGTGGGCGGTACAGTCGAACCAGAGTATTTTGACAGTGTGTCACTTTACTTCAGCGACATTGTCGGCTTCACCACCATCTCAGCTCACAGCGAGCCCATCGAGGTGGTCGACCTGCTCAACAACCTCTACACAATCTTCGATGCCATCATTGGAAACCATGATGTCTATAAGGTGTGCTCTCTATTTTTTTATTTCCATTTTTATTCAGTTCTGCAGGCGTTAAATCACATTAAACCACATTGTTGTTTCTACTCTAGGTGGAGACGATCGGCGATGCTTACATGGTGTCGTCAGGAGTCCCTGTCCTGAACGAGAACCGCCACGCTGCCGAGATAGCCAACATGGCCCTCGACATCCTGAGCGCCGTGGGAACCTTCAAAATGAGACACATGCCAGACGTTCCTGTCAGGATACGTATAGGTCTACACACAGGTGAGCACTTGACAGGACATCAGAGGGGAAAACCAGCAAACACAACAAGTAGTAACTCTAATGTGTGTTTTGATCATTGTAGGTCCATGTGTAGCAGGTGTGGTCGGCCTCACCATGCCCCGCTACTGTCTGTTTGGAGACACGGTGAACACGGCTTCTCGTATGGAGGCCACCGGACTGCGTGAGTTACAGACCTACCAAAAACTGTTTCTAGATAAAATAACTAGAGAGGAATGTTTTGTTTGGGGGATTGGTGCAACCCTATTCTGAAACCACAGAAAACATGTTCTTTTAAATTTGGCTAATATTACATCAGTTCTGGTGGGCACGATTCAAATTTAGTGACATACAGTACATCAGCAGCACTGTGATTTGGTTTTCATTGGTTTCTCCAGTACTTTTTGTTCTTATTGGGTTTATTCCACCTTCAAATTATAATTATCATCCATTGCTTTGTTTTTTGTTTGCAGCCTACAGGATCCACGTCCATGAGAGTACAGTCAAAGTCCTGCGGGAGCTAAATCTCGGCTACAAGCTTGAGTTGAGAGGCAGATCCGAAGTCAAGGTACTTTATCAGGCAATCAAGATTTCTGTATGTACGGTCTATCGATGCATGTGTTCATTTGTTGTTGATCTGTCTGTTCATCAGGGGAAAGGATTCGAGGAAACTTACTGGCTCGTAGGGAGGGATGGATTCACCAAACCTCTGCCTGTTCCTCCAGAAGTCAAGACCGGGTAGGAACAACTGTCCCTTCACCTCCTCCTTTGTTCTTCCTTTTTTTTTATTCTGTGCTCTCGACTTTTTCGACCCTTTACCGTGGACAGAGCTGTTTCCACTTGCTTCCAGTCTTTATGCTAAGCTAGGCTAATCGCCTTCAAGCTTTAGCTCCATACTAAACACATGAGATTGGCGTCAATCAAGTCAAGTTCAAGAGTCTTGTTTAAAGTCCTGATGAAACGATATGCTTCCACATATGTGCGTGTTTCCTGTACAAAGGGGTCGATATGTCACAGTAGCCAATAGTGAGTGTGCGTTACACCCCCAGTCTCGAACTAGGGTAGCCTATCGAGGTGGTTTTATTGCAAAGTCTGCAAAGTGGTGTAACTGATGGCAGATTCGGTTAGCAGCAGTTAATTAGCAGTTGGCTACTTTAGCATATCATGAAGCTGTCTCATTATTGAACTCGTTTTTGGTCCAGAGACTGTGTGTTGTGTTCACGCTGTTCACTTCGTCCCAACAGGCAAATGGCCCACGGGCTGCAGATGGCCGAGATAGCCCAGTACAAGAAACGGAAAGCTGAGAAACAACAACAGGAACAACTTGCAAAGAAGAAAAACTGAGGTAATGTTATGCATTATTAAAAAATGTATAACATTAAGTCAACTCAGGTCAATTTTGTTACTAATATAACCCAGAATCACAATTTGTCTCGAGGGGCTTTAACAATCAGTACAGCTACGACTCCTTCAGTCCTTAGAGACGAATTACTTACTTGGTTGGCGACTCGTCCTTTGGAAAACATAGTTCGGGGACTAGTTAGCATGAACTGTCTTAAGGTGTCTTTGTTTGCTTTTAATTGCATCTTCAACATGACCCAAATAAAAGAAGGAAAAGTTCTTTCTTCATCTAACTTTCCCGTTTTACACCTAAAGGCAGTTCAGGCGATAGATGTGGGGATACAATTTGGATTAGTTGGTGACAGACAAAACTCAGTTCTTCTGCTTTACAAGTTTTGCGGTCATTGAAAAACCTCAAAAGTGTATCTGTGAAAATCAGACTAGATTATCGTCAGAGGACGTTTTGAGGTGTGACTACAGAACAACATTGTCGGATTTTGTGACATATCTTGAAACTTAATTTGGACAATTTGGGACAACAAAACAATTTGTGTCGGATAAGAAGATCTGCTGCCTTGTCATGATCTCTACAGCCCATTATTCCAAAACCCCAATGGTCCCAAAAATATCTCTTTGGACCAAAAACCCAGGTCACCTAAACATCCAAAAGAAAAAAATGCCATTGGTCCAAAGGCCCATTGCTCTAAGAAATACTAGCCTGGTGTAACTTTCAATTGTAACTTATCTAAATAACTTATTTTGACCTAAACGTGACCACTTTGCAACCTAAACCACATGTTTATTTTTGTTACCACGACAATAAAGGTCACCTGACGTCTGCACGTCCAAATTCACAGGTATTAGGGGCAAAAAACAGGTAGCCCAACAAATGGGTTTTTGGTTTCAGTGACATTTTTCGAAGTGTTCGGGAGGTCCCTGTGCATTCAGTGCTAAGCTGAAGTCAGGAGGTGATTAGCTTAGCTTAGCATAAAGACTGGAAGCAGAGGGAAACAGCTAGCCTAGTGCTGACCTTCGAGCAACATTAAAACTCACAAATTTCCATAAAATAAATATTTCTTGACCAGAAACACTTTATCGATTCACCTAGCACCTCTGTACCTGCCAACGTCTTGTTGACGACCATACTCTCTTAATATAACATGATAACAATACAATAATTGTGTATTTTTGAACTTTAGACAGAGGAGAGTGGTATCAAATAATCCTTCCTCCTTCTCCTCCTCTCTGCTTCCCTCCTCCATCCTTCATCCTCTCTCGTCTTCTCAGCATCTCGATCAGCGTCGCGACGGCCGGCTCGAAGGACGTGAAGCAGGCGTTTCACAAGGCGGTGAAGAAGATCTCTCACGTTCGCGTCATGGCTCAGGTGCTACAGGCCCCCGAGGAGGAGGACAACGTCATGATGTCGCACCACTGACCGACCTCTAGTTTGCTCTAAACTCTGGACGTCTGGTTGGATTTTCACTTCTAGAAAACTATGAAACTAAACAGGAGTGATCAGGACGGGCTGAGAAAAGTTATCAGTACGAGAAAGAGGTTAGAGAAAGTGTGTGTGTGTGTGTGTGTGTGTGTGTGTGTGTGTTGAGTAGATCAGTTCTTGAAGTGCTGACTCAGCAAAGCGTGGATCTACAGAGCTGATAATCTGTCTCGATCGTTTCCGCCTCCTTCACTTCACGTCACTTCGTTTCCTCCGTCTGAAGGAGACAAGAAAGATGGACTCTGTCTTCTTAGCTTCCTCCGTCAGCGTCCTCTTCGCTCTCTCCTCCTCTGCCATCGTGTCCATAGAAGCTGCTGAACGGACAGTGAGCAACACGAGCTAACGTTATCTTAGAAATAGAGTCCACCATCGTCAACAAACGATGACACAGAGTCCGAAGTCAGAGCTAACGTTACCTTCTTTCCTTCCTTCCTTCTTTCATTCCTCCTTGCACCCTTCCTTCCTTTCAGTCTTTTTACCCTTCCTTCTTTCCTTCCATCCTTATTTCCTTCTCTCCTCCTTCTTTCCTTCTTTTCTTCTTTCGTTCCTTCATCCGTCCTTCCTTCCTTCCTTTCAGTCTGTCTACCCTTCCTACTTCCTTCTTTACTTCCTTGCTTCTTTCTATCCTCCTCCCCTTGTGTCTTCCTTCCTTCCATCCTTGTTTTCTTCTCTCCTCCTTCTTTCCTTCCTTCCTTCTTTCGTTCATCCTTGCATCTTTCCTTGCTTTCAGTCTTTCTATCCTCCTTCCTTCCTTCCTTCTTTCTTTCAGTCTTTTGACCCTTCCTTCTTCCTTCCTCATTTCTTCTTTCCTTCCTTCCTTCTTTCATTCCTCCTTGCATCTTTATTTTCCTTTCAGTCTTTCTACCTTTCCTCCTTCCTTCTTTCCTTCCATCCTTATT
Organism: Larimichthys polyactis; assembly: GCA_018985215.1. Classification (NCBI taxonomy): domain Eukaryota; kingdom Metazoa; phylum Chordata; class Actinopteri; family Sciaenidae; genus Larimichthys; species Larimichthys polyactis. The sequence continues at coordinate 323,417 of JAFMOB010000687.1, read as the reverse complement.
TCCTTCTCTCCTCCTTCTTTCCTTCTTTCGTTCCTTCTTCCATCCATCCTTCCTTCCTTTCAGTCTTTTTACCCTTCCTACTTCCTTCTTTACTTCCTTCCTTCTTTCTATCCTCCTCCCCTTGTGTCTTCCTTCCTTCCTCCTTTCCTTCCTTTCTTTCAGTCTTTTGACCCTTCCTTCTTTCTTCCTCTTTTCTTCTTTCCTTCCTTATTTCGTTCCTCCTTGCATCCTTCTATCCTTCCATCCTTCCGTGTTATTTGTAGTTTTCCAGATGAGTTTAGCAGCTAACGTGATATTAACTTATGTGAGTTGATGTTTTCTCATTTGTTTATGATCCTGAATGTAAATCAGAAATGATCGAACCAACAAACAAACTGCAATAAATATTTTGGTGCTTAACTTTCAGTGTGTGTGTGTGTGTGTGTGTGTGTGTGTGTGTGTGTGTGTGTGTGTGTGTGTGTGTGTGTGTGTGAGACCTCACAGCGCCCCCTGGTGACGTGACAGAAAACAAACTCCGGTCTGTTCAAAAGCTGCAGATGGCATCCTGGAAGATTATCCCTGCTGATCCTCACCGTGTGTGTGTGTGTGTGTGTGTGTGTGTGTGTGTGTGTGTGTGTGTGTGTGTGTGTGTGTGCGTGTGTGTGGTCTGTTTAAAATCCATAAACTGTTGGGCAGCTTAACACACTCTCTGACTGAATATATGTTCAGACTGTAGTACGGTAAAGTATGGAAGTCCAGAGCTGTCGAACATTTTATTTCTTCTCTTTTCTCGTCATAACGACTTTTAATTAAAGTTCAAATGTCCTGAAATAACGAGTTAACAACATTTGTTGACATAAATGTGACGTTTTATTTTGTGTTTCCTGTTTTATTGATTCTGATTTCAGCTGTGTCGAGTCGTCCTGCTCGTTGTTTGGTTCCTGTGTTTCCTTTGTTTCTTGGTCTGTTTCATCTGTTTATCGATACGTGCTAAGCAATTAAAGTTACCTCACTTTAATTAGTTTTAATTAGTTAGTGACCCAAAGACATAAAAACCTCTCAGTCCTGCTTGAATCTCTCGACAGCATCAGTAGATCAACAGCTTCAGACCGTTGCTGGTTGCTCACGTATCAAAGAAACGTCGTTCTTTAACGTCACCGTCGACGTTGCCGTTTATATTTCGGAGCTCTCGACAAGCTGTCGCGTGTCAAAGCCGCAGAGCTGAGATTATCGGAGGATTTACGCCGTCATCCGGGCGTTAATGGCAGTTTGTTTGGGGACGGGAGGAGGTTAGTATAGATTATGATGCAGTGATATAGAATGAGGAGGAATGTGTATCGGAAAGATTAGAGAATATTTAGGAACGGGAGATTAGACGTGGATTATTCATGGCATCCCATCACAGCTACATTTTTCATCATAAATACACAAAACATGATGAACATCAACTTTTAAAAAAAATTTGAACTATTAGCTTAGCTTAGCATAAAAGTAAGTCACACAGCAGCAACTATTTCACTGATTCTGGTGAAACTGGATCATATTTTATGGAGGAAATGTTTTCTGGTTTTCCCTCTGATGTCCTCCGGCTGCTCCGCCTCAACTCTCTGTGATTTACAGAGTTTATGATGGACAGTGAAGTAAACTGCTGACAGCTGTAGCTGCTGTTAGCTCATGTTAGCTCAGTCTGTTAGCTGCTGTTAGCTCAGTCTGTTAGCTGCTGTTAGCGCATTTTAGCTCAGTCTGTTAGCTGCTGTTAGCTGAGTTTGTTAGCTGCTGTTAGCTCATGTTAGCTCAGTCTGTTAGCTGCTGTTAGCTCATGTTAGCTCAGTTTGTTAGCTGATGTTAGCTCAGTTCAGTAGCTGCCATTAGCTAATGTTAGCTCATATTGTTTGCTGCTGTTAGCTCAGTTTTATAGTTGCTGTTAGCCAATGTTAGCTCAGTTTGTTAGCTAATGTTAGCCGAGTCCGTTAGTGTTTGTACCACAGGTGTTTTGGACTACCAGGAAGAAGAAGAAGATGTTTTCATGGAACACTGACAGGGAGCACAACCACTGTCGTGCCAGAACAGGAGCTGGGCACTGTAACCGGGCTCAGCAGCCTCTACGGACATGACGGCAGAGGAGAAGAGAGCGAAGAGGACGTTGACGGAGGAAGCTAAGAAGAGAAAAAGAGAGAGTGAGCGAGCAAGTAAAATAAATAAAAAAGATTTTAAATATATTTACTGTAAGAAAAGAAACATTTTAAATGTTTCCAGCTTTGTTGCTTCAGATACGTCACACATGATAATGTAAACGTATCATACAGTGGTCTAGAGGTCAAAGTTCGGTCGGTTCGTACACTCAGAGGACTGATTTGTTGTTAGCTTGTATTAGCCTGTTGTTAGCTTGTTGTTAGCCTGTTGTTAGCTTGTTGTTAGCTTGTTGTTAGCCTGTTGTTAGCCTGTTGTTAGCTTGTTGTTAGCTTGTATTAACTTGTAATAGCTTGTTGTTAGCTTGTATTAGCCTGTTGTTAGCTTGTTGTTAGCTTGTTGTTAGCCTGCTGTTAGCTTGTATTAGCCTGTTGTTAGCTTGTATTAGCCTGTTGTTAGCTTGTATTAGCCTGTTGTTAGCTTGTATTAGCCTGTTGTTAGCTTGTATTAGCTTGTTGTTAGCTTGTTTTAGCTTGTTGTTAGCCTGTTGTTAGCTTGTTTTAGCTTGTTGTTAACCTGTTGTTAGCTTGTTGTTAGCCTGTTGTTAGCTTGTTGTTAGCCTGTTGTTAGCTTGTTGTTAGCCTGTTGTTAGCTTGTATTAGCCTGTTGTTAGCTTGTATTAGCCTGTTGTTAGCTTGTATTAGCCTGTTGTTAGCTTGTATTAGCTTGTTGTTAGCTTGTTGTTAGCCTGTTGTTAGCCTGTTGTTAGCTTGTTGTTAGCCTGTTGTTAGCTTGTTGTTAGCCTGTTGTTAGCTTGTATTAGCCTGTTAGCTTGTTGACACTGTAGATATAAAAGTTTCTTCTAAGTAACAAAAACAAACATTCTCATTTTCAGGTGATTAAACACTAATTAAAACAGAATTATTAACATTATATTATATTACTGTGACTCCTTAAATCTTCACATATTTGATTTATTTTGATTTGACATCAGTTTACGGGATCATATAAAACTCCTCTTGGAGGTTGAAGGGGCCTGAATCTGAGCAGACTCGCCCGAGGAGCAGAGCCTGCTCTCGGCTTACAGGAGCCGAGTCTGCTCGGGGCTCGTCTTACAGCTCTGAGATCAGTTCTCCGCGGCTTAAACAGTCTGGCTGACACCTCCGCAGAACAGACTCCAGATCAGCGAAAGAAGAAGAAGAAGAAGAAGTCACCGCCTATTTTTAAACTGCCAACGAAACTCGCGCGCGACGCGATTGGTCGGAGGCATTGACGCAGGGCGCTGGATATCTCGCTTGTGATTGGCCGGAGCCGAGTGTCAGTCAGAGTGACGGGGACCAACGAGAGCCCGCGCGTGAGCCTTTGTTCCTCCCGTCGGGGGCCTGGTGACGCAGGGGGTCACGTGTTGTTTGTGCTCCGCGAGAGAAGGGGCGCGAGCTGCTAACCGAGCTAGCCGGAGCCTCGCGACTCTCCAGTTGACGGGCTGCGAACGTGCTCGTGTCGGACACGGCGGGCTCCAACCCGCGACGAAAACAACACAGCCCGCTTTGGATCACCCGCCGGAGAGGAAGGAGCCCGGGCGGACTTGTTGTTGTTGTTCTCGCGGTGTGTTTACCGGACGGAATAACAAAGCCGGTCCGCGAGGATTGTTTAAAAAAAAAAAAAAAAAAATCAACGTTCGCTGGCCTAAGCCGGACTCGGGAGCTCGTCTCCCCCCCAAATAAACCCGATGGGGTCTAGGTCCGCGCGGATTAGCTCGCTCGTGAAGTGACCTTTGATTGTCGGATCTCTGATGGCAAATTACACGAATCACCAGGAAGGTAAGGCGGCGATGTTGATGCTGGACACGCAGCAGAGGGACGTGGGGACGAAAGCGGCGGCAGCGGCCGCGAACGGAGACGGCTCGGTCGGGGAACCCCCGTCCCCGGTAATTAATATCGGCGGCGGCAGCAGCAGCTCCCGCTTCCATCAACATTTACCGCCCTCCAACCATCAACACCTCCAGCAGCAGCATCACTACCAGCTGGCTCCGCAGCATCTTTCCGGGGAAAACACAGCAGAGTCCCCGGGTAGGAAAGCCTCCACCTCCTCCTCCGCCGTACCTCCGGTACACGCCGCCGAGGACCCCGCCGCTTCCACCGCCAGCACTAGCCATGTATACGCCGCGGTGAGCGTCGCCGGCACGTCGGACGTCGTGGACGATATACGTAAATGTGGCTATTTGAGAAAGCAGAAACACGGACACAAGAGGTTCTTCGTGCTCCGGGCTGCCAGCCACCTCGGGCCGAGCCGCCTGGAGTACTACGACAGCGAGAAGAAGTTCAGGAACAGCCTGCGCTCCGCTGCTGCCGCGGCGGCCGCTGCTGCTGCTGCCACCGCGGCCACCGCCGCCAGCGGTGGAGCCGTCGCCCCTTCTCCCCCTAAAAGGGTTATTTACCTCTACCAGTGCTTCACCGTGAACAAAAGGGCGGATTCCAAAAACAAACACCTCATTGCCCTTTACACTAAGGACGAGTACTTTGCTATAGTGGCCGAGAACGAGCAGGAGCAAGAGGATTGGTACGTGGCCGTCAGTGAGTTGATGAGCGAGGGTAAAAAAGGGCATTTGGATTCAGACGATCTGGACGACGGGTACGGTACGGTCACCCCTGGTACTGTGTTCAAAGAGGTGTGGCAGGTGAACGTGAAGCCAAAAGGACTGGGTCAAACTAAAAACCTCACAGGTGTTTACCGGCTATGCCTCTCAACTAAAACCATTCACCTCGTAAAGTTGAACTCTGAGACGCCCTGCGTTAACCTCCAGCTGATGAACATCAGGCGCTGCGGGCATTCGGAAAGCTTCTTCTTCATCGAGGTGGGTCGCTCTTCCTCCATTGGGCCCGGCGAGATCTGGATGCAGGTGGACGACTCGGTCGTGGCTCAAAACATGCACGAGACCATCCTGGAGACGATGAAGGCGCTGAAGGCGTTCGCGGAGTTCAGGCCGAGGAGTAAGAGCCAGTCGTCGGGCTCCAACCCGATGCCGTTCATCACGACGCGGCGCCACCTCGGCAACCTGCCGCCGAGCCAGACCGGGCTGCAGCGGCGCTCCAGGACGGAGTCGGTCGTCGGGACGCCGCCGTCAAGTAAGAGCTCTGGGGCGAGCGGTTATCGCTTCAGGACGTCCAGCGAAGGCGAGGGGACGATGAACCGGCCGTTCCGCTCTGCCACAGGAAGTCTGGTTCATCTCAACTCGGCACGTGCACATCATGGTCGCCAGGATGGCGGCGGCGGCAGCAGCAGTGGAAGCAGCGTCGCCACAGGCAACGCTGGCACAAGCACCGGAAGTGGACGCTATGTCAGAGCCATCCCGGGGTCGTCGTCGACGTCCACCTACCACGCCCGCTCCGCCTCGCTGCCGGTGTCACACTTCCCCTCCACCACCAGCCCAGTGAGCGTCTCATCCAGCAGTGGTCACGGCTCGGTCTCTGACACTCTCACCCGGCCGTCGAGCGCCTCAATATGTGGCTCGCCGTCCGACGGCGGCTTCAACTCTTCAGACGAGTACGGCTCCAGTCCAGGTGATTTCCGGTACTTCCGGGTGAGGAGTAACACGCCGGACTCCCTCGGCAACACGCCGCCAATCAGAGAAGAGAACTGTCTAAATGATTACATGGCCATGGGCTGGAACCGAGAGGTGTTTGGCACCAGTGCGGGATCCGGAAACAACAGTGGAGGCGACACGCCGCGGGACGAGAGCACGTCGACGACAGAGGATGAGCGCTTGTCTACGTCGTCGACGTCGTCGCTGAGGAGGAGGGCTCACTCTTTCTCCAGACAGGCCGGCGGAGCGACCGGCGGTTCTGGGGTGGCGGTTTACCAGAAAATGACGCAGACCAACTTCTCATTAGACGAGGGCTCGGACATCGTGTTGCCGTTTGGCAGTGGGCTGCTCCGCGGCGGGCCGTCCTCCTCCTCTTCCTCGCTCCGCTCCGACTACAGCTCCTGCTCCGAACACAGCCAGCAGAGCCGCCCCTCCACGCTCTCCCGGACAGAGACCGGTGGCGAGCGCCCTCCCCTCTCCTCCTCTTCTTCAGCCAAGGAAGACAGCGGCTACATGCCCATGATGTGTGGCGTGGCCGCGTCGCCGCGGGACACTCCTCCCGACTACATGCCTATGCAACCCAGCTCTTACTCCCATCCTGTCTCCCACTCTCCTCAGTTTCACAGCCCAGCTTTAGGTCCCCGTTCAGCCCATCACCACCCCCAGCTCCAGTCCCAATCCTCCACAGACTCCCACGGCTACATGATGATGCTCCCGGGCAGCGGGAGCTCCCCTTCGCCGGGGCAGGCCCCCCCCAGCCCTCACAGCAGCTCCAGCATGGTGGGTGCCAGCGGGAGCGACAGCATAGCAGAGAGGCCGGAGAACGGAGAGTATATGGACATGTCGTACAGCAGCAGCGGGGGGCGCAAGCTCTCAAACGAAGCGAGCGGTGGGTATTACGCGCCCGGCACACCTGAGGGCACCCCAAAGTCTTACAGCCCTTATTTCTCCCTCCCTCGCTCCTACAAAGCCCCCACCCGAGAGCGGGATGAGAAGGAGTACGGGGAGTACGTTCCTATGAGTTCTCCTGCCAAGCCAGTGTATTCATCAGTTGCCACACCTGAGAAGCGAGCTGGGGGAGGTAGTAGCACCTCCACTCCGTCTCACCCGCCCCCGCCTTACGGAGCTCACCATACCACCGCGGCGATGGCAGACCGACGTGTCGTGAGGCCGAACCGCCTCCCTCTAGGTAGGAGAAGCTTCCATGGCCCGCTGCGGGTTAGTGAGCCCTCCACAGCGTCTGCAGGCACCTCCACCTCTGTCCCCGCCACTGTCAGCTCATCCGAAGGGCCCTCTAGTCCCGGAGAGTACATCAACATCGAGTTTGGGGATCACTACCCCCACCAACAGCAGCCCCCTGCCTATCCTCTCGCCACCCAAGACGAAGCGCCTTCTTCCGTGGGATCCGGAGATCACCGCCGCTCCCCTCCCCAGCCCCAAACTCACCAGGACTATATGAGCGTGGAGGTGGGGGCAGACCAGCAGGACAGCGCTGGATGTCTGGGGAAGAACCAGTCACCAAGACCCAGCCTCGTCGCCCCCTGGAACCCGCCCAGCTACATCCGACCCCTGGCTAGTAATCCCGGGGCGCTGGCCTCCCCCGGGGTCCCAGCTGGAGGTCACTGGAGGTCGATGGGGGACGACTACACGGACATGACCTTTAACCTCAGCAGAGGCGAGAGGACGCAAACGAGCCCCACGGCCATGCTGCAGCATCTCTGCGTGATAGAGGGACGTTACGGCCACGCTCCCTCCGCCTCCTCCTCCTCCTCCATTTCCCCGCCTCTCCCTCCGTCGAGCCCGGGGAGGGCGCCGACGACGCACCAGCCCGAACCCAAGGTGGTACGGGCCGACCCGCAAGGCAGGAGGAGACACAGCTCGGAGACCTTCTCCTCCACATCCTCCTCTAATTCGACTCCCTCCGGAGGAGGAGGAGGTGGAGGAGGCCCTTCATCTTCAGCTGCACACCCCGCCTCAGCAGCCCCCAACGGATCGTACCTAACAGAGGGTCAGGCTTCCAGGTGGTCCAGCTCGGCGTCTTTCGACAGCGTCTGGGTCTCCCTGGAGGGTCTAGGGGACTCATTGCCGGCTCCCCACGCGCCGGTGAGATCCATGGAAATGGGCGCCACCCCCGGCACCTCCTCCACCTCCTCCTCTGGCAGAATGTGCAGGAACATGTCGGTGGGCTACCAGAACGGCCTCAACTACATCGCCTTGGAGCTGAGGGAGGACGGGAGTAACACGGGAGGTGTGACGTCGGGAGCTGGTAGCAGCAACGGGACGGCGGCGCCGGCGGCAGCAGCGGGGACGGTGCCTCTGCCGGAGAACGGAGCCTACGCCAGTATAGACTTCACCAAATCAGACGGAGTCACCGCGACGACTAAGGGTGAGTAAACAACTTTGTTTGTCGTTGTTTTGAGCTTCAGACAAATCTTCAAACCCTCAGCGCCACGTGTGATATTATTAAATCAATTCGTAGCTCCTCCAGATCGAGACTCGTGGCCGTTGTCTTTGTTTTTTTTTTTTGTTGTTTTTTTGAAGGCGTCCGTCCAGGGAACTGAAGTCTAGTCTATAACACTTCACTACAGGAAGTTCATTTAGACGTCTGCGTGTGTGTGTGTGTGTGTGTGTGTGTGTGTGTGTGTGTGTGTGTGTGAGCTCGCTGAATGAACCGAGGTTCATCTGAGGTCAAGTGCGGACTGAATCACCCAAAACAAAACAAGAAAAAACAGCCCTGACTTCCTGTCTTTGTAGCCGCTCTGTGTCTGTCTGTGTGCACGTGGCGCTGTTTTTCTTTGTGTCAGCATGTCTGCAGGGTGTGTGTGTGTGTGTGTGTGTGTGTGTGTGTGTGTGTGTGTGTGTGTGTGTGTGTTCATGGTGTGTGTGCGTGCGTGTGTGTTTTTGTCTGCCTCCGGGCTGACACTTGAGACACTTTTCTACATCTTTGAAAAAACATCTTGATGTCAGGACGATGGCGAGGAAACGCATCAATCTCTCTGTGTTTTATTCAGTCACTCCAAATAATAAATTAACACATTTAGAACATTAAAAACTCAGATTGGAGAAGCCGTACGAGTTAATTCACGATGAAAAAAAAGCAGCAGATTCTTTGTTTCTCATGTCGACACACAGTAAATCTGCGTTAAAGTTAAACCAACGAGCTGAATCTAATCTTTAGTCCAAGACCACAACTCGCTGTCATCATCAGCTGATCTGAGGCCTGTGACTGCAGAGCTTTGAGTCTGAACAGGTGAGTCGTGTAAAAATTCACCTGTTCAAGAAGTTATGCAGGATTAAGAGTCTCCATCCATGTGTGTGTGTCAGTGCTGAGGTCAGGTCTACAGTCCTAAAGAGGATGTTTTGACTCCAGTCGTCGACTTCCTCTTTTCTCCTTTCACCCACTCTTCGTCTCCTCCGGCTCCTCGCCTCACCTCCTTCCCGAATCTTCGTTTTGTGTGTGTGTGTGTGTGAGCGAGCATGAGTCAGGATTCTCTGCGAGCACCGACTGACTCATTTGTTTATCGGCGTGCCGAACGGAGATGAAAGCGTGTGTGTGTGTGTGTGTGTGTGTGTGTGTGTGTGTGTGTGTGTATATATTAAAATTTCTGAACATTACCTTGAACTGCGCACACACACACACGCTTTCATCTCCGTTCGGCACGCTGTGTATGATCAGTTTTAGTCCGTGTGTGTTGCTGTGTTTACAGTTGGTGCTCTGTGTCTAGGTAGGCGTGTGTGTGTGCGTGTGCGTGTGCGTGCTTGCTGAGTCATGGCAGGCAGCCTTTGATGTGGCGCCGTAATTGCGGTGGCGGCGTGTCAAGGCACACAGCGGGGCCGAAAGGAAACGCATCATCATCACTCAGGAATGCACTTCCTCTCAGCTGCAGCGTTGAACTGATACAGACACACCTGGAGTGTGTGTGTGTGTGTGTGTGTGTGTGTGTGTATTGATTAAGGGAACATCTCGTATGAATCAGTGTTTGTTGTGATTTGTTGTCTCCAGCGTCAGAGTGTAACCGCTCTGTGGTAACCATGACTACAGCTGTACTCGAGTATTTGTTCTGATTACATTACTTCTGAACAGCACAAGACATAGCAGCAGCAAATATTACTGACTACACACTTCTTCCTTATTTCCTCCCTTCCTTTCAGTCTTTCTACTCTTCCCTCATCCCTCCATACTTCTTTCCTTCTCTCCTTCCTTTCTTCTTTCTTTCTTCCTCCCTCCCTTCATCCATGTTTCCTTCCATCCTTCCTTTTCGGTCCTTCTACATTTCCTTTTTCCTCCTTTCTTATTTCCTTCCTTCCATCCTTCTTTTCTTCCTTCCTTTCAGTCTTTCTACCCCTCCTTTTCTTCCTTCCTTCTTTCCTCCTTGCGTCGGCGTCCTCTTCGCTCTCTTCTCCTCTGCCATTACGTCCGTAGAGACAAGACGAGCTAACGTTACCTCAGAAGTCCGTTAACGTCAACAGACGACGTGACGGAGACGTACCCGGTGTGTTTCTGGTTTTGGAGAACGTTCTGTCCTTAAGTAATGAACAGATCGATGCGTAATGAAAATGGTCGTGTGTTGACTTTTATTCTAACATAATTAATCAGATATTTGCCACGATGTTTCCGTCAGGTGAGCTGCAGGTGCTTGTTTCTGTCGGTCAGAAGGATTTTTGATGTCTTCACTCGTTTCCAGAGACTCTGAGAGTCTTGAGAGACAGTTTGGAAGGGCACCACATCTCCACGCCGCCTTTCTTTCTTATCATAAAGGGAGCGAGCAGACGGTGACTCAGATAATGTCTGCTACGCCTTGTGTCGGTGCCAGAGCTCCACCTGCTCCAACTCTGCCTTTGTTTTGAAATGATCGTCACGTTTCTTATGTGATAAATGCCTCAGGTCCAAACTACGGTTAGAAAGCACAGTTTGTTTTCTTTGGTCTCACATCTGTAGACTGATGTATAACATCTTGGCTCTTGCAGAAAATTATTCGTCAACGGAAAAGTGTGTGAGCGTCTGAGATTTGACACTTCTGCTTCACATTCGAATATTTTTGGCGTTTTGTCGAGTTTTGATCAGATAAAATAGTTTGAAGATGTTGCTTTTCTCCTCGCTCTCTTCTCCTCTGCCATTATGTCCATAGAGCCCGGCATTGCATTGCCCGGTTGCCCAGCTCCTGTTCTGACATGACACTCATCTTCATTTGCCAGTGCCCTGAGCCTGAAAACGTCCTTTTCCTTCCAGTGGTCCAGACACTTCTCAGGTGCCTGTCTGAGCAGTTAACAGCAGCTAACAAACTGAGCTAACAGCAGCTAATAAACTGAGCTAACAGCAGCTAATAAACTGAGCTAACAGCAGCTAACAAAGTGAGCTAACAGCAGCTAACAAAGTGAGCTAACAGCAGTTAACAAACTGAGCTAACAGCAGCTAACAAACTGAGTTAACATCAGCTTACAAACTGAGCTAACAGCAGCTAACAAACTGAGCTAACATTAGTTAACCATGGCTAATGAACTGAGCTAACAGCAGCTAACAAACTGAGCTAACAGCAGCTAACAAACTGAGCTAACATTAGCTAACCATGGCTAATGAACTGAGCTAACAGCAGTTAACAAACTGAGCTAACATTAGCTAACCATGGCTAATGAACTAAGCTAACAGCAGCTCATGAACTGATCCAGTTTCACCAGAATCACTGAAATAGTTGCTGCTGTGTGACTTAGTGCCGTAAAGCGTTACGTACTTCTCCCGACCCGGAGCCAAAAGTTACATAGTGTGAGAACAGACGTACGAATGACAGAGACACCATAACACATTTGTCTCTGACAGTTTTGTCATCGTGGTTAAAGACAAGGAGGATTGTGGGAGTCTGATTGGGTCAGGTGGAAAGAGGCGGCGAGAGGTCAAAGTTGGGTCAAGAGAGAAAGTTTAACGGTTGAGAGAGGAACTTTTTAGATGTAAGCGACAGCGGTGGGAACCTGCCCTTTTCCCACCTCCTCCCTGCCAAGTGGATACGAGGTGGTAAAGGGTGAGGTAGAGTGTGATGGTACCAGGCTGCCCTTTCCTCTCTCGTTCCCACCTCCACGTCCAGGCCTTTCTATATTTACAGGTCTATTTCCAGACCGACATGAATTTATGGGCCGGTCCGTGGCATGCTCGTAACAGGACCCCCCTTTTTGCTCGGTGCATTGCATGCGGAGGTCTCTCTCCCTCTTAAATAGCCACATATATACGCCCACAGATGTTAGACGTATTAACCATCATGCAGGGCAACAATTCTGTGTGTCGACTCTTTAAAAAAGCACCCGGAGGTTGAAGTTTTGCACGTTTTAGCAAATAAATAAACTTGAAATAACTCGCGCTGTTTGATAAGCGCCTTAATTCACAAGCACTGACATGCTACAAGTGCCGTTGGCATGGGTGGCCCGCACTGAAGAAGCATGGGAATCTATAAACCGAGGCAGCGTCGGCGGTGTCTATTGAGCTAAACAGGGAATTGATCCCCTAACCCCCGGACGTGTTGGCGCCATCAGGGTTCACGTCGGTTAATAATTTCCTGTTTGAGTGTTTAAGAGAATTTAAGTAGTTTAAGAACTCGATGTGAGTTTTCAAAACAGTTTGAGTTTGTTTGAATATTTAAAATCAGAAGTCAAAGCTCTCGATCTTCTGGTCCATCTACGTTTACCAATGACCGTGAGCTTTGGGTAGTGACTGAAAGAACGAGATTGTGGATACAAGCGGCCGAAATGAGCTATTTTCGTCGGGTGTCCGTGCTCAGCCTTAGAAATCAGGTGAGGAGTTCGGACATCCGTAGGGAGCTGAGATGGTTCAACATCTTCTTGGAGGTGTTCAGGGTGGACCCAGAACCCGCTGGTGGGACTCTATAGCTGGCCAGGGAACATATCAAGATCTGGAATGCGTTGCTAGGGAGAGGGACTTGGACGTTTGTATAATGCTTACTTTGAACCGTTATGTTTTCAAGGGTTAGGAAAATGCTTCAGTTTGAATCTACTCGTAATGCTTATAATCTGAGGTTTCCTCAGCGCAGTAACTCGTGTTAGTAACCCTTTAGTTGTGTTGATAAAGACTTCAAGAGCCTGGAAAGTTTTTGGTGCCTTGAAAATACTTAGTTATTCAAATTTAATCTTAAAAAAAGCGGTACGACTTCAGACGGTTCATCAGACTAAATAAGTCATCTGAAGGCGTCACCTCACTGACACTTTGTAGACGAAACTATTCATCTATTAATCATGATAATTAACAAAAGACTGGGTTGTTTTTATCGGTTTGTCTCTCCAGAAAGTCTTTGTGGGATTTTCAGAGCTTTTCAAGAAGTCTTGAAGATTAAATAAAGTCACACGCAACGACTTGTGTGTCTAACGTCCTGCAGTGCTTACTCAAGGGGAAATGTTGTGTCTTGTGAGTAATAAATGGACCTAAACACTTCTCGGCTATGTGGACCAACTGTTGCACAAGTTTCTAAGTTCCTCTTAAGTGTTGATTTCATAGGTGGTCCTGAACGTTACTCAATCACTGAGGCTCCTGTTGCTGCAGTAACTCTTATTTCTTCTTTACGTCTTCTGTTTTTGTTTTTTATGCTTTGTTTCTCGCCGCCTCTCAGACTCTGAATGTGTGCTCAGACTTGTATTTAACGTCCGTTTGATTGTAGCCTCTGCCGACTTTTGAACGTGCATAGTTTGCAACAAACTAGATAAATTTTAAATGTTTGACTGCTGCAGGAAATCCAAAGTTTGAGCGGAAATCTGAGGTATGTTTGTCTTTTGTTCTGCTCCACCAATGAACTTAAGATTGAATGTGTCTAAAAATACTTTGTATTAAACAAAAATGAATGTCTGCAATAGAAAACTGATCAATATTTACAAAATGCCCCCCAAAAATGTAGAAAATTGGGTTTGTGTTTATGATTTATACGTTCCTTTATCAGTTTGTTGCACATTTTTATTTTAAAACTTAAAAACATGAAATAAATGTTAAAATTGGCAGCTGATCTTTTACAATCTACAGAAGATAAGAAGTATTTTGCTATGAAAACTTACCTTTTTAATTAAATTGAGTATCATATATCGTAAATATACAAATTAGTGTATTATGGACGGAAAACTCATAAGCGTAGGTTCAGTAAGGCGGCTTTTGGTTGTAAGGTCGGTCCATTTTGATGGACACAGATTAAAAATATACAACCTCTAATTCGTTAGCTTTCAATCGTTGTTCGGTGAAGACACAACTGCTCACTTGAATTTGGGCTTTTAATGCTTAAAAAAAACGTGGTATTGTTTTTTTTTTTACTATTATATTTGCATTTAACACCTTTCACCCAAATGTTGGTGGTGGGTACCAAGTGGCAAGCTCCGTGGCTGTGAAGCCAACGAGGACGTACCAAAAACAACTCACCTTTTTTAAATTAAGTCAAGTATCGTATATCGTAAATATACAAAAATAGTGTCTTGTCGACAGAAAAATCACAGATGTTGATTCAGTAAGGCGGCTGTTGGTTGTATGGTCCATTCATTTTGATGGAAACAGATTTTTTTTTAAACTCATCGACCTCCTTATTCATTATTTTTCAATCATTGTTGGGCAAAGACACAACGGTTTGCATAAGTAGATGTAGGATTTGGGCTTTTAATGCTTAAAAATCAACTGTAATATTTGCATTTAACACCTTTAACCCTTCTATTTATGAGTTTGCACTTCTTTGGGCCAAACCGGTGCAAAGTGCCTCAAATCCAGAACCTGTGAAATAATAACAAACGTTCATAACTACGTACAAATCTGCGAGCGGGGTCAGTTTCGAGGTCCTGATAAAAGGTCGTCGCCCTCACGCTCGCTCGTCTCACTCCCATGATGCCTTTCATCTGTTGTCCCAGCTGGGTGAATGGGATTTAGGGCCGGAGAGGGATGGGCGGCAGGTCAGGGAGGGCACAGAGAGAGAGAGACGTTCACGGCTTTTGAACACCTGCCTGTGTTGCAATGATACAACAGACTGTTAGCTAATGCAGGTGTTTGGCGAACGGTGTTTTTATAACCCGATTTTGTGGTGTGTGTGTGTGTGTGTGTGTGTGTGTGTGTGTGTGTGTTTAACTGAGGTCAGTTCAGGTCAGTCCGGCTCGTGTCCTCAGAGCGTTGTTTTGATCAAAGTCCTGGACTGCAGAGAAACCCAGGGACCTCAGTCTGCTCTCTCTCTTTCTCTTCTTCGCTCTGTTTACGTCTGGCTGGCTCGTTTCTACCTGTTTTTTTTAAATACATTTTCTAATAAAAAAAAAATCTTAAAATATCACAAACACATTTTCACATTTGGCCCAGGTGGAGAAGTCCTCCCACGCTTAAATTAAACGATCATAAATCACATCAAAATTATCCCATTGTTCTTTGACCGGTGCTGTTTTACAGCAGCTTTACGCAGGAGTTGGGCCAGGATAGAGGCGGGTTACAGTGTCCGCTCAACCAGCTCCTGTTCTGGCACGACACTTGCTCTGCTCCCAGTCAGCATTACAGGCCTGTAAACCTCGTCTTCCTCGCTGTGGTACAAACAAGCTAACAGACAGAGCTAACTCAAGTATAAAACTGAGTTAACATTAACAAACAAACTGAGCTAACAGCAGCTATTGAACTGAGCTAACAGTAGCTAACAGCAGCTAACAAACTGAGGTAACATTAGCTGACAGCAGCTAACAGACTGAGCTAACATTAGCTGACAGCAGCTAATGAACTGAGCTAACATGAGCTAACAGACTGAGCTAACATGAGTTAACAGCAGCTAACAAACTGAGCTAAAATGAGCTAACAGCAGCTAACAGACTGAGCTAACATTAGCTAACAGCAGCTAACAGACTGAGCTAACATGAGTTAACAGCAGCTAACAAACTGAGCTAAAATGAGCTAACAGCAGCTAACAGACTGAGCTAACATGAGTTAACAGCAGTTAACAAACTGAGTTAACATTAGCTAACAGCAGCTAACAGACTGAGCTAACATGAGCTAACAGCAGCTAACAAACTGAGTTAACATTAGCTAACAGCAGCTAACAGACTGAGCTAACATGAGCTAACAGCAGCTAACGAACTGAGGTAACATTAGCTAACAGCAGCTAACAGACTGAGCTAAAATGAGCTAACAGCAGCTAACAAACTGAGTTAACATTAGCTAACAGCAGCTAACAGACTGAGCTAACATGAGCTAACAGCAGCTAACGAACTGAGGTAACATTAGCTGACAGCAGCTAACAGACTGAGCTAACATTAGCTAACAGCAGGTAATGAACTGAGCTAACATTAACTGACAGCAGTTAACAAGCTGAGCTAACAGACTGAGCTAACATGAGTTAACAGCAGCTAACAAACTGAGCTAACATGAGCTAACAGACTGAGCTAAAATCAGCGAACAGACTGAGCTAAAATGAGCTAACAGCAGCTAACAAACTGAGCTAACAGCAGCTACAGCTGTCAGCAGTTTACTTCACTGTCCATCATAAACTCTGTAAATCACAGAGTTGAGGCAGAGCAGCTGGAGGACATCAGAGGAACATTACTTCACTGTAAAAAGAAACTTTACGACACATGCACCTTGTACATGATACTACACATCATAACACACTGTATACTGTGTGTGTGTGTGTGTGTGTGTTTAAACGTGAACTGTTTTGTGACTGTTACAAAGAACGAGAAGCCGTTTGTGACAAACTAATCATTAAAGAATTACTTTGAATAAATGAGCCGTAGTGTTCCCTCAGACTCGGACGTGTTTTGCAGCGTCGCTTCCCCCCTCGTGTAAATATTGAATCTTGTCTGGGTCTCGCCGTGTGCTGAACTTTTGGCGTTTAGAGTTTTATTTTGGCGGGGAACGTCAGTCTGTCAGCGTAACAGGAAGTGTTGCTCTTCCTCTACGCCTTGTTTGTGTTTGTGTCGGCGTCTTTCTCGGCGTTGTCGTCGATGCGTCCAGCGGTAGTTGCTGTCCGTGCGCCGTCCTTCTGTCCGTCCGTCCCCGTGGCTGACAAACAGAGCAGCAGCATTCCAGCAGTGCCCCCTGTCAAAGCATCTGTATTGTGGCGTGCTGCTCACATTGTTGTGTCAGACAAAGCCTCGCTCTCAGTGGAATAACCCAGCTGGACGCCGGCCATCGCCAGGGTCATTCGAGGTGGCTGGACCGCACCAAAACAGCCGACCTGACAGCCACGATAGCAGGCCAGGAAACACGTTTCATGTGTGTGTGTCTGTGTCTGCTGGCAGCAAACTGAATCCAAAGTTCAGCGGCCACGCTCACTTATTTACCAGACAAACAGATTTTTTTTTTTTTCTTTAAACAGCGAGTAGTTTGAGCCAAGCCGCCTCTGGTCAGAGATGTCTTGCATCTGCGCTCGAGAAGACGGTCAACACACCTCAGTCGCAAACTGCAAGGATGAATGTGTGGCTCGTCTCCACGATAAACGGCCTCTTTTGTGTTAAATAAATGTTGTTTTGTGTGCGTATGAATTCATTTCAGTGTCAACAAATGTCAGATTTTCTCTCGTACTGAGCGGCGAGGTTTTCACCTCCTCAGTGTAGAGCCAGACGGATTCCAGTCAAAATTAGTCAGCAGCAGCACTTTGGCTTCCAAACGTCCAAAAACAACTAATACTGTCAGTCCAAAACCACCGTCAGTGAACCGGCCACATTCCACTTTTCTTTGTGTGTGTGTCTGGGGTCAGATCTGTGTCGATTCTTTCTGTAAAATATATTTTTTAAAACGGTGAAAATCTGACAAAGTGAATCTGAAAGTCTTCACACAGTTCTGACACTAAACCTGATTCATGTTTTGGAGCTTGCGATTGTTGATAAAATTAAATGAATTCAAGTTTTTCTGTCTGTTTCACATTTACTTATATTTTTTTTAGAGAACTTTGAGAAAAGAACTTGCATAGAAAAACTTTATATTATAGATTCAGATGTCCTTATCTGTTTGAGATTTATCAGCTTTTATTTTCATGCGTACGCAGACGACTTCACGATATTCTACTTTAATCTATCTTTAGTGAAGCTACGTGTCCTGTTATAACTCACTTCCCGAAACTGAAAATGCGGTTGCCATTTTATACAGAGTAATTATTATCCTCTGCTCTGTATTCAAATACTTTTTTTTTTTGTCCCTGTTTTTATATAACTTAAAAAGTGGTCACCATCGAAGGCCAAAACAAAACATAAATCTGTTTCTGCACAACTGAATGTTGATGTTTTTATCATTTTTTATATTTAAGTTGGGCTTTCGTATTTGAACTATTTTTGTCATTATTATTATTACTATTATTATTAGTATTAGTAGTAGTCGTAGTTTTACTTGGGCTCAACATTATCTTCTGGCTTCTGGTTGCTGAAACTAAAAATATGGTTGCCATTTTTAAGCAGTAATTAATCTGCAGTTATACCTCAGCTTAATGATTAAAATATGACATAAAATTAAGTTTAAAAGTTAGTTTGTCTGTTCTTAAATAAAAGCAGTTGATGACAACCGAAGGCCCCGTTGCATCTTCAGTCAACAGGTTAAAATCGGAGAGATTATTGCCAAAAATTCTGTTTTCAGGTTAAATGAGGAACTAAAGTTCATTATATGAATGTAAAAGTGTTGTACGAGTTTATTTTTGTTACATGTTCAAATGTGAGAATCCACATCGGAAATATAAATATACATGCATATATCTGTTTATATATATTGAACGTGTTGGTCGTGTGTTTCTGACTTCAGATTTCTGTTTTCTCTCTCAGACTGACGGGACGATCGAGGTTCCCCACCTTCCTCTTCCTCCTCATCTCTCTGCTCGGGGCACTTGACTCTCTGCCTGTGACCTTTGGCCTCCCCCCCCTCACGCCCTGCCGGTGACCTCTGACCTCTTCACCCCGCCGCTCCCCTCTGGATGCAGAAAACAACAACATCACAACAGATGACAAAAAAAAACAAAAAACGCTTGCAGTTTGTTTTTTTTAAAGTATATTTCATCTTTTATTTTTGTGTTTTTTTTTTATGCATATCTTGTCCTGTTTTTTGTTTTTTTTAATTAGTTCCCCCTCTCACAATCAATGCTGCCAGTGTCCGCTGCTTTTCGCCTCCTCACGTTCGACAGACCAACAGACGGCGGTCAGTGAACTTTACGAGGCGTCAACAGAACCTCAGATAGTCTTATTATCATCACACGGTTCTGTTTCTCCGTACGGTATTAAAAAAAGGGAGGCTGGATTACTAAGAAAAGGCATTATGGTACTTTTATGTTCAACTTAAAATATTAATTTTTATCTTTTATTATTATTTTTTTACCCCATGCATAATCCATCCTCAATACGGTACCAAATAGTTATTATTTTTTTATGGATTACCCTGTAAACAGTACGAGCTCGTGGCTGGATCCATTTTAGCCTCGGAGAATTCGACAAGTTATCACGCTTGTTTTTTCCAAGTCGGGTACGAGAACCATTTTGGCTTCTGGAGCTACGGTACCGCACCGGTTTCTCACCGTAAAGCATTACTCTCCTCATATTCTGTAGCACATATTATTTATTTGTTGCAATAGGTGCAAATATTCCAGCACGTTTCTCTTTGTTTGCTTTCGTGGCACAGATGGTACTAAAAACGTGGCGGGGCGGGGAAAAGAACGCCGGCCGCCAATCAGATGCTGGAAAGTTTTATTTGTCTCCTCTTGAAGCCACTTTCAAATCAAACTGAAGTGTTTTGAAGGATTGGTTTAACTTCTCATCTAACACCAAAAAAAAAAACAATCACCTTCTCCAAAATATCAGAACTCTTCTTTAAAAAGCTCGTAGAGGTTTTGGAAACTCAGCTGCTAAGGCCGGTCGATGTTGTTTTTGTTTTTTTTTACCGCCCCGCCGGTTCCGAAGCAGGCGTTAGTTTCTTTCACTTTAATAAAGTTGTCCTACATGGTACAAGAGTTGCTGTAGTTTTGACCTCTTTACATTTCAGTTGTACCTCATACGGTCCATCGCACAGTTCAGGTTTTTAGTGAGGGAGAGTGGTGCCAACACACACACACATATATTTATATATATATATGCACACACAACGCTGTGAAAGGTCGTTGACGTCGGCATGCAAACACAAGACTAATGCACACGTGAAATCTCTGCAAAGTGAACCCTGAGCTGTACAGCACACACACGCATGTACACGCACATGTACGTCATGAGGACACATGGTGTTCAGCGGTCATGTGGGAGCCTCCTCTCATATCGCGCACACAGTGGTCATGCAGCCCTATTTAGGCGAGGGTAACTCCCGTGTGCCCCCCGTTTTAGGCTCTTTGTCAGCGAGTCTAGTCCAGGATATTTCACACACACACACACACACACAGATATATATATGTATGCTGGGGTGTTCGTCACTGCCACCGAGTGACGTAAAGAGGGTTCCAGTAACCTGAACTCCAGCCCCAGGTGGGCATACTTGCCCTGTTACAACCTCACACACACACACACACACACATTTGGACTGGCAGTGAACTCCCGTATCAATCTTCTCTTTAACAGACTGATGCGTCCATTTTAACATTTCTACTCGCGCTGCTCTCCCGTAACTATCAACTGTACCTCGACTGTCGAAACACACAAAGACTGACAGCTAACGTAGCCCACAGAGATGCATTCTTCTTTTTTTGTTGTTATCTTTGCCCTGATTTTTCATCAGTCCGCTCTTTTGTTGTTGTTTTTTAATTTTGTTTGGACGAATGAAGGCCTGTCACTCTCGCTGCGCTTCGTGTGGGATGCATCATTGTTCGTCCCGTTAGAGGGAGCGTCTCCGCGTCCCCCCACACAGCCGCGGGATGCCGAGGTATCTTTAAATTAATTGTTGATGTCTGGTTTACAGAGCAGGTTTTTAAACCGGGGGCTGCTAGGAACGATCCGACGGCACGGCACCGCACGGTTGCAACAAACTCTGCACGTCTGGTACTCAAATTTTTAAGTCACGTTTTTGCGTCCACGCAAACGCGGAAAATTGTAGATGTAGACGTTTCATTGGAAAGTAGAAAACAACTTTACAAAGTCATTCAATTTGTCACCAGTGATCGAAGAACAATTTCAGTCGATTGTCTTGAGGTTCTCTGAGTTATCATTTTTGTACAAGTTGTTATTTTGTGCATACAAGATAAAAAGCAGGCTTTCATCACGTGTGCACAAGATGTTAAATGAAATACTCTTCCAGGTCTTGAGAGAGTTTTTCAACTGCAGAAACTTTAAATTTTGAACACGTATGGCGGGATTAACCACCGTTGAACTCCTGGTATTGTAAAGTTTAGGCTGTGCTCTACAATTCGACATGTTTTCAAATTACTTGTTGTCAGACAGTCAAAAATTACCAAAGATATTAACTTTACAATTATATGAAACAGTAAAAAGATAGCAAATACTTGTTGAGAAGCTGAAAATTGACTTTAAAAGAAGAATCAATCTTTGCTCGGGGTACCAGATAGGTTGAGTTTTACTGCATCGAAGCAGTTCAGAGTGTCGTTTACTTCATCAGAATCAAGTACCGAGTCCGTAACCAATGTGTTTTTTTTTTTAATCACTAAAAGTTTACATATCCTAGTCCAAGACAAAAATCACACCTATGCGGTGCAAATGTCCAAATATCCTCCACCTTTTCCCTCCATCCCATCTCACTTTTTCTTTTTTAAATTTATTTTTCAAATTCCAGTAACGGAGCCAAAAAGGGGCCACAGGTGCTCATCACATCACGTAAACGAAAGATATTTTGTCCTGTCTCAAAGCGTGGAGGTTAATGCTAGACATCGGTACAGAAACGGAGCGTCGTCTTTCATCGGCCTCCGGAGGGTCCGCGTTTTTTTTTTCTCTTTTTTTTAAATGATTTAAAAGTGAAAATCCGTAAAATGCTGTTTAAAGATTTTTAAGCCTGTGATGTGTCTTATACAAAAATTAAATTAAATATATGTATGTACATTCTGAACAATTTGAGATATTTTCATTTGTCCCCTTTTGGAATGAACAAAGAATTGAATATAAGAATATTTAGGCAGCGGTGGCCCGCGACAAACATTTTTTTGTTTGTTTTTTTATGTTAGGAAAATGTTTTGTGTACTTGACTATGCTACAGCAACGCATTTTTTTGTTGTTGTTTTTTGTTGTTTTAAACGCTATGGCAAAAATGGTAGAGTTAGATTTGGGGGGATTTTTCCGACCTTAATTTATTTGAATCATTACTCAAAAATGGATATATGTCGTTCATGTCTGATTGCCTTCATGTTTGAATTTTTACCCCCCATTTGTGTTTAATTCTTTGTCATGACTGAATTAATTTACACAGATTCTGTGTTTATTTTGGCAACAATTCAACCTCAAAAAAAAAAAAAAACTGTCCTCGATGTTACCGATTCTGATGTTGGAGAATCTTTTCTTGTTATGGGCGGAGAAATGAGAAAGAAATATGACCTACGTGATATAATCCTCGCAGAGAAGACTTAGGGTACTGCATCATTATGCAAAACTTTTGTTTCCTTTTTCCTCTAATCTCTTTGGTTTATTTTGTATTCTAGTTTACAGAGGGAAAATAATCATCTTATTTTTGGTTGTTTTGTTGTATCGGGGCAACCTTGTTTATCTGAAAACAAAAGCGATACAAGGGTAGTATTTTTTTTTAAGAGTACATAGGCATTTTGCAGTTATTTGTATAAAGAAATGGGTTACAACCTCTGCCTAATGTTTATTTTTTTGTAACTATATTACAGTTTATTTGCTGCTGTGTAGTACAGTTAACAGTTGGAAATGCTGTCGATGGCAACCATAGCGATGAAGATGACGTTCATCGCCCTGCTAACAGGAGCGGGTCCGTTTTTTTTGTTTTTTTGTTTTTTTCCTCCTCAATCTTTCCGGAAAAATTCGGAGGATTCCGGCGGAGAGAGGGCGGTGCGCGGGGGGAAAGAAGCGATCCCTACTCCACCCTTTGCTACCTGTGTTCTTAGTTTCCGAGTTGAATGCTGTTGTTTATTAGCTTTACAGGAAAGAGAAAGAGTTAAAAAAAAAAAAAAAATACTGTGGAGGTGTGTATCCTTCGTATGTGCATTATTTTTCAGCGACGTACGTCCTATATACGAAAAAGAAGAAAAAAAAGAGTTTAAAAAAAGAGAAAACTGGCGGAAATGGAAAAATCCTCCTCCTGTAAATACGGAAAAACTCAAGTTGTCGCTTTTTTCATGTTATGATCGGTGCCTCGGCAGGTGCCCCCCCCCCCTTTTTTTGTTTTTGTTTTATTTCCTTCTCTCTTTCTTTCTCTCTCTTTTTTTTCCTCGTGGAGGGAAAGGGGGATAGGAGGGGTACTCAGAGGCGATTTGAGCATCGGCATAGTGTTTATATTTATCAAAACTTTTTTGCTTTCGATAGAGCTATTGCAATAAAAATGTGTTCATGTAACCGCTGTTGTCTCTGTTGTCTTTTTTTGTTTTTTACGCGTGTGTGTCACGTATCATTACGGAAATCTTCCGATATATTTTAATTTTAGCACAAACTGCTAACGCGCTACATTACGTTAGCATGTCAGTAACTACAGTACTTGGTGTTAATACTGCGATTCGATTTGACATTTTATTTGGACAAAAGAAGGCCCATTCGCTTTGTGTTTGACGAGACGTGCAACATCCATTTGGTGTCTTTGCGTTAACGTTAAAGAGCTAGAGCTGACTAGCGTAGCACAAAGACTGGAAACAGGATTAAATAACTTTGTGTAACCAAAACAGAAAAAAATAACAGTAAAAGTAATACATTTTCGCAGGTGTGTGTGTGTGTGTATGTATATATATATATATATATATACATACACACACTTGATGTTATCGCAAACATATCTGCCAGGGAAACTTTTGTTATATTATTGTTTTAGTGTCCTGTTATGAAGTCTAATCTCTCAGTTTTATTGATACAAATTAAACTCGGCCGTATAACAAAATTACCCTTCAAATGAAATCCTGATTACATTATGAATGAACGAGGGCGTACACACACTCGTGTTGTCATGGAAGCACGTGACAACAAGTTTGTTGTTTTCCTCCACTGAACTGATCTGAATCATTTCACTGGGTTGTTGTGAAGCTTGTTAAAAAAAAGATGACGGTGTAACGAGAAGCTGATTTTTCTTAATTTTTTGCAGATGTGTGTTTTTTTTTTTTTTTTTGTTGGCCTGATGACACGCAGTGTTTATTCAGCCCGACGTCTCAAAGTCCAACTGTCAAAACAATCCAAAGTTCACTGTGGTCATGAGAGGCGGTCAGCTGAGTCTCCGAGGCAGCAGGACAGTGTCCAACTTTGTTTTCCAGGTTTCTGCTTGGAGGTCAATAAATAAACAGCGACACCATTTGACTGTCAAACATGCATAGATGAATTTACCATTTTAAAGCAACATTTTGTTACTTCTCTCTCCTAACCGACCGTCTGTGACCTCCTGTTGACCCACTCTGACCTGTGATCAGCTGAACGGTGTCTGTCATTCGTACGTCTGTTCTCACACTATGTAACTTTGGGCTCCGGGTCGGGAGAAGTACGTAACGCTTTACGGCACTAAGTCACACAGCAGCAACTATTTCACTGATTCTGGTGAAACTGGATCATATTTTATGGAGGAAATGTTTTCTGGTTTTCCCTCTGATGTCCTCCGGCTGCTCCGCCTCAACTCTCTGTGATTTACAGAGTTTATGATGGACAGTGAAGTAAACTGCTGACAGCTGTAGCTGCTGTTAGCTCAGTCTGTTAGCTGATGTTAGCTCATGTTAGCTCAGTCTGTTAGCTGCTGTTAGCTCAGTCTGTTAGCTGATGTTAGCTCAGTCTGTTAGCTGCTGTTAGATCATGTTAGCTCAGTCTGTTAGCTGCTGTTAGCTCATGTTATCTCAGTCTGTTAGCTGATGTTAGCTCAGTCTGTTAGCTGCTGTTAGATCATGTTAGCTCAGTCTGTTAGCTGCTGTTAGCTCATGTTAGCTCAGTCTGTTGGCTGCTGTTAGCTGCTGTTAGCTCAGTTTGTTAGCTGCTGTTAGCTCATGTTAGCTCAGTTTGTTAGCTCATGTTAGCTCAGTTTGTTGGCTGCTGTTAGCTCATGTTAGCTCAGTTTGTTGGCTGCTGTTAGCTCATGTTAGCTCAGTCTGTTGGCTCAGTCTGTTAGCTGCTGTTAGCTCAAGTTAGCTCAGTTTGTTAGCTGCTGTCAGCTCATGTTAGCTCAGTTTGTTAGCCGGGCTGCCTGGGCACTGAGCTCCGAGCACCGGGGGAGTGTTGGTGTTTGTGTTTGAGGCCCAGGGCGGGGAGCCAGTGTCGTGCCAGAACAGGAGCTGGGCAAGCGTGCAATGTAACCATGCTCCGCAGCCTCTATGGATATAATGGCAGAGGAGAAGAGACTAAAGAGGACTTGGGTGGTTGAGAAGCTGTTGGACTAGTCAGTAATATTAGCTGGCTGCTATGTCTTGTTGTTGCATTATAAAACTGGTCCTCAGTTGCCTCTGAAAGATTCCAGCTTGTTTGGATGAGACTTGCTGCCAAACCTCTAAGAATTCCACTTTGTGCAGAATAAAAGCTCAAACGTGAAGCTGTGCTGGGAACCCCCTTCAGCTAGCTTTCTGTAAGCTAATGAATTGCTGATGTCAAAGCTTTGGGGTGACCACAAACGTTAGCAGCTCGTCGACTACATTAACTTTGGCTTTTCGGGCCTCGCTGCTGAGCAGACAGAAAGTTCAGATGTTTGTCAAACTCAAGGGTCTTAATCAAAGTTTGTTAGTTTGAAACGATCTGATCTCTGTGCATATTTTCCAGATTTGCCATCTCAGTTTTGTAACCACTCGTGACTCGAACATGATGCCCTGCGAGTGCACCGATATATCCATTCAGAGACTTTTCTCTGACGGCATGTCCGCTTCTGAATACGCCAAGATAACGAGGCTTTATCGTGAATTTACATTTTCATTGTTCAGTAAACCTGAAAGCCACAGCTCTGAGATAAGACATGTCATGTTGGAACCTGAGATATTTGTGAATGAAAAGATTTCGCAATTGGAAGTCAAAGTGACGGAGGTCACAGAAATAAAATAAAATAATTAGAGACCTGACCTGAGTCTTCGTTATACAGCTCTATAATTAGACAGACTTCCACAGTGATAGCCTGGAGGTCCGGAGATGTGATGATGTATACCAGTGTGGACGATGAGGGGGCCAGGCCAGTGCACCAAGCGGGGGGCATTTCAACACTAGCATGTGACCCGCTTGGGTTTCATTACTGATGGACAAACCGGTCGGCCCACTGGGGATGTAGACTGCTGCTAGAGTTTCAAAACAAGCAGCATTAGTGTGTATGTGTGGCCAAAGCTTAGAGTCCACTGCGCGGATTTGATGTACGCGGCTTTTCAACTATTAGTGCAGCTATTAGCATGTTCGTCAGTGAGTGTATTGGAAATCTCTGGAATCCCTAACACACACACACACATCCACAGATGGTTTCCCTAATGAGGGATGATGCGTAAGAGTTTCACCTGACCTGCACCTCGGGTTGATGTCACCCAGCAGGGGATGCCTTACCTTGTTGGCGCCCAACCCGCAGCATCTGTCTTCAAAAAGAGAGTTCATTGACAGGCGTGACGCGTTCAATCCGCCTCTCGCATCCTTAGAAAGTTACCTATTTAGGTAACGAGCCAGCCGTCTTTCCAAGAAATCCTCTCAGAGCAGACGTTATAGACGTCACGTGATCGGATATGTTTCGGGAAAAATACCGACTTACGTAAGCAGATGAAGTCCCAACATTCAGTCGTGCACCGTATTGGACAGTAAAATTAGAACGACGTCGTTCTACCCGAAATATAAAATTTAATTGAATGAATGTTTTATTGTTATAAAGGATGTCCAAAGTCCGGCCCAGGGGCCAATCACGGGCCGCGATCAGATTTCTTATAATATATATTTTTTATAATATTTTATTTATGGCCTGCAAGGATTGTCAGATTTGTCCTTTTTTTTGGTCGACATAACGAAGCTTTTGAACCTCTAAGGACAAAACTGCTGCTGTTATATCTGTAGATGTGACTTTGTTAAAGAGACAGAGTGAAACGTTCTAAACTTGTTGAAATGTTCACAGACTTTGCATCACTCATAATAAGTCATGTTTAAAATGAACACGAGGTTCAGATTTGTATCAACTTCATGCAAGTTTAACGCGTTCATGCAATTTATCCTTTGTTGGCTCCAGATGTGAAAGAAAGAAGAAGTGCTTTTTAGATTTGGTGACATTGTCATTTAAAGATAATTGTGACGATGAAAACTAAATTGTTAGAGAACATTTGTACGTAACTTTTATTGTTTTTCATTTTTTTAAATGTTAGTGTCGCCCCCCGGGCGTCTTCACATTGTAACGTGACACTTTCCACCTCGTAACAATAAGCGATAACGTGTCATGTTTCATGATTCATGTCTCCCGTCAACTGTTGAGTTAAACTGAGTTAAACTGATATTTTATTAGAGAAAAGTTACAGAATTTTTCAAACTGTACCTTTATTCTGTGAATTCATACTGTTTAAATCTCTGTTGGTGTTTGAGTGGTGGTGTTTGAGAGCAGGGATTCTGCATCTTCCTTGGAGACGCTTTGGCAGGACACCCCGGCCTTTGGGTGCAGGGAACACGTCATCTGTTTTTGTAGTAATTGGATGGGCTCTTTTTACCACCAGGGAACCTCCCGTGCCGTGCGATGTCGCGCGGGAAACGTGCTCAGACAAAAGATCAGCGTGTCTTTCCAGGAAGCAGCAGGCAGCAGTAGCTCTAAACAGCTTAGAGAGGCCGTGACAACAGGCCTGGATGCAAACACATGGACCACCTCACCTCCGATCCTCTCTCGTCTCTATAGCTCAGCCAATACTAATCAGGAAGTAGATTAGTCAAGAAAGCCTTGTAGCCTCAAACGGCTTAGGAAGCAAAACAATAGCTGCAGCGTCCACACAGAGAAACAGAAAAGAGGAAGAACAAACCCTCCGTTTAGTTTAGTCGTCCACTTGAGGCTGGCTCCAGAAGTGAGTCAGTCTCCATAAGTCCCCATGTCCAAATGTCCAACTTCACAGCAGAAATAAACATGTTTACAGCCTGGTACAAAAAACAGTTTTGGTCTCTGCAGCTAATTTCCCCGTTCATGACAACTGTACTGAGGGTGAATTTATATACAACTCACCTGTTCACATTATATTAAGGCTTAAAGTTATGCAGGATTAAGAGCGTGGACGCTTTGATTGACAGGTGGCTTGTTTAAACAACCAGGCGTCATTCAGTGCAAAAACAAAAAATAAACAACAAAAACAAACAATAAAATATAATAAAAGTACGTATGGATTTATGAATTCAGTTCACTTTTCGATATTTTGACGTTTCTTAGTTTGTTTTTTCTTTGATATTAAAAAGTCTTGTTCCAACATTTTGATTTTCTTTATTATCATGGTTCTATTCTTGATTAACAGAAGTTTTATTTATACACGTTAGGACTATATGCATAAATATTTTCAAAACACTGTAAACTATTTAAATAGTTTAAGTTTGCATGAGTAAAAACAGAGTTTTAGTCAGTTTTTATATTTAGAAAAATTTTAACGAAATATATTTTTCATTATTATTGTAGCAGTGTATCGTGTGTGCATGAGGAATAATGACACTAATGTTTTACTCTTTATGGTGCTGCCATCTGCTGGTCAATGACTGCACACGTCCATTTTACCAGCTGTGATCTGAGTGGATGACCCAGAGTTACCTCTCCTCTGCACAGAAAGTTTTCATAAAGTAAGGCGGCATCGTCTCTCCGGTTGTGTTGTAGAGTTTCTTTGTACTGAACGTAACTTATTCACATAAAAATACTCTGTTCTAGTCGATGTTTACCGTGAGGAGTCCAGCATGCAGCAGCCAAAGATCCAGCCCAGTGATGGACTGTCCTTCAGGACCTGCAGTGTTTTCATCTTCATGGTTCTTCAGTCTGTTGGAGGTAATTTCAACACAAAACACTCCAGTAACACATCGATGTGCAAATTCACCAACAGTTGTTGAGACATTTCACTCAAAACTCTTCGACTGAAACTTCACAGGAGACAAAAGACTTGATAAATAAAGAAATGATGTCGTTATCTGGAGAAAGCACGGCCGCTCTCACCTTCTCTACTTTTCACTGTTGTTCATGTTTGTTTCTGTTTCTTGCAGAGTTAATTTGTCCACATCAACCAATCGTGGCCCTGGCTGGTGATGATGTCATTCTACCATGTCACCTTGAACCTCCCACTGATGTCAGTTCACAGACCTACATCCTCCTCTCAGAACCATGAGAGGAGGAATTATAAATAAATAGTTCCATAATCAGAACCATGAAGAGATGAGATGAAACATTCAGGTGATGCAAAAAACAAACTGAGACTGAGCTGCACATTCTAAAACAAAACAAGATATCATGTATAGTTATCAGTGATCTGATTGGTGCAAAAAAAACTGTAACAAAAAACCACGTGCTCAAAGTTCAGACCAGTGATGGAAAGTGGTGACTTCTTACCACAGAGACGAACACAGTGAGTCAAAGTCGAAAGTAAAGACCTGAACTTGTGGTTCAACATTGGACTTTGTCTTTGTCAGACGAAAAGAAACGGTAAGAAAAACATTTTGTAACTTTGTTTCAAACTAACTTGTTGCTGTATGGTGAATGTGTGGATGTTATTACTGTAATGTTCATGGCTCACAGTCCTGTATTGTGGGTAGAATAGTTCCACTTGTATTCAATTCACGTTATTTTGTGTATTTTGAGAGTAAGATCGTCAGTATTTCCTTTCTTTGGTTCATAAAATGGAAACTAAATTCATATGTTTGTACGTACTATTTATATGCAAACAATGAGTTTAAAACCAATCTAAACTTTGTTGGTGATCCAGTATGGATTAGTTAGAAAGTCAGGCTTTCTTCCAGATTATCATCTATGAAGCTGATTATAAAAAATAGATGAACCTCAAACAAAATGTCACCAGAACACTGACGGCTAAAAAACAGGAAGCAGAAGAGCTGTGCAGCAGTTTTGTGGTTTTCACTGTGAACACGTGTGAAATGCTTGAGTGAGACTGAATCCAGAAGTCTAAACACTGCTGTACTAAGCATTACAGAAACATAAAACATAGCTACACAGAGTCACATGTGAGCTAGCTCAACAAGATGTTTCCTTTGTCGATTTGTTTTGTGGTTGTGACGTAATACATACATACACACACACACACACACACACACACACACACACACACACACACACACACATGTGTGTGTGCCTCTATGGACATGGACATAATGGCAGAGGAGAAGAGAGTGAAGAGGACGTTGACAGAGGAAGCTCAGAGGATAAAAGTAGAGCCAAGACAACGGGCACTAAATCACAAAAATACAGATTTCTATGTAAAGTTGCTTCAAGCTGAAAAATTCAGACATAAATATTTTTGAAACATCAAAACTTCAAACAAACAAACACATCAGATTTACTTTGTTCACATTTCAGGTGTTTAATGTCTGTCAGTGTTTTGAAGTGACATGAAGCACAAAGTAACTACAGAGTGAACTTTTCAGGAGTCCAGCATGCTGCAGCCAAAGATCCAGCCCAGTGATGGACTGTCCTTCAGGACCTGCAGTGTTTTCATCTTCATGGTTCTTCAGTCTGTTGGAGGTAATTTCAACACAAAACACTCCAGTAACACATCGATGTGCAAATTCACCAACAGTTGTTGAGACATTTCACTCAAAACTCTTGGACTGAAACTTCACAGGAGACAAAAGACTTGATAAATAAAGAAATGATGTCGTTATCTGGAGAAAGCACGGCCGCTCTCACCTTCTCTACTTTTCACTGTTGTTCATGTTTGTTTCTGTTTCTTGTTTCCTTGCAGAGCAAGCAGAGTTAATTTGTCCACATCAACCAATCGTGGCCCTGGCTGGTGATGATGTCATTCTACCATGTCACCTTGAACCTCCCATCAATGTCAGGTCAGAGACCGTGGTGTGGATCAGACCTGGTTTAGAACCAAAGAACATCCATTATCACCAAGATGGACGACTGAATTTTGAGATTCAAAATCCATCTTATCATTTCCGCACCAGACTGTTTGTGACTGAACTGGAGAACGGAAACGTCTCCATGAAAATCTTCAGAGTGAAACTTTCTGATGCAGGAGAATATGAATGTTATCTTCCATCAATGCAGAAGGAAGCGTCCATCCAACTCACTGTTGGTAAGTCAGACTTGCTGCCACGAGCAGTTTGATACAAATCAGTGACGTATGTTATAATTCCTCCTCTCTGGTCATCAGGTGTCGTCTCCACGCCCGTCATAGAGTTTGTCTCCAATAAGAGCAGAGAGGTGGTTTTACAGTGTGAGGCTAAAGGCTGGTATCCAGAGCCTGAGGTGTTCTGGCTGGACGCTGAGGGAAACCTCCTCTCTGCTGGACCTACAGAGACAGTCAGAGGTCCTGATGACCTCTATACTGTCAGCAGAAGATTGACTGTGAGGAAGAGCGACAACTTCATCTGTAGAGTCCAACAGAAGAACATCAAGCAGACCAGAGAGACACACTTCTATGTTCCAGGTTATAAAGAGTTCAAAATAAATTCAACATATTGTTTCTGTTTTTTAACAGTTGAGGTCGAGTTTGATTAAAAAATGTCGTTCTGTTCTGTGTTGTTTCATTTCAGGTCATTTCTTCACAGTTCAGTCTTTGAATCACACTGACATCATCATCATCATCTCTAGCATCATCATCATCTCTGGCATCATCACTCTTGTTTTGCTGCTGGTCATTGTTCTCACAGTGATATATTTCAGTAAGTGTCGTCTTCATTTTCCTTTTTCATGTGGAGTTGCTGTCAGAGCTCTTCATTGGCTGTTGTGATATGTTGCAGCTAATTCCAAAGCATCAACAGATTATATAGAACAATGTTCATGATGTTCATGATTGTTCAAACATGTTCATGATTTAATGTGAAAATATTCCTGTAAACTCTGAAACAGAATGTGAAATGTAAAATGTGGTGCAGAGGTTTAAACACTCGAGTGTTGGATATTTAGTAAAACCACATGAACACAGTGAATTTAAACTGATTTCTTCTTCTGTTGACACACAGGGACCGAGAGGAGACGAAGAACTGTAACACAGAATTCAAAGAAAGTGGGCAAGAACACCAAAACCATTGATGCTGAGGGTACAGAGTTATCATGTAGAGAGCTTCAGGAGGAGAAAATGACTGAACAAACTTCAAATTATCAGGAAAACACTGAAACCAAATATAAGATTAACATCAGAAAAAAGTCTGGTAAGAAAATAGGTCAGGGGTCAGTGTGAAAATCATTTTATGTTCTTCTAAATATGTTTCTACATGTGTAAATATGCCACGTAGTTCATTTGTTTCTACTACATTTTGTGTAGGTCTGCAGGTTAGCACAGGTTAGCTGCTTTGTATCTTGAATGTTCAGTTAGTTATTGGTTTGATGAATGGATGTGCATTGATCTCTGAATGGTTGACTCTGTTTGTGTGTTTTTAAACTACTGGTATAAAATGTGTGTTTGTAATTTGAAGTTTTAAGAACAGTTTTATTAAAGGTACACGCCTGTTAATTCCAGCTTGTCACTGTGCACTGCAGAACAAAATAAACTGGAGACATGACATGACTGTGTCAGTTTACTTCCTGATGTTCTCCAGGGGCCTCATGTACAAAGCATGCGTACGCACAAAAAAGGGGCGTACGTCCTTTTCCACGCTCACGTTCAAATGTATCAAACGTGAAACCATCGTAGAAATGTGCGTGCCCCACGCCAACTTCATAGCTGTCGTACGCACGTTTCTACAGCTATTGTTCCTTTGGCGACACTTAGAGGTGAAGCTGGGAAACTGTTAATAATGTGAAAACAAGTAGTCATCAGAGTGATGTGCACATCAGAGACACACTTATAAACAATTAACACACCCACATGTTTGCAATTATATGGGTGGATATAAAAGCATGCGTAATGTGATGAAGAAAATGATATTAACAAAGGCAGCGTTAGCGTTGTTAGAGGACCTTGTAAATGGTGCAATCCGACGTGAGCGATTTAAGGAACGCAAGGATTTACTTGCAACAATGATAATTGGCTCATAAGCCGATTTCGGTTACCAAGGCCAGTGTTACTGAAGTTGTGCACAGAGCTGCGGCCGGCCCGAGAGCGCAACGGGGGCCGGCGGGTCGGCTGCCTGACTACGCTGGGGTTACTGGCAACAGGGGCATTCCAGCGGGAGCTGGCCGATCGGTCAGGAGTGTGCCAGTTAACCCTGAGCCGAGCCATGCCAGCTGTGTGGGACGGAATCATCCGAATGTTTTCCTGATACATCAGATTCCCATACAATGCTGTTGAACAGGTCGACATTAAAGCGCAATTTGCAGCGAGAGCCGGTTTCCCTAATGTAATCGGAGCTATTGACTGCACACACATTGCTATGAAAGCGCCATCACAGGATGAATTTGTTTATGTGAGTAGGAAACATTTTTATTCCATCAATGTTCAAATCATATGTGATGCGCGAATGCAGCTAACTAACATCGTGGCAAGGTGACCTGGTTCAACGCACGACTCATTCATTATGACTAACAGCATTGCTGGGAACAGGCTGGAGGCTGGCACGGTGCGCGATGGGTGGCTTCTATTCGTTTAATTGTCCCGTATGTAACGCTGGATTACATACGGGACAATTAAACGAATAAACTCTTTACTCACCCAGAAGCCGTGCCAGTGTGCCAGTGTGCCAATGCATATTTGGGCATGTGCGCATTCAAATATCATGTTTTTGGTTTTCTTTATTTTCTGCTGGTGAAATTAGAGCTGCAGAGCTTTCTAACAAGCCCCTGATTATCTCCTTGTGTTCAGTATTCTTGTCAGTAAAAGCGGGCGTAAAATGTCAGCCACAGCGCCACACCTGTCCACACCTGTCCACACCTGTGTGTGCGCTGCTCGGATCCCACGTTATCGCGTTATCTGATCGGACAAAGAGGTGAATCTCGGGTCCAGGGCCTATTTAAATAGATTTGCATATGTAAATGAGGGCGTGGACAGGGAGGAGTTGCACGTGCGCTCAATTCCACGTTGATTGAGATGTACAAAAGAAACGTGCTTGGATCCATGCGAACGCACACTTTGATACATCTGAATATTTTTGTGCGTACGACAGTTTCCGGGTTCTGGCGTACGGCAGGTTTTAGTAGGAAATCCACGCAAGTATTCGTACATGAGGCCCCAGATGTTTTTGATCCAAGTCTTCATCCTCCTCTTCCTCTGCACGGCTCCTGATGAACAGCTGTTCAACCACAAGAGGGCGCAACAGTTTTTTCTTTTTACAGACTTCACCTTGGAGTGCTGCTTTGACATCCAGATGTTCAAGTTTGTTTCTCAAGATGTTGTAAAATGTTGTTAAGAACTAGAAAAGATTTAAGTTTTCCTGGTCACATATAAAAAATATGAATATCACATTCAGTGTGACGGTTAATACATTTTCCTTTAAAGTGAGAAAACACAACAACATTCATTTATTGAACTTTTTTATGCATTACTGTTATATAATGTTATATACGTTTTTTTTCTAGGATTGTGTAACCTGTGTTTAAAAGAGACCTGTTCACCTGTTTTTCTGTTTTCAACATCTGTAACCATAGACATATATACACAAACATATATACAGACATATAGTACACACACACACACACACATACATATATATATATGTGTGTGTGTGTGTGTGTGTGTGTGTGACTGACGTCAAAGTGTCTTCGTATCCGCAAGCCAATCAGACGCTCAGCTCGAACCTGACTCATACTGAAAGTGAAAGTTAACAGAAGTTTTTCCTGCAGCTTCACATGAAGTCTGTGCTGAGGATTCAACGTTCAAGAGTCAGGATCCAGGATCTGCATCCAAAAATGAACAGTGAGTAAATGTGTGGTGTGCAGCAGCAGCAGCTGTGGTCTGGAGAGATTGAACTAAACCACTAACTGAAGTCTGAAAGAGAGCCGTGTGTTTCCCGCAGCTGTGCTCTGTCTGCGGCGCCTCCATGAAAGGAAACACACGTTCCTCAGAAGTCTGAATATAACTGTTCAAAAACCAAACAAAGACGCAGACTTTATTTAAAGACTTTATTTTCACCCTGTGCTCCATGCACTGCTGTGACACGCAGACCAATGATACGGCCGAATAGTCAAAACAAAGTCAAACGCTGTCTAGACTTGAAAATCTAGTGCCCGACTACATCAGTTTTTACGGTAAAGCGTGTGAGCGGCTTCATGGTGCATTCAAGTGCACCATGTTCTAATAAAGTGATGCTGAAATCATACACAATGTACGGTGACAATTTGGACCATTTCATTTGTTTATCTAATGAATTTTCTCAATCTGCATATGTCACCATTCATTGTGTATGATTTCAGCATCACTTTATTAGAACATGGTGCAGTAAAAGAACTTGAAATTCACCACAGAAGTAGCTGGAGACATGTAGAACAAGAATCAGGTGGAGTTGTCAGAAAACAATTTAATGACTTTTCTAAATCTGCATATGTATTTTAGAAAAGAGATTATTATTTGATTTCTGAGTTTCCGCTTTACCGTACAAACCGTCACCGCAGTCTTTCCTAACCACTTTTCCTCGCTGTTGGACTAGTCAGTGATATCAGCTGCTGCTGTGTCTGCTGTTGGTGACCTGGTTGATGTTTGGCTGTTAGCAAATATTAGAGTACAGCTGAACGTATGTACATCCCAACAACACCAATTTTTACACCCTGTTGCTTCAAGCTGAAAACTGCAAACAAACAAACTGCACACAACACATCATGTTTACTTTGTTCACGTTTCAGGTGTTAAATGTCTGTCAGTGTTTTGAAGTGACATGAAGCACAAAGTAACTACAGAGTGAACTTTCCAGGAGTCCAGCATGCTGCAGCCAAAGATCCAGCCCAGTGATGGACTGTCCTTCAGGACCTGCAGTGTTTTCATCTTCATGGTTCTTCAGTCTGTTGGAGGTAATTTCAACACAAAACACTCCAGTAACACATCGATGAGCAAATTCACCAACAGTTGTTGAGACATTTCACTCAAAACTCTTCGACTGAAACTTCACAGGAGACAAAAGACTTGATAAATAAAGAAATGATGTCGTTATCTGGAGAAAGCACGGCCGCTCTCACCTTCTCTACTTTTCACTGTTGTTCATGTTTGTTTCTGTTTCTTGTTTCCTTGCAGAGCAAGCAGAGTTAATTTGTCCACATCAACCAATCGTGGCCCTGGCTGGTGATGATGTCATTCTAACATGTCACCTTGAACCTCCCATCAATGTCAGGTCAAAGACCGTGGTGTGGATCAGACCTGGTTTAGAACCAAAGTACATCCATTTTCAGAACGATAGACATCTTATTTTTGAAGATCAAAATCCATCTTATCGTTACCGCACCGCTCTGTTTGTGGATGAACTGAAGAACGGAAACGTCTCCATGAAAATCTTCAGAGTGAAACTTTCTGATGCAGGAAAATATGAATGTCATCTTCCATCAGTGATGAGGGACGAGTCCATCCAACTCAGTGTTGGTAAGTCCAAATCTTTTTGTATGAGTTACAAAACGCCACAGGGTGTGTTTTAAAATTGGCGATGATTTATTCTAAAACATTAGAAAAATCAGGCCTTACCTTACTCAAACGTGCCACCCAACTACTAACACAGTGACTGTTCCATCCTCCTGACGGGCCTTCCACCCTGCACAGTGAAACCCCGTGGCGGCTTGCCTGGTCTACAATCATCAAGCTCCTCTGTCTACCTGTAGCAGCCCACAATAAATTCAGATCTCTAACACTGACTGCAAAGCAGTCTCCAGTTCTTGAACGCCCTCATACAGACATATGTTACCTCCTCCTGGCTCTGCCACCCGTACACTCAGGACAATCCAAACTTTTCTGTCTGTTGTTCCCCATTGGTGGAACGTCCTACCAGTTTCTACAGATCAGGGGCGTCCCTCTCTACCTTCAAACACCTCCTGCTTGTTTTTTTCTGCTTCTAACATCAACTCTGGGGACAAAATGTTGACTTACTATCTAATATATCCCAGTACCTGGAGCTGGAGAGGTGCCAGTTCACTAACTGCACCCAGGGTGCCGCTCTGTGTGGCTGCCCATCACTTCACCATCTCTCACATTTGCATGTCTATGCACTTTGTGTGTGTGTGTCTGGTTGTATTTCAGGTAAAATGCATGTGAAGAACTTGATAAAGAAAGAATTTCCCCTCGAGGGATGTTCTGCCTGTCAGAGGACTAGATGTTATGGCTGATTGGTGTAAATCTGTGATTTGCTGAAGTGTTCAATCTGAACTCACTCTTTGAAATTCCTCCTCTCTGGTCATCAGGTGTCGTTTCCACGCCCATCATAGAGTTTGTCTCCAATAAGAACAGAGAGGTGGTTTTACAGTGTGAGGCTAAAGGCTGGTATCCAGAGCCTGAGGTGTTCTGGCTGGACGCTGAGGGAAACCTCCTCTCTGCTGGACCTACAGAGACAGTCAGATGTCCTGATGACCTCTACACTGTCAGCAGAAGATTGACTGTGGAGAAGAGCGACAACTTCACCTGTAGAGTCCAACAGAAGAACATCAACCAGACCAGAGAGACACACTTCTATGTTCCAGGTTATAAAGAGTTCAAAATAAATTCAACATATTGTTTCTGTTTTTTAACAGTTGAGGTCGAGTTTGATTAAAAAATGTTGTTCTGTTCTGTGTTGTTTCATTTCAGATAATTTCTTCCCAGGCCGGTCCCATTTGTGTTGGATTTGGATCATCATCATTCTGGGTTTTCTGCTGTTCATTATTAATAGATGGAAAAAAACCAGTAAGTGTCGTCTTCATTTTCCTTTTTCATGTGGAGTTGCTGTCAGAGCTCTTCATTGGCTGTTGTGATATGTTGCAGCTAATTCCAAAGCATCAACAGATTATATAGAACAATGTTCATGATGTTCATGATTGTTCAAACATGTTCATGATTTAATGTGAAAATATTCCTGTAAACTCTGAAACAGAATGTGAAATGTAAAATGTGGTGCAGAGGTTTAAACACTCGAGTGTTGGATATTTAGTAAAACCACATGAACACAGTGAATTTAAACTGATTTCTTCTTCTGTTGACACACAGGGACCGAGAGGAAACTGACAACTGTAACACAGAATTCAAAGAAAGTGGGCAAGAACACCAAAACCATTGATGCTGAGGGTCATAGTGGTCATAGAGTCATAGTGAGTGACCAAAATGAGGAACTGGGTGACCAGGAAACAACTGTGAAAGAAGTGGAGAGAGCAGACCAACAGAGAGAGCTTCAGGACGAGGACATAATGACTGAACAAACCTTGAATGAAAACCACTAAAACCAAATATGACCTCATTAGCATTACAGAAAAGAGAACTGTAGAGGAAACAGTTCATCTGCCAGGACAGTATCAAAGTGTTTCTCAAACTAACAGGTATTACTCAGTGACAGTATCAGGAATGGACAGAGTCTGAGTGACCTGTATGTTGTGGAGAACTTTCTGAAGTCAAAGGTCGAAGGACAGGAGTTCAGAAAGTGTTCAGCAGCCTCTGATGTCTTATGCTGTATTATTTATTGACACTTGGCCAAGGAGAATTAGAGAAACTCTCAAAGTTCATCAGAAGTGCCTGAGTCGGTCTCACATTCTGCCCAACTCATCCTGGTGGATCGACTTTAAACCCCAAGATAACACCACAAATACTACACGCCCAGAATGAGTCACAGAGAATGTCTTTACCCATGGAGGTGTTATTGTCAGCATGTTCTAGTCTGGAGACACAGATGTCTGTTTACGCAGATTGGACCGTCAACAACAAGCTATCTATTATGTCTATGAAGGCAGCAACAGGTCTCTGTGACCCTGGACACCACAGTGTTGAGATAGACTGGCACCTACTGTTCCCAACCAAAGCCAAACAACTAATACTGCTGAGAACCTCAAGGCCCACACGTGACCTCGTGTAACCTAAGGATAGAAAATCCCATAACACTGTACGTTTACAAAGTGCTGCTTTGAAGCCAAAGATATGCAGTCCACCTGCCTTCTAATCTAAACATCAGCAAAGACGTACATCATCGGCGGACCTGAGGCGAATAAGCCATAATAAGCCATCTGTAATGACATGTACCTGTTAGTCAAGCGGTCATGCTGTTAATTATGCAACTTTGAGCCTTAATATCATCTGAACTGATGAGTTTTTTGTACCAGGCTGTAAACATGGAGACTGCCTCACTCCTGGAACCAGCCTCAAGCGGCTGCTCTTTTTTTTTTTCTTCTTATTTTTAAATCTGTACGTATGTTGAATGTCGGCATTTCACAGGAGGTGAGCTGACACCTCATCAGCTACAAACAGTCTGCTAAGACTGAGATTTAAAGGAAAAGATCAGGGCACCAAATTAGCTAGCAGCAGCCCTGCACGTTACTACATTACCTCTTTTAAACAGCGTTACTCACGTGACTGTACCTCATGTTGAAGTGGATGTAAGTTTACACTTTAAAAAAAATGTTTGTTGTTGATGTATTGTTTTGTGTTTCGTATATTTTTTTGTAGAATGATAAATTTGTATATTTTGATGAATCAAGCTGGTGTCATACCTCGACAATGGACTTTTTGAATATATAACTCACCTCAAATGACGGATCAGTAGCTGTTTGTAAATTTGATCCATTTTTTTATTTTTCATATATTTTTAACAAATATCCAGAAATCTGGTGTCAACATCATGAAAGCACTTGAAACTTTACTTTTTTTGTGATAGACCAACCTTCTGTTTGTGTTTTATAATTTTAATAACAGAACATTCAGATCTTCACAGATTGTAATGCTGACATTACAGTTTTTTTGTTATTTTGTTGCACTGAATCAAAGTCTTGTGACAGTCCGTTGTTGTTGACTGAACATCACACCTGATGCACTACAGAGCAAAATAAAGTGCAGACATGACATGACTGTGTCAGTTTACTTCACTGCTCCTGATGAACAGCTGCTCAACCACAAAAGGGTGCAACAGTTTTTATGACAGACGCACAGCAAAATACTTCCAATAGTTTCTTTATCCTCTGCAACATAAGGCCTATTTTCTCTGCCTCCTGTCCAAAATGACCTACCCAAAATAAATGGAGTATATATTCACAACTACAAGGGCTGTGTGTATAATGTTGGTCTCAAAAGAAAGCTAAGACGTGTTAGATTACTACAGAAGTCAGAATCAAGATATTTGTTACTGTGTTTGATGAAGGTCGAAAATTTAAAAACAACAGATTACTGAGAGTGAAAACCTTCTTTGAAACAGAGGATAGAGCCCAGTTCATCTATGAATTAGTAAAGTAATATCTGATGAGTGTCTGTGCTAAAAAAGAGAACCTGAGCAGTTTTACAGATGCTTTAACTCAGTTTGTCCAAGTGGAAACACCACGTGTGCCATTTGGGCACATTTTGGCACCATATGCCGTTTACCTTTCTCATTATTACAATTGGTATTAAACTTTACAAAATATTAGTATAATTAAGAATGAAAACTTTGCATCTTTTCTCTTTGCCATTGTTGTGAAAAACTACTTTTTGAGGCCTGAACTTTGTGCGTTCTGCCCATTGAAGCGCTAAAGTGAAATTCACTGAGGCATTGCGCGGATCAATATCTCGGCAACCCATTGGTCGATTCTGATAGTTGAAACCTCTATCGAGCAGTCAGAGCGAGGAGACTCTTGTCCTTTGAAACGCCAAGGATGATCCAGAATGAAGTAAACCCAAAGGTAGTATATCTTGATACTTGACTCTAAAAGCAACCGGTGTCTGTATGTAAACAACCAGGACCTTCGTGATTCATTTCAAACTAAATGACACATCTGGTACAGTCCAAAAAATCAGCTCCTTACTCCTTTCCTAAACACTTTTCCTTGACCTCGATAGAAAACATCACAAGGTCATAAGGAAAAATGTGAAGGAGAGGTCATAAGGAGTTAGGAGAAGACCACGACGGCGATTGTTATTGACGTGACCTGTGGTAAAACTACAAAGTCCAGAAGATGGACTACAAAACTGAAACTAGCAGAAGCACTACAGTGGACAAACATGTGATTCAATGTTGCCTCTTCTGAATGTATTCCTGTAATATTGTGATACTATTCCATTGTGAGACAAAACACAACATTAGTTTATTCACAGGTGTCCAGCCGTGCTTCACCTCTTTGACTATTCTTGACTCTTTGAGCAGCAACCTGTGAAGTGTCAGAGACTACATGTGTTACAGAGTCTCTGTTTACACTGAGGTTTACAGTTGTTACATAATCAGAACCATGAAGAGATGAGATGAAACATTCAGGTGATGCAAAAAACAAACCAATTATTCTGAGACTGAGCTGCACAGTCCAAAACAAAACAAGATATCAGATATAGTTATCAGTGATCTGATTGTTGACTCTGTTCTGAAATGTAACCTGCCAAAAAAAAAATACAGGAAAAACAACACAAGCTCGAAGTTCAGTCCAGGGAGGGGAAGTGGTGATGACTTCTAACCACAGAGATGAAAAGTGAGTTCAGTCGAAAATAAAGACCTGAACCTGTCACTCGACATTCAACTGTCTTTGTCAGAAGATTCAGGATTTGCATCAGAAAAGAAACGGTAAGAAAAACATTTTGTAACTTTGTTTCAAACTAACTTGTTGCTGTATGGTGAATGTGTGGATGTTATAACTGTAATGTTCATGGCTCGTAATGCATCGTTAAAAATCTTCAGTCCTGTATTGTGGGTAGAATAGTTCCACTTGTATTCAACTCAAGTAATTTTGTGTATTTTGAGAGTAAGATCGTCAGTATTTCCTTTCTTTGGTTCATAAAATGGAAACTAAATTCATATGTTTGTACGTACTATTTATATGCAAACAATGAGTTTAAAACTAATCTAAACTTTGTATGTGATCCAGTATGGATTAGTTAGAAAGTCAGGCTTTCTTCCAGATTATCATCTACAGTATGAAGCTGATTATAAAAAATAGATGAACCCCAAACAAAGTGTCACCAGAAAACACTGACGGCTAAAAAACAGGAAGCAGAGGAGCTGTGCAGCAGTTTTGTGGTTTTTATTTGCACTGCAGTGAACACGTATAACTCATGCTCGAGTGAGACTGAATCCAGAAGTCCTACACACTGCTGTACTAAACATTACAGAAACATAAAACATAGCTACACAGAGTCATATGTGGGCAGAGGAAGCTCAGAGGATAAAAGTAGAGCCAAGACAACGGGCACTAAATCACAAAAATACAGATTTCTATGTAAAGTTGCAACAAACACATCAGATTTACTTTGTTCACATTTCAGGTGTTAAATGTCTGTCAGTGTTTTGAAGTGACATGAAGCACAAAGTAACTACAGAATGAACTTTCCAGGAGTCCAGCATGCTGCAGCCAAAGATCCAGCCCAGTGATGGACTGTCCTTCAGGACCTGCAGTGTTTTCATCTTCATGGTTCTTCAGTCTGTTGGAGGTAATTTCAACACAAAACACTCCAGTAACACATCGATGTGCAAATTCACCAACAGTTGTTGAGACATTTCACTCAAAAACTCTTCGACTGAACTTCACAGGAGACAAAAGACTTGATAAATAAAGAAATGATGTCGTTATCTGGAGAAAGCACGGCCGCTCTCACCTTCTCTACTTTTCACTGTTGTTCATGTTTGTTTCTGTTTCTTGTTTCCTTGCAGAGCAAGCACAGTTAATTTGTTCACATCAACCAATCGTGGCCCTGGCTGGTGATGATGTCATTCTACCATGTTACCTTAAACCTCCCATCGATGTCAGTTCAGAGACCGTGATATGGATCAGACCTGGTTTAGAACCAAAGTACATCCAT
The DNA here is from genome assembly GCA_018985215.1 of Larimichthys polyactis. Taxonomy (NCBI): domain Eukaryota; kingdom Metazoa; phylum Chordata; class Actinopteri; family Sciaenidae; genus Larimichthys; species Larimichthys polyactis. Next base: position 280,790 of record JAFMOB010000687.1, on the reverse strand, counting down.
TATCACCAAGATGGACGACTCGTGTACTGGAGTCAAAATCCATCTTATCATTACCGCACCAGACTGTTTGAAGGTGAACTGGAGAACGGAAACGTCTCCATGAAAATCTCCAGAGTGAAACTTTCTGATGCAGGAAAATATTTTTGCATCTTGGATTCGATGAATGAAGCACACGTCCATCCAACTCAGTGTTGGTAAGTCAGACTTGCTGCCACGAGCAGTTTGATACAAATCAGTGACGTATGTTATAATTCCTCCTCTCTGGTCATCAGGTGTCGTCTCCACGCCCGTCATAGAGTTTGTCTCCAATAAGAGCAGAGAGGTGGTTTTACAGTGTGAGGCTAAAGGCTGGTATCCAGAGCCTGAGGTGTTCTGGCTGGACGCTGAGGGAAACCTCCTCTCTGCTGGACCTACAGAGACAGTCAGAGGTCCTGATGACCTCTATACTGTCAGCAGAAGATTGACTGTGGAGAAGATCGACAACTTCATCTGTAGAGTCCAACAGAAGAACATCAACCAGACCAGAGAGAAACACATCTATTTTCTAGGTTATAAAGAGTTCAAAACAAAATCAACATATTGTTTCTGTTTTTTAACAGTTGAGGTCGAGTTTGATTTAAAAATGTCGTTCTGTTCTGTGTTGTTTCATTTCAGGTTATTTCGTCACAGTTCAGTCTTGGATCATCATCATTCTTGTTTTGCTGGTCATTGTTCTCGTACTCGACACATGTGTCTGTAAGTGTCGTCTTCATTTTCCTTTTCATGTGGAGTTGCTGTCAGAGCTCTTCATTGGCTGTTGTGATATGTTGCAGCTAATTCCAAAGCATCAACAGATTATATAGAACAATGTTCATGATGTTCATGATTTAATGTGAAAATATTTCTGTAAACTCTGAAACAGAATGTGAAATGTAAATGTGGTGCAGAGGTTTAAAACACTCGAGTGTTGGATATTTAGTAAAACCACATGAACACAGTGAATTTAAACTGATTTCTTCTTCTGTTGACACACAGGGATCAAGAGGACACAAATAACTGTAATGAAGTTAACCAGTTTGTACAAGAACGTCAAAGCCAGTCAGACCAACAGCTCAGACTTTACCATGTTGCACAAACAAGATGAGCAACTGGACAACCAGGAAGCAACTGAGGATGAAATGACGACTGAACAAACTTCAAACAACCAGAAAAACCTAAAACCAAGTATTACCTTACAGAAAAGTCATGAAGAGCCAAACGTCAGGAGTCAGAGTGAAAATAGAAGAGATGGAGGAACTGTAGAGGAAACAGTTCGAACTCCAGGACAGTGTTGTGGAGAAATTGCTGAAGTCAAAGGTCAATGTTGAGGTCAGGAGAAAAGAAAGTGTTCAGGAGCCTCTGATGTCTGATGCTGTAATATTTACTGAAGTTCGAAGATCATCTTTGTAAAGACTGCAGACACGTAATGAAGAAGGAAACTTTAGTGAAGGTGGTCTGCAGTCTTTGAGGTGTGACTGAAGAGTCCTGCTTAAATCACAGAGAGAGTCATGGTTGTACTTTGCACCCTGACAATTCATTCTTCTCCCGTGCTCTTGTTCTTGGTTCTGTTTTTGTTTCTTGTCTTGGATTATTGGACTTGTTTTTTTTGTAATTCTGGACTTTAATTGTGAGAGAATGAATGAATGAGTTTTCTCAATCTGCATATGTCACCATTCTTTGTGTATGATTTCAGCATCACTTTATTAGAACATGGTGCAGTAAAAGAACTTGAGATTCACCCCAGAAGTAGCTGGGGACATGTAGAACAAGAATCAGGTGGAGGTGTCAGAAAACTATTTTATTTGTCTATTTAATGACTTTTCTAAATCTGCATGTATCTTAGAAAAGAGATTATTATTTGATTTCTGAGTTTCCGAGGTGCACTTGAAGGCATCATGAAGCCGCTCACACGCTTACACGCATACAAACCGATGTAGTCGGGTCTTTTTTTTTTTACCTTCCATGTCCCTTTAGGGGCTCCGTAGGTTGACAACCTGAAACATGGATCATGACTAAAGTTGGTTGATGAGTTCTCAAATTCTTTTATGAACTCAGTGTAGACACACAGTTGTTGCAAACTTTGTGACTCAATTAGAGACTTCTGCTCTGACTGCAGACTTGTGACAGCACAACTTCGTATGCGCGAAGTTACCGCTGAGTGATCCCAGTAGAGTTGTCACGATACCAAAATGAGTAACCACGATACTATACCAGACAAAGTATCACGGTTCCGGGTATTATCGCGATACTGCAGCCTTTTTTTATTATAATTGTTATTATTATTATTATTTTTCGTAACTGCAATGTATTTGCACAAGTTATAAGTACTTATTAATTACTAATGTTGTTTGGTGCATGATAAACATTATACTGGTGAAGTAAAAATTAGACTGAAACAAGTTTGAAACAACGAGTTTGGTTTTTTGAACAAAACTAGTGTTGTCAGTCATAGACATATATACGTAGACGTGCTGAATCGTACATCAATGTTGCCGCCATTTCGGATGTGGCAAAGTAACTGGCAACACATGGAAAAAGCTGTGCAAGAGTATTCTTTTCCAAGGTTTTTAACTTACACACACACAGACTGCAATTGTATAGCTGTATAGTATATATATATATGTATGTTCATCAATGCCCCCCGTGTAGCTGTAAACACTCAACATTATAAAAAGACATACGTTGGTTTGGTGCTTACATAAGGAGTAAACATTTATAATCATCACTTTAAAAGTTACATACTTTGTTTTTGGTGCCTGTTTGTTTCCCAGATATATTAGTGTGTGTGTGAATGGGTGTATAAGAGGCATTAACTTAAAGAACTTTGTAGAAAGGCGCTTTATGAAGTTCAGTCCATTTCCTGTTATTAGTTTACAGGGCAGATCTGCCACATCCAATATGGCGGACATGTTAACATAATGCAGCAGCTAACGAAGACGCAGTGGCGGACTCCCCGCTCGGGCCCGGTTCTTCTGCCGTGGTGAGCGTGTTGTCTTGTGTTTGTGACTGTAAGCCGTGCACGTGTCAGACAGAACTTTAGCTGGTTGTTTGTTTTGAAGCGAGTTTCTATGGAAAGCGGAGCAGAAACACACGAACAGCCAATCAGCTAACAGATGGGGCGGACCCAGCGTGCAGAAACAGCCTATCAGATCCTCGGACGTCACCAGTAACAGGCCAACAGCCAATCATTCAGCAGCTGTGTGGTTCGGTTGCAGTAGTTGCCATGTTGGTTTGTTTACAAAGGAGTAGCATGCAGTAAGAAGCCGGGAGGAGAGCAGAGGCGGCCGCTATGTAGCGGAGACTGGCACCGGTAGTATAGTAATCCACGGTAGTACCGTCGTGTAGAATTTCTAGTATAGTAGGAACCGTTATGATTTGGCACCGCGGGGGGTACCGTGGTATACCGTGGGTATCGTGCAACTCTAGATCCCAGGGTGTTTTTATGAGTTTTGGGAAGTTCGAGTCTTGTTACCGATTCTGATCAGTTACTCTCAGATGAATCTGTGTATGTGCTCTCTTTCTGCTCTTCTTGTATATCTGTAAATTCTTGATGTTGTTTAAGTGTAAATACTGTATATATAAGTACTTTATATAATTACTTATTCACATTCATTAAAGTCTGCAGTCAGAGGTGGTTTTACAGGTGTTTGTTTGAGTAGTCGGGCTTCATTCCACACACCTCAGCTCCAACGATCTATGAGTCAGGAGGCGTAAGAGACAAATTGGACAAATGCCAAGCTCACTTATGATGAAACTGCCTCATTGGACTGTACATGTTTTGATCTGGGAAATAAGATGAAACAGTGTCACATTGCAGACCAGTGACAGGTGATTAAAAGTTGAAAGTAAAGAACCGAAGGCTTTGCCAACTCTTTACAGTCTTTGTCGGTGGATTCAACATTTAAATATTCAAGTATTTTTCTCTTCCAACTTCAATCAAGTCTGTCTTGTTTCCTGAGTGATGTGTATCAGAAGATTTAGAAGTGTGTTTACACAAAAATACAAAAAAGTGGGTGTGTTCACAGGTGACTTTTTTTTTTGTTTGAGCAACCAGACTTCATTCCACCTGCCTCACGTACAATGATCCATTCTCAGATAAGCTCGGACGCGGAAGAGGCAGGTCATCCTCATGTTTTGTGCAGAGAAGTAAGAATTGAGGAAATGAATTTCAGAGCAGTGAGTAAAGAACAAAAGGCTTCATTCGACATCTGACGGTCAGGATTCATGATTTGGATCGGAAAATGTGAGAAAAATGTTTCTTAACTTTATTTCAAACTAACTTGTTGCTGTATGGTGAATCTGTGAATGTGTTGTGTGCAGCAGCTGAGGTCTGAACAGATGAACTGAGGCCTGTAAAGAGTCAAAGAACTCGTCCCCGAGCTGAAACAAACATGTTTTTTGTCTTAACTTTATGTCTCGCTTGTTGTTGAAGGCTCATAACATGTCTATAAAAATGATAAAATGATGGAGGATGTCTTTACTCCATAATCGCAGCTGTCTTTTTAAACTCATGGATTCTGGAAGATTGTGTCGTAGCATCTGTCTGTCTCTCAGACGTAGAAGCTGGTTCATGAAATGAAATGAAACATGTTTTATTTGTTTTGTGCTCATGAAAGTTCAAACCTCTGTGAGCTTCAGTCTGTGGCGATAACTGCAGTTTAATTTCTAACCACTAGATGTCAGTGTTACACATACAGTTACATATTGTTCCTTCAGATGTCTGTCAGTGTTTTAAAGTGACATGAAGCACAAAGTAACTACAGAGTGAACTTTCCAGGAGTCCAGCATGCTGCAGCCAAAGATCCAGCCCAGTGATGGACTGTCCTTCAGGACCTGCAGTGTTTTCATCTTCATGGTTCTTCAGTCTGTTGGAGGTAATTTCAACACAAAACACTCCAGTAACACATCGATGTGCAAATTCACCAACAGTTGTTGAGACATTTCACTCAAAACTCTTCGACTGAAACTTCACAGGAGACAAAAGACTTGATAAATAAAGAAATGATATCGTTATCTGGAGAAAGCACGGCCGCTCTCACCTTCTCTACTTTTCACTGTTGTTCATGTTTGTTTCTGTTTCTTGTTTCCTTGCAGAGCAAGCAGAGTTAATTTGTTCACATCAACCAATCGTGGCCCTGGCTGGTGATGATGTCATTCTACCATGTTACCTTAAACCTCCCATCAATGTCAGGTCAGAGACCGTGATATGGATCAGACCTGGTTTAGACCCAAAGTACATCCATTTTCACAAAGATGGACGACTGAATTTTGAGATTCAAAATCCATCTTATCATTTACGCACCAGACTGTTTGTGGATGAACTGGAGAACGGAAATGTCTCCATGAAAATCTTCAGAGTGAAACTTTCTGATGCAGGAAAATATATTTTTTATCTTCCATCAATGCAGAAGGAAACGTCCATCCAACTCAGTGTTGGTAAGTCAGACTTGCTGCCACGAGCAGTTTGATACAAATCAGTGACGTATGTTATAATTCCTCCTCTCTGGTCATCAGGTGTCGTCTCCACGCCCGTCATAGAGTTTGTCTCCAATCAGAGCAGAGAGGTGGTTTTACAGTGTGAGGCTAAAGGCTGGTATCCAGAGCCTGAGGTGTTCTGGCTGGACGCTGAGGGAAACCTCCTCTCTGCTGGACCTACAGAGACAGTCAGAGGTCCTGATGACCTCTATACTGTCAGCAGAAGATTGACTGTGAGGAAGAGCGACAACTTCACCTGTAGAGTCCAACAGAAGAACATCAACCAGACCAGAGAGACACACTTCTATGTTCCAGGTTATAAAGAGTTCAAAATAAATTCAACATATTGTTTCTGTTTTTTAACAGTTGAGGTCGAGTTTGATTAAAAAATGTCGTTCTGTTCTGTGTTGTTTCATTTCAGATGATTTCTTCTCAGTTCAGTCTTTGGGTCAGACTTGGATCATCATCACCATCATCATCCTTGTTTTGCTGCTGGTCATTGTTCTCACATGTTTCTGTAAGTGTCGTGTTCATTTTCCTTTTTCATGTGGAGTTGCTGTCAGAGCTCTTCATTGGCTGTTGTGATATGTTGCAGCTAATTCCAAAGCATCAACAGATTATATAGAACAATGTTCATGATGTTCATGATTGTTCAAACATGTTCATGATTTAATGTGAAAATATTCCTGTAAACTCTGAAACAGAATGTGAAATGTAAAATGTGGTGCAGAGGTTTAAACACTCGAGTGTTGGATATTTAGTAAAACCACATGAACACAGTGAATTTAAACTGATTTCTTCTTCTGTTGACACACAGGGATCAAGAGGAGACGAAAAACTGGAATAAACTCAATGAACAACAGCCCAGAGGTTCTCGTGGTGCTCGAACAAGCTGAGCAACTTGACATGAAGTATAAAGTTGTACATACTGATCATCAATCATCAGAATCAGGTTACAGTTGATTCACCATGACGGTGTCAAAGTATTCTGTGGTTCTGTGTTTGCTTGTTATTATTCTTGTTTGCACTCAGGTGTTAGCTCTGCCATCAAAGTACTGCAGATGCATTTTTCCTGGATGAATAACGTTACTTTAATAGTGCCTCCAGAGGACACGCCCCACAGTCCTGGAGCTGAGAATTCATTTTTACTGATTTCATAAACTTCATGTAGATATTTTTTAATCATTTAGATTTGGCTATATAAAAAAAAAAAAAATCTCCTTCTCACCCCGGCGGCGTGTCATCCTCAAGCTCGGGTTCTCTACCAGAGGCCTGGGAGTTTGAGGGTTCTGCGCAGTATCTTCGATGTTCCTAGGACTGCACTCTTCTGGACTGAGGCTTCAGATGTTGTTCCTGGTATTGCTGGAGCCACTGTCCCAGTTTGGGGGTTACTGCCCCAAGTGCCCCTACTACCACGGGGACCACGCTACCCTTGACCTTCCACATCCGTTCCAGCTGCTCTTTCACCCATTGATACTTCTCAAGTTTCTCATGTTCCTTCTTCCTGATGTTGGCGTCAGCTGGGATCGCCACATCTATCACCACTACCCTCTTCTGACCTTTGTCCACCACCACTATGTCTGGTTGGTTAGCCAGGACCTGTTTGTCAGTCTGGAAGCTGAAGTCCCACAGAACCTTGGCCCTGTTGTTCTCAGCCACCTTCTGTGGTATGGCCCATCGGGATTTAGGTACTTCTATTCCATATATATATATATATATATATATATAGTTTATATATATATATATATATAGTTTTTGTTCTTTGTTGAAGTCAAGTCCTCTGTCTTGTTCTTTACCTGTACCTGTGTCTGTACTAGAGTTGCACGATACCCACGGTATACCCGGTACCCCGCGGTGCCAAATCATAACCGTCACTACTATACTAGAAATTTTACACGACGGTACTACCGTGGATTACTATACTACCGGTGCCAGTCTCCGCTACATAGCGGCCTCCTCTACTCTCCTCCCGGCTTCTCACTGCATGCTACTCCTTTGTAAACAAACCAACATGGAACCGCAACCGAACTACACAGCTGCTGAATGATTGGCTGTTTGCCTGTTACTGGTGACGTCCAGGGATATGATTGGCTGTTTCCGCACGCTGGGTCCGCCCGTCTGTTAGCTGATTGGCTGTTCGTGTGTTTCTGCCTGCAAGAACGAACTCCGCGAAGACAGCTCCGCTTCGATAGAAACTCGCTTAAAAAAAAACAACAAGCTAAAGTTCTGTCTCACCCAGACACGAGACAACACACTCACCATGGCAGAAGCACCGGGCCCGAGCAGCGAGTCTGCCGTGGCGTCTTCATCAGTGGCAACACTAATTTTGCTTAAAAAACAAACGTTGTTGTTTCAAACTAAATTGTACAAATACATTGCAGTTTATAAAAATAATAATAATAAAAAAAGGCTGCAGTATCGCGATAATACCCGGAACCGCGATACTTTGTTTAGTATAGTATCGTGGTTACTCATTTTGGTATCGTGACAACTCTAGTCTGTACATGTTTGGTGTTTGTACTAAGAGAGCAAAGTGTAACCGGAGTCAAATTCCTCGTGTGTGTTCACACACCTGGAGAATTACAGTGACTCTGATTGACCTGTCTCCATGATGCAGACCAGTGAAGGAAAGCCAAGAATCATGTCAGACCCATGAGAGCACTAAGACTTCTCTGGTCAGCACACCGCTAACTGAGAGTAAATAAGATGTTTTCATGTTTACATGTACAGTGTATGTTTGATAATGTGTATACATGCTTTTATTGTCTTAATCAATTCTTGTGTTTATACATGTTGGTCTGTTTAATGTTGCAGAGTGAATGCTGCCAACTTCTTCTGTGCTGAACTCCAAATCCTTTTCAAGTCATTCAGGTTATAATCAACTTAATTACTGATCAGAATGATCAATTAAAAGTTTATTTCATGAGACTGAAATCAATTTATTGGCTCATTCTCTCTTCTTTAAAGAAACAACATGTGACTTTATGTGTAACACTGACATCTAGCGGTTAGAAACGAGTACTGCAGTCAGATTTTAATACAGTAGAGTCATCATGATCATTTCATGAAGCAGCTTCTACTAGGTCTTGTTTTTGGAAAAGCCTCCATGACCCGGTCATGATGAAGTGAGCCGATACGTGGGAAAATCACCATGTCCTGCCCAGTCATCCACACCGACACTCCGCAGCACTGCTGCAAAGAAGGACGGTCCAAGAAGATCCGGTTCATCCAACCGGACCAAACACTCCATCACAGGTAACTTACAGCTGTTAACGTGTGAACATCACGTATGCCGATTGTCTGTAGGTAGAGGTGAGTCATGAAACGGTGTCAGTGATGGTGTGACTGCAGATCTCACTGCGAGCAAACATGGTTCAACATTAAAACACAGTTTTTAGAATGGAGTCTGGTCGAGCATGTGGAGGGTATTTAGACTTTAACAATAAACCTTATGGACAGTACAAAGTAAAGAGCGTGGAGCTTAATTACTACAAACAAAATGTGTTTTTATTTATTATATTGTTACATTGTTAACTCTGCCCTGGATTTACAGACTGCTCTGTGTTTCTTGACCAGTCTTGAAGTAGTCCTGAGGTCCTCTTCTGAGACTGAGACCTTTTAAAAAGACTGAAAAGTTTCTTTCCTGGTTTAACAATTTCTCCTTCTGTTGGCACACAGGTAAAAAAAAGAATATCCAATACCAAATGTGACCGGACAAAACAAGGAACCAGAGAACATCTGGAGGTGGAGATGAAGAACCAGGACTGGCTGGAGTGGGAATGCTGACATAGGTCCTGACACATGATTGGATATTATGACTGGCCTGCTGCTTTTATGTTTGAAAGGCATGACTGCTTGTTCAGCTTGAAGATAGATCTCACATTTAAAGTACTCTAACTAATGTAGCAGGGTTGGCAGACTCACTGAAATTGCAGCTTTTGTCAAAAAATGAGCTCAAGTCCTTTCCTAAACACTTTTCCTTGACCTCGATGGAAAACGTCACAAGGTCAAGGAAAGATGTGAAGGAGAGTTGATGAGGAGTTAGGAGAAGACGACTGCTCTTACACTAGAGTACGTCATGAAGCGACGGTGAATGTTATTGACGTGACCTGTGGTAAAACTAGCAGAAGCACTACAGTGGACAAACGTGTGATTCAATGTTGCCTCTTTTGAATGTATTCCTGTAATATTGTTATACTATTCCATTGTGAGACAAAACACAACATTAGTTTATTCACAGGTATCCAGCCATGCTTCACCTCTTTGACTGTTTTTGGATTAGCCAGACAGCCAGAGCAGCAACCTGTGAAGTCTCAGAGACTACATGTGTTACAGAGTCTCTGTTTACACTGAGGTTTACAGTTCTTACACAATCAGAACCATGAAGAGATGAGATGAAACATTCAGGTGATGCAAAAAACAAACCAATTATTCTGAGACTGAGCTGCACAGTCCAAAACAAAACAAGATATCAGATATAGTTTAAATGAAACCTGCCAAAAAAAACTGCAGGAAAAACAACACGAGCTCGAAGTTCAGTCCAGGGAGGGGAAGTGGTGATGACTTCTAACCAGAAAAGAAAAGAACAGCAGAGGAAATCAGTTCTGTCCTGACTGTTTGTTGTAATGAGTAACACTCTATAATTCAAGTGATCGGTTATTCAGGACACCGAGGACGACCTTTACATCGTGGAAGAAAAGCTGATATTTGAAAATTGAGTTGTTTTGATGAACATGAACTGTCACAATTTATGATGTAACATGGTGTCAACATTATTTCCATGGAGTCTAACAGCTCGTGTCTTTGTTATTCCAAATGGAACTCTTTGAGTAAACTTACTGACATGAACATGTTTGCAGATGATGAGCTCCTTTACCAAAATGCCGGCTTGATGTTCATGTTAGCTCCTGATGGTTCCACTGTCTTTATTTTCTTTATGCTAAAATATTATTAGCGAGGCTCGTACTGTTATAACCAACAACATAACTGTCAAACAATTTCCTTTTGGATTTGTGTTCGGAACATGAGATGTAGATTTTATGGGACAAGTGCCAAGCTCTCTTAGCTCTGCCTGGGTACCTGCTCTGATCTGAGTGAACAAACCGGTAGACCAGCGGCCTGCAAGACAACGCCGGGTGCTCTATGTGTGGTATCCATGGAAACATCAAAGATATGATATGGACTTGTGTCAGCTGAGAAGAGTTCAATGAAACAGCATGAAGTTAGTTTACGGTGATGATCACAGGTCAATTTGTTGACATGTAGTGGAGATTCTGAGTGTATTCGTTTTTATGTTTTTTTTATTTCTTGTATATCTGTAAATTCTTGATGTTGTTTAAGTGTAAATACTGTATATATAAGTACTTTATATAATTACTTATTCACATTCATTAAAGTCTGCTGTCAGAGGTAGTTTTACATGTGTCTTGTTTGAGTAGTCGGGCTTCATTCCACACACCTCAGCTCCAGCGATCTATGAGTCAGGAGGCGTAAGAGACAAATTGGACAAATGCCAAGCTCACTTATGATGAAACTGCCTCATTGGACTGTACATGTTTTGTTCTGGGAAATAAGATGAAACAGTGTCACATTGCAGACCAGTGACAGGTGATTAAAAGTTGAAAGTAAAGAACCGAAGGCTTTGCCAACTCTTTACAGTCTTTGTCGGTGGATTCAACATTTAAATATTCAAGTATTTTTCTCTTCCAACTTCAATCAAGTCTGTCTTATTTCCTGAGTGATGTGTACCAGAAGATTTAGAAGCGTGTTTACACAAAAATACCCAGTTTTAAGTGTGTATACTGTGTACTACACCACTGGTGGAAACATTGCAGTTGTCTATTAGGTCATCGAAAGCTGGAGACCCTCCCCACTTAAAGGTGGAAACAGATATCTCTTCTCTCTGTTGGTGATGAATCATCAGGGTGGTCTTTATAGGTAATTTGAATTTTTTAACAACTCACCTGTTTAAATTATGTTAAGGCTTAAAGTTATGCAGAATTAAGAGCATGAACAGTGGGTGTGTTCACAGGTGACTTGTTTGAGCAACCAGATTTCATTCCACCTGCCTCACGTACAATGATCCATTCTCAGATAAGCTCGGACGCAGAAGAGGCAGGTCATCCTCATGTTTTGTGCAGAGAAGTAAGAATTGAGGAAATGAATTTCAGAGCAGTGAGTAAAGAGCAAAAGGCTTCATTCGACATCTGACGCTCAGGATTCATGATTCGGATCGGAAACTGTGAGAAAAATGTTTCTTAACTTTATTTCAAACTAACTTGTTGCTGTATGGTGAATGTGGGAATGTGTTGTGTGCACCAGCTGAGGTCTGAACAGATGAACTGAGGCCTGTAAAGAGTCAAAGAACTCCTCCCCGAGCTGAAACAAACATGTTTTTTGTCTTAACTTTATGTCTCGCTTGTTGTTGAAGGCTCATAACATGTCTATAAAAATGATAAAATGATGGAGGATGTCTTTACTCCATAATCGTAGCTTTTTTTTAAACTCATGGATTCTGGAAGATTGTGTCGTAGCATCTGTCTGTCTCTCAGACGTAGAAGCTGGTTCATGAAATGAAATGAAACATGTTTTATTTCTTTTGTGCTCATGAAAGTTCAAACCTCTGTGAGCTTCAGTCTGTGGAGATAACTGCAGTTTAATTTCTAACCACTAGATGTCAGTGTTACACATACAGTTACATATTGTTCCTTCAGATGTCTGTCAGTGTTTTGAAGTGACATGAAGCACAAAGTAACTACAAAATGAACTTTCCAGGAGTCCAGCATGCTGCAGCCAAAGATCCAGCCCAGTGATGGACTGTCCTTCAGGACCTGCAATGTTTTCATCTTCATGGTTCTTCAGTCTGTTGGAGGTAATTTCAACACAAAACACTCCAGTAACACATCGATGTGCAAATTCACCAACAGTTGTTGAGACATTTCACTCAAAAACTTCACAGGAGACAAAAGACTTGATAAATAAAGAAATGATGTCGTTATCTGGAGAAAGCACGGCCGCTCTCACCTTCTCTACTTTTCACTGTTGTTCATGTTTGTTTCTGTTTCTTGTTTCCTTGCAGAGCAAGCAGAGTTAATTTGTTCACATCAACCAATCGTGGCCCTGGCTGGTGATGATGTCATTCTACCATGTCACCTTGAACCTCCCACTGATGCAGATTCAGAGACCGTGATATGGATCAGACCTGATTTAGACCCAAAGTACATCCATTATCATAAAGATGGACGACTGAATTTTGAGATTCAAAATCCATCTTATCATTTACGCACCAGACTGTTTGTGGATGAACTGGAGAACGGAAACGTCTTCATGAAAATCTTCAAAGTGAAACTTTCTGATGCAGGAAGATATATATGTTATCTTCCATCAATGCAGAAGGAAGCATCCATCCAACTCACTGTTGGTAAGTCAGACTTGCTGCCACGAGCAGTTTGATACAAATCAGTGACGTATGTTATAATTCCTCCTCTCTGGTCATCAGGTGTCGTCTCCACGCCCATCATAGAGTTTGTCTCCAATCAGAGCAGAGAGGTGGTTTTACAGTGTGAGGCTAAAGGCTGGTATCCAGAGCCTGAGGTGTTCTGGCTGGACGCTGAGGGAAACCTCCTCTCTGCTGGACCTACAGAGACAGTCAGAGGTCCTGATGACCTCTATACTGTCAGCAGAAGATTGACTGTGAGGAAGAGCGACAACTTCACCTGTAGAGTCCAACAGAAGAACATCACCCAGACCAGAGAGACACACTTCTATGTTCCAGGTTATAAAGAGTTCAAAATAAATTCAACATATTGTTTCTGTTTTTAAAAGTTGAGGTCGAGTTTGATTAAAAAATGTCGTTCTGTTCTGTGTTGTTTCATTTCAGATCATTTCTTCCCAGGCCGGTCCCATTTGTGTTGGATTTGGATCATCATCATCATCATCATTCTGGGTTTTCTGCTGTTCATTATTAATAAACGGAAAGAAAAAGTAAGTCACGTCTTCATTTTCCTTTTTCATGTGGAGTTGCTGTCAGAGCTCTTCATTGGCTGTTGTGATATGTTGCAGCTAATTCCAAAGCATCAACAGATTATATAGAACAATGTTCATGATGTTCATGATTGTTCAAACATGTTCATGATTTAATGTGAAAATATTCCTGTAAACTCTGAAACAGAATGTGAAATGTAAAATGTGGTGCAGAGGTTTAAACACTCGAGTGTTGGATATTTAGTAAAACCACATGAACACAGTGAATTTAAACTGATTTCTTCTTCTGTTGGCACACAGGGACTGAATGTATTTCCCTGTAGAACAAGATGAGCAACTGGACATGAAGTATGAAGTTGTACATATTGATCATCAATCATCAGAATCAGGTTTCAGTTGATTCAACATGACGGTGTCAAAGTATTCTTTGGTTCTGTGTTTGCTTGTTATTATTCTTGTTTGCACTCAGGTGTTAGCTCTGCCATCAAAGTACTGCAGATGCATTGTTCCTGGATGAATAACGTTACTTTAATAGTGCCTCCAGAGGACACGCCCCACAGTCCTGGAGCTGAGAATTCATTTTTACTGATTTCATAAACTTCATGTAGATATTTTTAGATATTTTCCTCTCTGGTCAGCACACCGCTAACTGAGAGTAAATAAGATGTTTTCATGTTTACATGTACAGTGTATGTTTGATAATGTGTATACATGCTTTTATTGTCTTAATCAATTCTTGTGTTTATACATGTTGGTCTGTTTAATGTTGCAGAGTGAATGCTGCCAACTTCTTCTGTGCTGAACTCCAAATCCTTTTCAAGTCATTCAGGTTATAATCAACTTAATCACTGATCAGAATGATCAATTAAAAGTTTATTTCATGAGACTGAAATCAATTTATTGGCTCTCATTCTCTCTTCTTTAAAGAAACATGTGACTTTATGTGTAACACTGACATCTAGCCGTTAGAAACGAGTACTGCAGTCAGATTTTAATACAGTAGAGTCATCATCATGATTTCATCTGCCCAGTCATCCACACCGACACTCCGCAGCACTGCTGCAAAGAAGGACGGTCCAAGAAGATCCGGTTCATCCAACCGGACCAAACACTCCATCACAGGTGACTTACAGCTGTTAACTGTAGGTAGAGGTGAGTCATGAAACAGTGTCAGTGATGGTGTGACTGCAGATCTCACTGCGAGCAAACATGGTTCAACCTTAAAACACAGTTTTTAGAATGCAGTCTGGTCGAGCATGTGGAGGGTATTTAGACTTTAACAATGAACCTTATGGACAGTACAAAGTAAAGAGCGTGGAGCTTAATTACTACAAACAAAATGTGTTTTTATTTATTTGTTTAAATCAATATATGTCAGGCAGATCCAAACTATGTGACACATCCACGATATCCTCACTTTAAAATGTACATCATATATTTATATTTGTGTATGAATGATGAAGACCGGAAGGTTTTATTGGTGGTCGAGATAAGACATTAGAAGAACAGGGTGTGGTCAGAGATGATCCATCAACATAAAATACAGATGTGGCACAGCTTCCTTAAAGCAACATTGTGTATAAAGTTGTATTTGTTGTGGTTTGTGTGGTTACTATGTTCAGCTGTACTCGAGTATTTGTTCTGGTTACATTACTTCTGATCAAAAACTAGCAATCGACGACTTTCCTGACAGCCGAACATCAACCAGGTCCCCAGCAGCAGCTGATATCACTGACTAGTCCAGCAGCAGTCAGCCCAGCTCTGCGTCTGTCTTTCAGCCTTTTATTTCACCAAGCTCTCACCAACCACTAAAAGTCAGTCCCACATTTACTCTTGTCCTCTAGACTCTGTCCTTTTCTCTTCTAAGCTTCCTCCGTCAACGTCCTCTTACCTTACTTAGCCTCAGGACATCAGAGGGAAAACCAGAAAACATTTTCTCCATAAAATATGATCCAGTTTCACGAAAATCAGTGAAATAGTTGGTGCTGTGTGACTGACATTACATTCTCTCTCTTCAGTTTCCAGATTAAAAAACTTTTGTCCAGCATGCTGCAGCCAAAGATCCAGCCCAGTGATGGACTGTCCTTCAGGACCTGCAGTGTTTTCATCTTCATGGTTCTTCAGTCTGTTGGAGGTAATTTCAACACAAAACACTCCAGTAACACATCAATGTGCAAATTCACCAACAGTTGTTGAGACATTTCACTCAAAACTCTTCGACTGAAACTTCACAGGAGACAAAAGACTTGATAAATAAAGAAATGATGTCGTTATCTGGAGAAAGCACGGCCGCTCTCACCTTCTCTACTTTTCACTGTTGTTCATGTTTGTTTCTGTTTCTTGTTGCCTTGCAGAGCAAGCAGAGTTCATTTGTTCACATCAACCAATCGTGGCCCTGGCTGGTGATGATGTCATTCTACCATGTCACCTTGAACCTCCCATCGATGTCAGTTCAAAGACCGTGATATGGATCAGACCTGGTTTAGTCCCAAAGTACATCCATTTTCAGAACAATAGACATCTTACTTTTGAAAATCAAAATCCATCTTATCATTTACGCACCAGACTGTTTGTGGATGAACTGGAGAACGGAAACGTCTCCATGAAAATCTTCAGAGTGAAACTTTCTGATGCAGGAAGATATATATGTTATCTTCCATCAATGCAGAAGGAAGCGTCCATCCAACTCAGTGTTGGTAAGTCAGACTTGCTGCCACGAGCAGTTTGATACAAATCAGTGACGTATGTTATAATTCCTCCTCTCTGGTCATCAGGTGCCGTCTCCATGCCCGTCATAGAGTTTGTCTCCAATCAGAACAGAGAGGTGGTTTTACAGTGTGAGGCTAAAGGCTGGTATCCAGAGCCTGAGGTGTTCTGGCTGGACGCTGAGGGAAACCTCCTCTCTGCTGGACCTACAGAGACAGTCAGAGGTCCTGATGACCTCTATACTGTCAGCAGAAGATTGACTGTGGAGAAGAGCGACAACTTCACCTGTAGAGTCCAACAGAAGAACATCACCCAGACCAGAGAGACACACTTCTATGTTCCAGGTTATAAAGAGTTCAAAATAAATTCAACATATTGTTTCTGTTTTTTAACAGTTGAGGTTGAGTTTGATTAAAAAATGTCGTTCTGTTCTGTGTTGTTTCATTTCAGGTCATTTCTTCACAGTTCAGTCTTTGAATCACACTGACATCATCGTCATCATCTTCATCATCATCATCATCATCATCATCATCATCACTCTTGTTTGTCTGCTGCAGTTCATTGTTCCCACAGTGATATATTTCAGTAAGTCACGTCTTCATTTTCCTTTTTCATGTGGAGTTGCTGTCAGAGCTCTTCATTGGCTGTTGTGATATGTTGCAGCTAATTCCAAAGCATCAACAGATTATATAGAACAATGTTCATGATGTTCATGATTGTTCAAACATGTTCATGATTTAATGTGAAAATATTTCTGTAAACTCTGAAACAGAATGTGAAATGTAAAATGTGGTGCAGAGGTTTAAACACTCGAGTGTTGGATATTTAGTAAAACCACATGAACACAGTGAATTTAAACTGATTTCTTCTTCTGTTGGCACACAGGGACCGAGAGGACACAAAGAACTGTAATGAAGTTAACCAGTTTGCACAAGAACACCAAAGCCAGTCAGAGCAACGGGTCAGACTGTGCCATGTTGCCCAAACAAGATGAGCAACTGGACAACCAGGAAGCAACTGAGGATGAAATGACGACTGAACAAACTTCAAACAACCAGAAAAACCTAAAACCAAGTATTACCTTACAGAAAAGTCACGAAGAGCCAAACGTCAGGAGTCAGAGTGAAAATAGAAGAGATGGAGGAACTGTGGAGGAAACAGTTCAAACTCCAGGACAGTGTTGTGGAGAAATTGCTGAAGTCAAAGGTCAATGTTGAGGTCAGGAGAGAAGAAAGTGTTCAGGAGCCTCTGATGCTGATGTATTTAGTGAATCATCTTTGTAAAGACTGCAGACACGTAATGAAGAAGGAAACTTTAGTGAAGGTGGTCTGCAGTCTTTGAGGTGTGACTAAAGAGTCCTGCTTAAATCACAGAGAGCCTTAATTGTACACTTTACATGTACAGTGTTTGTTTGATAATGTGTATGCATGCTTTTATTGTCTTAATCAATTCTTGTGTTTATACATGTTGGTCTGTTTAATGTTGCAGAGTGAATGCTGCCAACTTCTTCTGTGCTGAACTCCAAATCCTTTTCAAGTCATTCAGGTTACAATCAACTTAATTACTGATCAGAATGATCAATTAAAAGTTTATTTCATGAGACTGAAATCAATTTATTGGCTCTCATTCTCTCTTCTTTAAAGAAACAACATGTGACTTTATGTGTAACACTGACATCTAGCGGTTAGAAACGAGCACTGCAGTCAGATTTTAATACAGTAGAGTCTCCATGAAAATCTTCAGAGTGAAACTTTCTGATGCAGGAAAATATGAATGTTATCTTCCATCAATGCAGAAGGAAGCGTCCATCCAACTCAGTGTTGGTAAGTCAGACTTGCTGCCACGAGCAGTTTGATACAAATCAGTGACGTATGTTATAATTCCTCCTCTCTGGTCATCAGGTGTCGTCTCCACGCCCGTCATAGAGTTTGTCTCCAATCAGAGCAGAGAGGTGGTTTTACAGTGTGAGGCTAAAGGCTGGTATCCAGAGCCTGAGGTGTTCTGGCTGGACGCTGAGGGAAACCTCCTCTCTGCTGGACCTACAGAGACAGTCAGAGGTCCTGATGACCTCTATACTGTCAGCAGAAGATTGACTGTGAGGAAGAGCGACAACTTCATCTGTAGAGTCCAACAGAAGAACATCACCCAGACCAGAGAGAGACACTTCTATGTTCCAGGTTATAAAGAGTTCAAAATAAATTCAACATATTGTTTCTGTTTTTTAACAGTTGAGGTCGAGTTTGATTAAAAAATGTCGTTCTGTTCTGTGTTGTTTTATTTCAGATAATCTCATCCCAGTTCAGTCCCCGTCCTTAATGTATTGGGTTTACGTCATTCCTCTTGTCATTGTTTCGTCGCTGCTCTCTATTATAAGAATGGTGTATTACTGTGCAGTAAGTCACGTCTTCATTTTCCGTTTTTGTGTCTCTTCATTGGCTGTACTGTAGTAGATGAGATCGGTCTTGTTTTGAGATCGGTCTCAAGCTCCCTTTTGAAGGTCTTTGAATCAACCACGTCTACTGCAAGTACTTGGCTGTTATCAGCTGAATAATTTTGTTTTACGTTGTGACAACGCATTGTTAAGGTCTGGTTTGGTTTAGGCCAAGTGTAGCTTTGCTACCTTACACTTACACCTAGCTTAGTTTTATTTCTGCTTACTATTCTAAGTTCAAAAAGTTGAATGCTGCCCTGGATTTACAGACTGCTCTGTGTTTCTTGACCAGTCTTGAAGTAGTCCTGATGTCCTCTTGTCTTGGCTACCAAGACGAGACTGAGACCTTTTAAAAAGACTGATCTCGAGTTATAATGCTGAGATGAAGAAAAGTTTCTCATGTTGGTGTTAGAGAAGTTAACGCTTATTTCCAACTCAACCATCATGTTCCTGTTGTACTTCTTTAGTTTCCTTCCTGGTTTAACAATTTCTCCTTCTGTTGGCACACAGGTAAAAAAAAAGAATATCCAATACCAAATGTGACTATACAAAACAAGGAACCAGAGAACATCTGGAGGTGGAGATGAAGAACCAGGACTGGATGGTGTGGGAATGCTGACAGGGATACCAGAAGCGTAGCTTTTAAAAAACAGTCCTGGCACGTGATTGGACATTATGACTGGCCTGCTGCTTTTATGTTTGAAAGGCATGACTGCTTGTTCAGTTTGAAGATAGATCTCACATTTAAAGTACTGTTACTACTGTAGCAGGGTTGGCAGACTCACGGAAATTGCAGCTTTAGTCATGTTGGGCACCTGTTTCTACGAATTCCTCAGTATCTTGGGTGCGGTCGAGTAGTCAAAAAATGAGTTCCTAAGTCCTTTCCTAACCACTTTACCTTGACCTCGGTGGAAAACGTCACAAAGAAAGATGTGAAGGAGAGGTGATGAGGAGTTAGGAGAAGACGACTGCTCTCACACTTAAACTACATCCTTTAAGTTTTCATTCATGAACACAGTCACATTCCGGCAGCCACGTTGCTTTGAAAGATATTTAATTCAACGTTCAGTAACAAAAGGAGACGGTCTGTAGGCACAGAAGTTTGGGTTTTGTGAGTTTCTGACC
This sequence comes from Larimichthys polyactis, assembly GCA_018985215.1. NCBI lineage: Eukaryota > Metazoa > Chordata > Actinopteri > Sciaenidae > Larimichthys > Larimichthys polyactis. The sequence continues at coordinate 261,052 of JAFMOB010000687.1, read as the reverse complement.
CAGAAGGTTGACGTTTTGGCTTCTTTGTGAACTCGTCTGGCTCCAGATCCAAACCACAACATGAAATGTTCTCTGTCGTCGTTTTCAGAGTTGATATTCAGCATCTTTAAATGTGTTATATTCAATATTGGCAGCTTCATTTAAAATATAAGTACTGTATAAACAAACAAGTTACATTTAACAAAATCTTGATGATAAACAGTCAAAGATCGATCAGTTCTCCACGTCACGTTGGACCAAATCTCAGCCACTCAGAAGTCCAAAACTTTCCAGAGCCCCACAGTCGAGGCTCAGGAGGTCCAGATCACCTGATGGTGCGGTACATCATGAAGTCGACCGTGGTGCATCGCGGGAACTTTCCGATGGAGCTCTCCTCCACCGGCGTGTAGACTTTGATCTGCCGCATATGTGTGTCCCTGCCGTTCTGGTGGTTGGCGAGCACAGCGATCTGGATCATGAAGGTGCTGATGGGCTCGTTTGTCCTCTAAGACACACACACAACAAAATATTGAGGTTCAATGCCGAGCAAGACATCATGTCACATGTTGTAAAGAAGAAGAAGGAGCCATGGATGGCCGAGGATGACGAGTTGCTCACCTGATTCATTAGAGAGATGTGAATCCAACCGCTTGGCTCGACCATTTCTAACTGCTGCAGAGAGGAAGAGGAGGATGGTGAGAAGACAGCGAATCATTCGAGTTTTGGATGAAACTCTGTGACAGTCTGAGCTTTTAGAGTCCTTACTCTGATCTCTTGCAAGTTGTGGAAGTTGTTGCCCACTCTGACAGAGATCTTACTGGGAGTGTAGCTCTCATCGGACTTATAATCAGCATAAATACACAACATCTTCACCGTCGTTCTCCTCCTGAACAACAACAAACAAAGAGAAGGTCTGATGGGCTGGAAAACACATTCTACGACATCCCAGACTTCCTGTTGTCGTAAATTCCCAAGAACTTCCTGCTACCTGAACTGTATGTTGACTAAATGCGGTTGGGATCCGTCTGACTGCCAGTAGGTCTCCAGGTTGTCGTCCCTCAGCTGATCCACTCCGAAACCTGGACGTGGAGTGGACATCAAAACAACATCAGACTCAGCTCACCCCTACAGCAGACTGTACGTTAGGCTTAAGGCTCACCGGGTTTACAGGAGGAGAGGGACCACACCGCCTGGGAGCCGATCTCCCGGACCGTCCCAGTCCGCTCTAACTGCTTCGGGTCGGCGCCGGGTGGTGTCTTGCTCGGGGTGGCCATCCTTTAACTACGAAGAAAGAAAGAACTCAACAACTTAATGCCAAACTCCCTTTAACTTTCTACGATTTTAACGTTCACTTTGATATTAAAATATATAAATAAACATTGAAAGTTTATGAGACTTCGTAGATCCTTCAGGGAAATTCGGCACATACGTGATGCTTATATCGCTAACATCTGTGACCAAAAGGAAGGAGATGGTCGAGGACTTGCGGTGGACTAGATCTATCCTGAGCACAGGGTGAAGAGCTGGAGGACTATTGATACTTGGACAACAGACTGTACTGAAGATGCGATAATTCTACTCTAATATGTGCAGCAGGGTGATGCAGATGCCAGCGACATAAAGAAACTGAGCAGACTGATGGCGGATCTGTGCCGCTCTGTGATGGCTCTGTGCTGGCTCTGTGATGGATCGGTGCCACTCTGTGCCGCTCTGTGATGGCTCTGTGCCGCTCTGAGCTGCTCTGTGCCGCTCTGTGATAGCTCTGTGCCCCTCTGAGCTGCTCTGTGCCGCTCTGAGCTGCTCTGTGCCGCTCTGTGATGGCTCTGTGCCGCTCTGTGATGGCTCTGTGCCGCTCTGAGCTGCTCTGTGCCGCTCTGTGCCACTCTGTGATGGCTCTGTGATGGCTCTGTGATGGCTCTGTGCCGCTCTGTGCCGCTCTGTGATTCTCTGTGATTCTCTGTGCCGCTATGTGCTGCTCTGGAAAACTTCATAACATGACGGACAACAACCCACACCGACCACATGAGCTCCAGGGTTAGTCAGTGAGTAGCTGCACAGAGTTGATGCATATTTTCTTTGAATGTTTCTTATGTGGATAGAAAATTGTAATACCTGTATCTGCAGCAACACAAGAATCTGTCTAACTGTCTGTCTGTCTGTCTGTCTGTCTGTCTGTGGTTGACACTTTACTTGCACTCAGGAAACATCAGACATATTGAGCATTACTCTTTAGTTACACACGGACCATGACGTGTCAATAATCAGCTGTTAGTCATGTTGAGACATGTAAACAAAAATAAACAAACATCTTACTGGAGCTCCAGCTAGCTGCTAACAGCTAACAGTGTGATAAAAAGCTGCATAAAGACTCTAAAGACTTCGGTTACGACACAAATATGAACAAAACTCACAAGAAGGTTCGTGGAGGTCTCCGACGCGTCGTGTCAGAGCATCAGGTGAAGCCGTTCGACTCGAACACAGTTTAGTTTCAGTTTGTTTTGCTGCACACTCTTTAGCCTCTCTCACTGTGTGCGAGTCGCTTCCTCTCTGACTAGTGATGTGTCGTTCGTGGACGAGCCGGTTCAAAGTAGTCATGGCAGCGCGACACTGAAGCTTCCATAGGTAACAATGTTTATGCACACGAGCCTCATCGGTTCATTGTGAGCGAGTGTTTTCAAAATGTGGAGAAATTGTGAGCAAAAAAAAAAAAGAAGAACCCCCCCCCCCCCATCATCCTACATAATCACCCTCTGCCATAGTTACACAAGCACACCTATGTCATATGTTTACCACCTAAACCTATGACATATCTTCCCAGCACTCTCCTCAATAACACAATACACACATTCATTGTCTCACTGATCTTTATTTGTGAATTTGTCCATCTCTGATGCAGAAGGACTGTGCCTTCACCAGACAAGGCTCACATGTCCCAGTAATGGGTGGACCAAAGAACAAGTTCCCAACTCCATTATTGTTATTATTTTTTTTGTTAGGAAATTTCTTGTTAAGATTTTACCTGTTTTTTTCAATAATTTTGCTGCCTTTTTAAAGTGTCCCCCATGGTACCTTTTTTATTTGTATTTTATGTGATTGTATATTGGGGAATTAAAGACTTCAAATTGGCATACAGTGTTGTACTTTTACATAAATTGATGAAAACTGCATTTTATCCAGGATATTATATTATATTATTATATACCCAACGTTAGTGTAGGTGTCTCTCTCTCTCGCCATCTGTAAACATACATGTCTCATTAATGCATGTTACTAACTAAACTTCTTCCCTGGAGTTTCTGTTTCTGTCGTCCAGCAGGTTCTCGTGGATCGTGGCTGCTGCTGTGGTCCTGCATGACGTCCACTACACATATTACTACTGTCATTATTGCTGCCATATCTCCATTACAGTTTATAGTTAGTTGATGATTTGCTGCTGCTGTGCATCTGTGTCTCTCTATCTCTATCACAGGTTCCACTGCTACTGTGATTATTTTATCAGTCATTGTCATTTTATCAGTCATTGTAATTCATTGTCATTTTATCAGTCATTGTAATTCATTGTCATTTTATCAGTCATTGTAATTCATTGTCATTTTATCAGTCATTGTAATTCATTGTCATTTTGTCAGTCATTGTAATTCATTGTCATTTTATCATTCATTGTAATTCATTGTCATTTTATCACTCATTGTAATTGTACAATATGTTTGTGTTTATTTGTTCTGTACACGTGACATCTATTGCACGTCTGTCCGTCCTGGGAGAGGGATCCCTCCTCTGTGGCTCTTCCTGAGGTTTCTTGTTAAAGGTTTTTTGTGGGCAAGTTTTTCCTCACTCGAACCGAGGGTCTAAGGACAGAGAGTGTCACTCAGATTGTACAGATTGTAAAGCCCCTTAGAGGAAAATGTACTTTGTGACTTTGGGCTGTACAATCTGATTTGATGCTATTCATTTTCTTTTAACGTTAGTGTTCTAGGGTTAATTAGGGCAGAGACGTGTCCAGTGGAGTTTCGGGGGTAAGTGATCTGATTCAGTGAAAAGAACCGAACTTCCCATCACTATTACTGACGTCACATGACGCACGCGCGCACGTTGCACGTCGTTTGCGTGTCTCGCGCCATCTTTCCAGCCGGCTCCAGCAGAAGAACACGTTGCTGAGCGGAAAAAAAAAAAAAAAACAACAACCGAAGTTTCAGCGCCGGTTTTCAGCGTCTGAACGACGGTTTACCGGGAACGGGAGCCGAGCGGGGGTGAGTGTCTGACGTCCCGCTGCGGGGGTCGAAGCGTCGGTGATCGTGATCACGCGGGCGGGCAGCTGTCAAAGTGCGGAGGAGGCCCGCAGCTAACGGCTAGCGCGTGCGTTAACGGCTGCATCCAGCTCCACGACCCGTTAACCGGCCCCGGTTAGACACACGGCGGAGCCCGGTGACGGCCCCGGTAAAAAAGACTCAACCTTTCACAGTAAAAGCACCGCGCGCGCGCTCACCGGACTCCCATATACAAACCGCCGATTTAACAGTTTCCCGCCCTTTTATGTAACTAAACGCGAAGAAACGCAAACTTTAAAGATGTTCGGTGGATCTGCGTGATGTCTGCGTGAATTCGGCTCGTGAATGAGTCACACACGGGCGGGTTATATAAGGACAAGCCCGACTCTTAACTCTGACACCGCCCGTCACGTCGCGTTTAGTCGCTGATGAAATCGAACTAACCAGGTGTTAGTCTTCATTTATTTATTTTTACGTGTGTTTGAACGTGTGTTTTATATATATGTGTGTGTGTGTGTGTGTGTGTGTGTGTGTGTGTTAAAGACCTTAAATGACGCAGTCAGTGTGACGTCACTCTGAATCTGCTTTTTTTTTTTTAAAGGTCCACTGTGTCAGATCTTGTAACTGAACACCCCTCACCTCACGCGACACCCCTTCTAAGCTAGTAGGAGAACCTAAAGTGGGTATGAAACTCTATGAAAAGCCTTAAAACATTAAAAAATAAATAAAAAATCAGTGTTTGTTTGGTTTGTCCCTCGTGGGCTACTGTATTTTTTTTTTACTGTACTTCTCTAAGCTAAAACAAGCTAACAAGCTAAGCTAACAAACCAGCCTAAAACACAATGACAAGCTAACAACAAGTTAACTACAAGCTAATACAAGATAACAAGCCAACAACATGTTGACAACCAAGCGACAACCTCCGTGGTTGTGACGTGAAGCCAATGTCAAAAACTGCAGTTCCTCTAACGTCCACCTGAGGCTGGCTCCAGAAGTGAGTCAGTCTCCATAAGTCCCCATGTTTCACAGCAGAAATAAACATGTTTACAGCCTGGTACAAAAAACAGTTTTGGTCTCTGTAGCTAATTTCCCCGTTCATGACAACTGTACTGAGGGTGAATTTATATACAACTCACCTGTTCACATTATATTAAGGCTTAAAGTTATGCAGGATTAAGAGCGTGGACGCTTTGATTGACAGGTGGGTGTGGTCAGCGCTCGTGTGTGTGGCAGCTCTTTTGTTCAGACTAAAGGCCGTCGTCTTTGTTGAGCGTTGAATGTGTTGCTTCAGCAGAGTCATCGGTGTGTTTGTTTGTGGACGCCACCGCCGCACGCTGCCCACAGAAACAGTCTGAATGTCGCCGTGTGACTTTTAACTTCTCCTTCTTCTCGCTCAGCTCCGCAGGTGCTAGCGTCCGTCATTCCAGCCCTCCGTCATGGCGGATAAGAACATCCGAATCGCCATCGTCAACCACGACAAATGCAAACCGAAGAAATGTCGTCAGGAGTGCAAGAAGAGCTGCCCGGTGGTCCGTATGGGTGAGTGATGTTTCCACGGGTTGTGTTTGTCGTGTACCGACGAACGCTGAAGACTGACCGTGTGTTTGAACGTCTGCAGGTAAGCTGTGCATCGAGGTGACGCCACAGTCGAAGATCGCCTGGATCTCAGAGTCTCTGTGTATAGGCTGCGGCATCTGCGTCAAGGTAAGCACAGCTCCGGTGTCGTCCAGGTCGTCGTCCTCCTTCAGTTTGTCTTCAAGTCTAAACTCTGTCTTCGTTTTTTTTTTTTAGAAATGTCCATTCGGAGCGCTGTCGATCGTCAACCTGCCGAGCAACCTGGAGAAGGAAACCACACACAGATACTGCGCCAACTCCTTCAAACTGCACCGGTACGCTCGAACACGCACCGATGTTCAGAGGAATCTTTAGTTTGTCAGTTTGTCCGAAAGAAAGTGACGACACGAGACGACGGTTGGACCTCGCAGTGATTTTTTAAAAGTTTACGCTCGTCGGTTTTTAATCCAGATTGTCTGATTTGAGCTCTGAGAAGTTCAGTGTCTAAACATGAGCGTGAAATATTTGAAGACAGTTGTAGAGGGGGACAGATGTGTTATGTCCAGTTGTTGGTAGTGTTGTAGACGAGGTCCTCTCTGAAGAGCTGGAGGTCTTCAGGAGGTGTTTGAAGGTAGAGAGGGACGCCCCTGATCTGTAGGACGTTCCACCAACGGGGAACAACAGACAGAAAAGTTTGGACTGTCCTGAGTGTACGGGTGGCAGAGCCAGGAGGAGGTAACATCTGTCTCTGTGAGGACGTTCAAGAACCGGAGACTGCGGAGCTCGATGGTTGAAGATAGATCGTTATCGTATCTGTATCTAGATTTGAACATTCAAGATATTAATATTGAAGAAAGAAAGAAAAGTGACGTGAGTGCGGAAGATAAAACGTAAATCATCCTCCTTCATTTGGAGGTATTTTGGATTTTAAAAGTTTTATGTCAACCAGAGCGAAAAATTGCACAAAGCAAAGTAGCACCACAAACATGTTTCACCACCTGAAACGACACCATCACATGCTGCATGGAGAGAGTTACAACGAGAGAAACACGGCGGACTTCTCCGTCATCCCAGAAGAAGCTCGAGCAAAGTGACTGTTGATGCGTTCATGAGTCGACGTCCAGCAGACGTGAAGATCCGCCACGTTCTCCAACATGTTTACGTGAACGGTCATCCGTCACTGCTGCACAGCCTCGTTTGTCTGAAGCCTGATGAATCCTCAACATATTTATGTGTGTGTGTGTGTGCAGGCTGCCCATCCCCAGACCAGGTGAGGTGCTCGGCCTGGTGGGGACCAACGGTATCGGGAAGTCCACGGCTCTGAAGATCCTGGCTGGGAAACAGAAACCCAACCTGGGCAAGTACGACGTGAGTGTCTCCTCCACCTGTTTGTCATGTAAAACACAGACGAAGCAACAATCGGTGAGCGTCTCCTTCACGTTCCTCTAACGTTCTCTGTGGGTTGTTTTTCACAGAACCCTCCGGACTGGCAGGAGATCCTGACGTACTTCAGAGGTTCTGAGCTGCAGAACTACTTCACCAAAATCCTGGAGGACGACCTGCGGGCCATCGTCAAGCCGCAGTACGTCGACCAGATCCCCAAAACCGTCAAGGTGAGCTCAGCGCGTTCTTCTGCTCGGCGACTGTCGTCGTTATTTCAGCTTGTGCTAATTAAAACGAGGCCGGTCGAGCTCAGTGACGTGATTAAGATGAGCTGATCCTGGTTCTGCCGGTCTGTCTCTGTAAGCACTGACTGTCTGCGATCATCTCGTCTGTCTCCAGGGGTCAGTCGGGGCCATCCTGAGCAGGAAAGATGACACCGACACACAGACCCTCGTCTGTAAACAGCTTGGTGAGCGCACACACACACACACACACACAAACACACACACACGCGGTGTTATTAATGTGTGTTAACTCCGTCGTCTGTGATTGGCTGCAGATCTGAGTCACCTGCGAGAGAGGAACGTGGAGGATCTGTCCGGAGGAGAGCTGCAGAGGTTCGCCTGCGCCGTCGTCTGCATCCAGAGAGCCGACATGTGAGGACGCGACACGCTACGCGACACACCAACGACACGCCATCGTCTGACCTCTGACCTCACTGACCACGTTTGTGTTTCTCTGTCTCAGTTTTATGTTCGATGAGCCGTCCAGTTACCTGGATGTGAAACAGAGGCTGAAGGCGGCCATCACCATCCGCTCGCTCATCACTCCGGACAGGTAACGCTGTGACATCACACGCTGTGACATCACACGCTGTGACATCACACGCCATCTAACAGCTGATTGTTGACTATATAAATCAGCTGCAGGAAGTCGTTTAAACCACCAGGTGTCACTGTGTGTGTGTGTCAGGTACATCATCGTGGTGGAGCATGACCTCAGCGTGTTGGACTACCTGTCCGACTTCATCTGCTGTCTCTACGGAGTCCCGAGTGCCTACGGAGTCGTCACCATGCCGTTCAGCGTCCGAGAGGGTAAATAAATAAATAAATAAATAACACAGACTGATGATCGATGGTTTATTGATCTGATCTGATCACCTGACCTCCTGCCGCTCTCCGTCAGGGATCAACATCTTCCTGGACGGTTACGTCCCCACGGAGAATCTCCGGTTCAGAGAGACGTCGCTCGTCTTCAAGGTGGCCGAGACGGCCAACGAGGAGGAAGTGAAGAGGCTCAGGCATTACCAGGTCTGTGCTCCTCCTGCTCCTCCTCCTCCTCTTCATCCTCCTCTTCCTCTTCATCATCCTCCTCCTCGTGTCTTTGTGTCCAACTCTTCTTGACGTCTGTCTCTGTTTGTCGTCTTCAGTATCCAGAGATGTCGAAGACGATGGGCGAGTTCACGCTCGACATCAAAGCAGGAGAGTTCACCGACTCTGAGATCATGGTGATGCTCGGAGAGAACGGTAAGCTGCCAGACTCCTGCTCCTCCTCCTCCTCCGTGTCATGATGTTTCGGTTTCATGACTCAGCGGTTCTTTGACCTGTTGAACAAAGCTCGCTCAGTGTTGATATGTTGATGTGTGTGTCTGCAGGCACGGGGAAGACGACCTTCATCAGGATGTTGGCTGGAGGACTCCGATCTGACGGAGGAGGTGAGTGTGTGACACACACACACACACACACTCTCTCTCTCTCTCTCTCTCTCTCTCTCTCTCTCTCTCTCTCTCTCTGACCTGCGCTCTGTCTTGCAGGTGAGGTTCCCATCCTGAACGTCAGCTACAAGCCTCAGACCATCAGCCCCAAGTTCAAGGTTTGTTTGTTCATGTCAAACATAAATCAGCTGATTATTTAAGGATGAATCAGCTGATTATTTAAGGATGAATCAGCTGACGTTTCACAAAAGAGAAAAAGCCCAATAAAATTCACATCTGAGGAGCTGAAATAGTTTATTTATTTTATATTTAATTTCTTCACCAGCTGTCCGTTTCGTTCCTGAGGTTTCACTGTAAATGGGAAGTTTTATTCATTGAAACGTTTGCAGAACGTTGACGATGCGTTTGTTTGTTTGTCTGCAGGGCAGCGTGCGAGCTCTGCTGCACGAGAAGATCCGAGACGCCTACACTCACCCACAGTTCATCACCGATGTCATGAAGCCCATGCAGATCGAGAGCATCATCGACCAGGACGTAAGTAACGTACAGTAGAGGTAGAGTCAGTCAGACTTTTTCCCTCCAAAATTCTGACTTTTCTCATCCAAAATTCAGATTTTCCTCACCCAAAGTTCTAACTTTTCCCCCTCAAAATTCGGACTTTTCTCATCCAAAATTCGGATTATTTTTTTCCCTCAAAATTCTGACTTCCTCATCCAAAATTGTGATTTTTTTTTCCTGAAAATTCTGACTCTCATCCAAAATTCTGATTTTTTTTTCCCCTAAAAATTCAGACTGTTCTCATCCAAAATTCAGATTTTCCTCACCCAAAGTTCTAACTTTTCCCCCTCAAAATTCGGACTTTTCTCATCCAAAATTCTGACTTTTCTCATCCAAAATTCAGATTTTTTTCCTTCAAAATTCTGACTTTTCCACTCTAAAATTCAGATTTCCCCCCTGAAAATTCTGACTTTTCCCCCTCAAAATTCAGACGTTTTTCCCTCAAACTTTTGACTTTTCTCATCCAAAATTCTGACTTTTTCACTCCAAAAAGAATTTTCTCCTCCAAAATTCAGATTTTTTTTCCCCCTGAAAATTCTGACTTTTCTCATCCAAAATTATGATTTTTTTCCTTCAAAACTCTGACTTTTCCACTCCAAAATTCTGAAATTTTTTTTCCCCTCAGAATTCTGACTTACTCATCCAAAATTCAGATTTTTTTCCCCCTGAAAATTCTGACCTTTCCACACCAAAATTCTGACTTTTTTCCCTCCAAATTCTGATTTTTTTCACCCAAAGTTCTAACTTTTCCCCCTCAAAATTCATTCTGACTTCCTCATCCAAAATTCTGACTTTTCCCTCAAACTTTTGACTTTTCTCATCCAAAATTCTGATTTTTTTCCCCTTCAAAATTCTGACTTTTCCACTCCAAAATTCTGATATTTTTTTTCCCCCTCAAAATTCTGACTTCCTCATCCAAAATTCAGACGTTTTCCCTCAAACTTTTGACTTTTCTTATCCAAAATTCTGATTTTTCTCACCCAAAGTTCTGGCTTTTTTCCCTCCAAATTCTGACTTTTCCACTCCAAAATTCTGATTATTTCCCCTGAAACTTCTGACATTTTTCCCTCAAACTTTTGACTTTTCTCATCCAAAATTCAGATTTTCCTTATCCAAAATTCTGATTTTCCTCACCCAAAGTTCTAACTTTTTCCTCTCAAAATTCTGACTTTTTTCCGTCCAAATTCTGATTTTTCTCACCCAAAGTTCTGATTATTTCCCCTGAAAATTCTGACATTTTTCCCTCAAACTTTTGACTTTTCTCATCCAAAATTCAGATTTTTTCCCCCCTGAAAATTCTGACTTTTCCACACCAAAATTCAGATTTTTCTCACCCAAAGTTCTAACTTTTCCCCCTCAAAACTCTGACTTTTTTATCCAAAATTCTGACTTTTTCACTCCAAAAAGAATTTTCTCCTCCAAAATTCTGATTTTTTTCCCTCCTCAAAATTCTGACTTTTTTCCGTCCAAATTCGGATTTTTCTCACCCAAAGTTCTAACTTTTCCCCCTCAAAATTCTGACGTTTTTCCCTCAAACTTTTGACTTTTCTCATCCAAAATTCTGATTTTCCTCATCCAAAATTCTGATTTTTTTTCCTTCAAAATTCTGACTTTTCCACTCCAAAATTCTGACTTTTTTCCCTCCAAATTCTGACTTTTCCACTCCAAAATTCAGATTTTTCTCACCCAAAGTTCTGGCTTTTTTCCCTCCAAATTCTGACTTTTCCACTCCAAAATTCTGATTATTTCCCCTGAAACTTCTGACATTTTTCCCTCAAACTTTTGACTTTTCTCATCCAAAATTCAGATTTTCCTTATCCAAAATTCTGATTTTCCTCACCCAAAGTTCTAACTTTTTCCTCTCAAAATTCTGACTTTTTTCCGTCCAAATTCTGATTTTTCTCACCCAAAGTTCTGATTATTTCCCCTGAAAATTCTGACATTTTTCCCTCAAACTTTTGACTTTTCTCATCCAAAATTCAGATTTTTTCCCCCCTGAAAATTCTGACTTTTCCACACCAAAATTCAGATTTTTCTCACCCAAAGTTCTAACTTTTCCCCCTCAAAACTCTGACTTTTTTATCCAAAATTCTGACTTTTTCACTCCAAAAAGAATTTTCTCCTCCAAAATTCTGATTTTTTTCCCTCCTCAAAATTCTGACTTTTTTCCGTCCAAATTCGGATTTTTCTCACCCAAAGTTCTAACTTTTCCCCCTCAAAATTCATTCTGACTTCCTCATCCAAAATTCTGATTTTTTCCCCTGAAAATTCTGACTTTTCCCCCTCAAAATTCTGACGTTTTTCCCTCAAACTTTTGACTTTTCTCATCCAAAATTCTGATTTTCCTCATCCAAAATTCTGATTTTTTTTCCTTCAAAATTCTGACTTTTCCACTCCAAAATTCTGACTTTTTTCCCTCCAAATTCTGACTTTTCCACTCCAAAATTCTGATAATTTTTTTCCCCCTCAAAATTCTGACTTCCTCATCCAAAATTCAGATTTTTCCCCCTCAAAATTCTGACGTTTTCCCTCAAACTTTTGACTTTTCTTATCCAAAATTCTGATTTTCCTCACCCAAAGTTCTAACTTTTCCCCCTCAAAATTCTGACTTTTCTCATCCAAAATTCTGATTTTCCTCATCCAAAATTCTGACGTTTTTCCCTCAAACTTCTGACTTTTCCACTCCAAAATTCTGACTTTTTTCCCTCCAAATTATGACCTTTCTTATCCAAAATTCTGATTTTCCTCACCCAAAGTTCTAACTTTTCCCCCTCCAAATTCTGACTTTTCCACTCCAAAATTCTGATTATTTCCCCTGAAACTTCTGACATTTTTCCCTCAAACTTTTGACTTTTCTCATCCAAAATTCAGATTTTCCTTATCCAAAATTCAGATTTTTCTCACCCAAAGTTCTAACTTTTCCCCCTCAAAATTCTGACTTTTCCACTCCAAAATTCTGATTATTTCCCCTGAAAATTCTGACATTTTCCCCTCAAACTTTTGACTTTTCTCATCCAATATTCTGATTTTTCTCACCCAAAGTTCTGACTTTTCCCCCTCAAAATTCTGACTTTTCCACTCCAAAATTCTGATTATTTCCCCTGAAAATTCTGACATTTTTCCCTCAAACTTTTGACTTTTCTCATCCAAAATTCTGACTTTTTCCCCTCCAATTTCTGACTTTTCCACTCCAAAATTCAGATTTTTTTCCCCTGAAAATTCGGACTTTTTTTCCGTCCAAATTCTGATTTTTCTCACCCAAAGTTCTCCTCCTCCCCCCTCAGGTGCAGAACTTGTCCGGTGGTGAGCTGCAGCGAGTCGCTCTCACTCTGTGTTTGGGGAAACCGGCTGACGTTTACCTGGTCGACGAGCCGTCGGCGTACCTGGACTCTGAGCAGAGATTGATGGCCGCCAGAGTCATCAAGAGGTCGCTCTCGCTTCTCTTCGTCTTCTTTTTGTTTCCTCTCCCTCGACTTCCTGTCTAACTGTGCTGTATTTCCTGTGCAGGTACATCCTCCATGCCAAGAAGACCGCCTTCGTGGTGGAGCACGACTTCATCATGGCGACCTACCTGGCCGACAGAGTCATCGTGTTCGACGGTATTCCCTCCAGGAAGACCGCGGCCAACACGTAAGAAAACGATTTGTAGCATTGAACGAGCCGTCGCCGTGACGATGACTGACCTTCCTCCTCCTCTTCCTCCTTAGTCCTCAGAGTCTGCTGGCCGGGATGAACCGCTTCCTGTCACTGTTGGAAATCACGTTCAGAAGAGACCCGAACAACTTCAGACCGCGAATCAACAAGCTCAACTCCATCAAGGTACCCGCGCAGATACAAAGCATGAGCGATGTCACGCGCTTAGAAGTTTCCAACATTTTGAGTTCTGTTTTCAAGGTTTGGAATATAGTCTTTGAAAATGTGTCAAATTTTAGATTTTAAAATAATTTTTTTAACGTCTTTGAAATAATTTCTAGAAACAAATTAGACGATAAAGACTTTTTGTTTTAGTTACCTTGAAAGTCGAATTTAACCGTAACGAACGCTGTGACTTTTGATCTTTACTAATCAAAATGTTCCTGAACGAAGTTTAGTCTTTGACAAAATTCATTTGCTCCATTAAATCTTTACATAATTTAAAGTCTGTTGATTGGATTTTCACAATAAAAGTAAAAAATAGAAAAAGACTAAATTAATTTGCAACATTTGGACGTTCCGTTCACGTGAAGCTGACACAAACACTAAATGTTTTCATTGTTGACCCTGAACGTTGCCTTCTTCCTCTCAGGACACCGAACAGAAGAAGAGTGGGAACTATTTCTTCTTGGACGACTAAGACGACTTCCTGCGTGACCAACTGCCTCGCCTCCGTGAATGGACGGACAGGGGAACGGGCGGGGCTGCGTTCAGAGTCCAAAGTGCAGCTTTGACATTTACCACAACTGCAACCAGGCTGCGTTCATCAACAAACAGCAGCTCAAACATTAAGAAGAAAAAAAACAACTCATCAGCCTTTGTGTACCGGGCTGCGTTCAGCGGCCAACAATGTTGTGAAACGTTTAAAATAAAAAAATAAAAAGTGCATTGCATTCTGTGTCCGTCAGCCTGAACATACCGAGCTGAAATCACAAGCCAGCGACATTGTGGAACATTACGCAGCGTATTTTAACACTCATGCATTGACAACAAATAAACTGATGCTACCTGATACGACAACACTTTGTCTCCTCTTCTTTTGTCTCTGCGCTCCGCCTGAGCCAACATGAGCTAACAGCAGCTACAGCTGTCAGCAGTTTACTTCACTGTCCATCATAAACTCTTTAAATCACAGAATTTTCTCCATAAAATATGATCCAGTTTCACCAGAATCAGTGAAATAGTTGGTGCTGTGTGACTTGGAAGCGTTACACCCAAACTAGGCACATCCCGTAAGGCGCTGTGGATGTACGTGACCGTTGTAGTCAATGTTTGAAAGCCTCACCGGCTGAATGTATTTAGACAGATGTCGCGAGCATCCCGCGTCAATTTAACAGACAAGAGAAACAAATGAACCATGTGGCATATTTCCACATGTAGAAACATATTTAGAAGAACATGAACCACGACAATGACCAAATCTGAAGCAAGTAAACAAAGTCTGGAGAGAGAAAACGCTCCTGGTGGAGTTTGAAGTCGCGTGTCCGGTGATTTCAGGGTTTAGCACTTTCATAAAACAAACACAAGCTCGTCCATCTGAACCAAAAAAAGTTTTATTTATTCAACCACATAGAAAATTCAAACAGACGACAAAACAGCCTTTTTGTTCTGTACAGCAGTGTTTCCTAAACCCGAAATATAAGACGGTAAAAAGCAGCAAACGTAAGGCACTGAGTTTTTTTTGAGTTCATCAAAGGCGACCAAAGAAAAAAAAAAAAAAGAGAAAAGGACGTGAAACCAGCAGCAGTAAATAAACCAAAAACAAAAAAAAAACAGCTTCAAGTTAAACTTTCTTTGCCGTTGTGTGTACTGTAGTAGTTTTAAAGCAGCGTTTCATCCGCTTTGTTTTTATTTTAGCTCGCAGTGCTAACAGACGCTAACAGAAGAAGTGCTCGCTGAACTTGGTTTCACACGCTAAGCTCTCAGTTGTTATGCTGATAGAAAGTCTGAATTTTTACCTTTTAAAGGAATAGTCGAATAGAGTCGAATTATTCCTTCAAAGAACGAAAGTCAAAATTCAGGGCACAAAAATCCACGTCACTCCAAACACGTTTATAGTCGTCCGAAGACTTTCAGGTCGACGGACGAGTTCCTGACATTCTGCAACGCGTTTAAACTGCTGAAAAATTTTACGTAAGCTAACGACGAGCGTCGTCAAGACGACCTTAGTGTTCCTGTTTCTGCGACGAGTTTCAAAACAAAAAAAAAAAAAAAAAGGAGATTTAGAGTTTGACAACGAGGCGATTGTGACTCATTTTGTACGTGCGATCGATCCCGTCCACCAATTAGAGCTCCAGATGGTGACAACAAAAAAAAAGATGTCGTAAAGAAAACGAAACACGGTTCACGAGGAAAAAGAAAACAAAAAAACACCTTCGTATGTCCACTCCTCTCATTGGCTGAGAGCTAGTATCCTCTCTCCCGGCCCCTCCCCCTGTGGGAGGAGCTATACTGGACATATCTAAACCCCGCCCCCGGCTCTCCTTCATATCTCCTCCTGTGTGACCCCCTCCCTGGATCGTGGCCTCGGCTGCCTCTACCTCCTCCTCCTCCTCCTCCTCTGTAGTTCCTCTTCGTCCCTCTGTGAGTCAAGGTCGTCGGTTTGAATCCCGCCTGCTCCTCCCAGTCGTCCTCCGTGCTGCAGCCGACAGACAGACCCTCTGCCATGCCAAAGGTCGTCAGGTAACTCACCTGGCTGGTCTCCGATGCCCCCAGTGGGACGTACGTGTTGGTGGGATGGTGATGTGGTTTTTGGTGGCCACGGTGACCACGAGAGGGGTTGTTGTCACTGGGGATGGTCGTCTTGGAGATGATGTCATACGGTGATGGAGAGGCAGGGGTGCTGCTGGTCTTCACAGTTGTCATGGAGACGGGGACATCCTTGATGGCAGGGTTTGAAACCAGCTGAGAGACAGAGACAGACAAAAGGTTTCAAACTCTTACTGTTAATATATACAGAGAAAGGTTAAGGCCAAAATTCTGACTTTTTTTCCACAAAATTCTAACCTGTTAACTACTACCAAACATGCAGTTGCCCATAACATTAAGAAAAAAAGGTCAGAATATTAAGGGAAAAAAGTCAGAGGATTTTCAGGTAAATTTAAGGAAAAAGTCAGAATTTGGAGGGGAAAAAAGTCAGAATTTGGGATGAGAAAAGTCCGAATTTGAATGACGAATTTTTGGATGAGAAAATCTGAATTTTGGATGAGAAAAGTCAAAAGTTTGAGGGAAAAACGTCAGAATTTTGGGTGAGAAAAATCAGAATTTGGACGGAGAAAAGTCAGAATTTTGAGGGGAAAAAATTCAGAATTTTGGATGAGAAAAGTCAAAAGTTTGAGGGAAAAACGTCAGAAACATCAGAATTATGAGGAAAAAAAAAAAAATCAGAATTTTGGAGTGGAAAAGTCAGAATTTTCAGGGGGGAAAGTTAGAACTTTGGGTGAGAAAAATCAGAATTTGGACGGAAAAGTCAGAACTTTGGGTGAGAAAAATCAGAATTTGGACGGAAAAGTCAGAATTTTGGATGAGAAAAGTCAAATATTTGAGGGAAAAACGTCAGAATTTTGGGTGAGAAAAATCAGAATTTGGACGGAGAAAAGTCAAAAGTTTGAGGGAAAAACATAAGAATTTTGGGTGAGAAAAATCAGAATTTGGACGGAGAAAAGTCTGAATTTTGAGGGGAAAAAATTCAGAATTTTGGATGAGAAAAGTCAAAAGTTTGAGGGAAAAACGTCAGAATTTTCAGGGGGGAAAAAAAAATCAGAATTTTGGAGTGGAAAAGTCTGAATTTTGAGGGGGAAAAGTTAGAACTTTGGGTGAGAAAAATCAGAATTTGGACGGAAAAAAGTCCGAATTTTGGTGTGGAAAAAAGTCAGAATTTGGACGGAAAAGTCAGAATTTTGGATGAGAAAAGTCAAAAGTTTGAGGGAAAAACGTCAGAATTTTCAGGGGGAAAAAAAATCAGAATTTTGGAGTGGAAAAGTCTGAATTTTGAGGGGGAAAAGTTAGAACTTTGGGTGAGAAAAATCAGAATTTGGACGGAAAAAAGTCAGAATTTTGGTGTGGAAAAGTCAGAATTTTGGATGAGAAAAGTCAAAAGTTTGAGGGAAAAACGTCAGAATTTTGAGGGGGAAAAGTCAGAATTTTGGAGTGGAAAAGTCAGAATTTTCAGGGGGGAAAGTTAGAATTTTCAGGGGAAAAAAATCAGAACTTTGGGTGAGAAAAATCAGAATTTGGACGGATAAGTCAGAATTTTGGATGAGAAAAGTCAAATATTTGAGGGAAAAACGTCAGAATTTTGGGTGAGAAAAATCAGTATTTGGACGGAGAAAAGTCAGAATTTTGAGGGGAAAAAATTCAGAATTTTGGATGAGAAAAGTCAAAAGTTTGAGGGAAAAACGTCAGAAACATCAGAATTATGAGGAAAAAAAAAAAAATCAGAATTTTGGAGTGGAAAAGTCAGAATTTTCAGGGGGGAAAGTTAGAACTTTGGGTGAGAAAAATCAGAATTTGGACGGAAAAGTCAGAACTTTGGGTGAGAAAAATCAGAATTTGGACGGAAAAGTCAGAATTTGGACGGAAAATTCAGAATTTTGGATGAGAAAAGTCAAATATTTAAGGGAAAAACGTCAGAATTTTGGGTGAGAAAAATCAGAATTTGGACGGAGAAAAGTCAGAATTTTGAGGGGAAAAAATTCAGAATTTTGGATGAGAAAAGTCAAAAGTTTGAGGGAAAAACGTCAGAATTTTGGGTGAGAAAAATCAGAATTTGGACTGAGAAAAGTCAGAATTCTGAGGGGGAAAAATTCAGAATTTTGGATGAGAAAAGTCAAAAGTTTGAGGGAAAAACGTCAGAATTTTGGGTGAGAAAAATCAGAATTTGGACGGAGAAAAGTCAGAATTTTGAGGGGAAAAAATTCAGAATTTTGGATGAGAAAAGTCAAAAGTTTGAGGGAAAAACGTCAGAATTTCCAGGGGGAAAAAATCTGAATTTTGGAGTGGAAAAGTCTGAATTTTGAGGGGGAAAAGTTAGAACTTTGGGTGAGAAAAATCAGAATTTGGACGGAAAAAAGTCAGAATTTTGGTGTGGAAAAGTCAGAATTTTGG
Source organism: Larimichthys polyactis (assembly GCA_018985215.1). Taxonomy (NCBI): domain Eukaryota; kingdom Metazoa; phylum Chordata; class Actinopteri; family Sciaenidae; genus Larimichthys; species Larimichthys polyactis. Next base: position 242,797 of record JAFMOB010000687.1, on the reverse strand, counting down.
ATGAGAAAAGTCAAAAGTTTGAGGGAAAAACGTCAGAATTTTGAGGGGGAAAAGTCAGAATTTTCAGGGGGAAAAAATCAGAATTTTGGAGTGGAAAAGTCAGAATTTTCAGGGGGGAAAGTTAGAACTTTGGGTGAGAAAAATCAGAATTTGGACGGAAAAGTCAGAATTTTGGATGAGAAAAGTCAAAAGTTTGAGGGAAAAACGTCAGAATTTTGGGTGAGAAAAATCAGAATTTGGACGGAGAAAAGTCAGAATTTTGAGGGGAAAAAATTCAGAATTTTGGATGAGAAAAGTCAAAAGTTTGAGGGAAAAACGTCAGAATTTTGGGTGAGAAAAATCAGAATTTGGACGGAGAAAAGTCAGAATTCTGAGGGGAAAAAATTCAGAATTTTGGATGAGAAAAGTCAAAAGTTTGAGGGAAAAACGTCAGAAACATCAGAATTATGAGGGAAAAAAAAAATCTGAATTTTGGAGCGGAAAGTCAGAATTTTGAAGGAAAAAAATCAGAATTTTGGATGAGAAAAGTCAGAATATATAGAACCCCACCCCCCAGAATTTTTAAGGGAAAAAAGCAAGAAATTTTAATTATATTCCACTGCACTGCAACTACTACATCAGCCTATGTGTGCGTGTGTGTGTGGTCCTTACTATGGGATTGTTGGGATTGAGTGGCGGGTCCACCAGCAGCACCACTTTGGTCAAACTGTCTCCAGGCTCCTTCTTCAGGCCTAACAGGAAAGAAAAAAGAAAAACACACATAACCACTTAATTAATTAGCCAGGATTCCTGTGTGTATCTATCTGTAAAAAGTTTATATCAAACTTTAAAAGATTTGACTAGAAGCCTGAAATTTGATCATTTTATTTTGGACTTTACATACCAACGCTAGGAACCACCACTGTTCTGTTGTTGTTAGCATTAGCCAAGCTAGCAGCAGCAGGACCTGTGACACGGCTGGGTCTTTGCCCAGGCATTGTGTCCCCGTTGGCAGGCTGACGCTGCTCCATCAGCCCCTGGTTCACCTGGAGCTCCTCTGGGGTGGATGAAGGCTGATATCCCAGAGATGGGGGTGGGTATGGAGGCATGCTCGGACGGTACATTGGGTGTCCTGGGACTTGACCTGGTGGGTAGCCCTGAGATAAGGGCGGGGGAAGTGGATATGGTGGACTTGCGGTGGGATACTCAACCGGGAAGCTGGTGTTTCTAGGTGGAGGCACCTGTTGCTGCTGCCAGTGCCCGGAGGCTGGCATCCTGTTGGGTGGAGGCTGGGTGACAGGGTACGCGGCCTGGTTGAAGGAGGGTTCACTGGGATGAGACGGTTCAGTGAGTGGGACTTGGTGGTCGTACTGAGACGGCACTGACGCTGACGCTGAAGTCGGAGGGTACTGGGAGTGAGGGTACGCTTCCTGGTGCCTGGTGGGGGCGTTGGAGGAAAGGTAGTGAGGGGTAGGAGAGGGGGAACGGGACGGGAGTTTGGGGTGTAGGGTGTGGGCTTGCTGGAGGGGGAGGAGGTAAAAGTAGGGGAGGAACATAGGCATGGAGTAGGCCTGGAGAGAAGAGGGTCAGAGAATCAGGAGTATTCAAGGGTTAGGGTTCAAAGTATTTCATAGCATCAAGTTCTTTGTCTTACCTTGATGCCCAAGTTGAAGAAAAACCTCAAGATGTTGAGGTCTGCAGAGGAAGATAGATCAAACACTCAGAAATTGTTGTAATATTTTTATGTTAGTCAAACAAAAGAATCTGAAGACGTCAATGTGGCTCTGGGAACTTTAATGTCGGCCCTGCTTTAATTGTTGCTCACCTTGTGGCAAGTCGTCACCTGACTTGCTGGAGGACATGGGGGGAATCGGAGCAATGTCGCCCTTCTCCCCCTGGGGGAACCCAGGGTACAGGGGGTCCTGGTAGATCTGGGACAGCTGCTGCAGAGGTACAGCTCCTGGGATTGACTGGGGGTGAGGTGGGTGTGCAGATTGTAGTAGGGGATGAAGAGCAGGGTGAGGAACGTGTGACTGCTGGGAGGGAGGATGAGCCGGAGAGTCGGCCTGGCGCTGAGCCTGCTGGGTGGGAGGGAGCGGGCCCTCTGTTTGATTCTGAGTGTTGGAGGGATGAGTCGGGGAAGAAGAGAGGGAGAGGGAGGGATGTGGGACTTGGGAGGGGTGAGGAGGCTGGGCCGGGTGGACGTGGAGGTGAGGATGGGGTTGCATGGAGGCGGAGACAGGAACTGAGGCCTGAGAGGTGAGGGGGTAGGAAGCTCCTGGAGCTGGGTGAGAGGACTGGACCTCAGCCACCGTCGGCGAGGGGTACTGGACCTGAGACTGGTGCTGGAGGGAGGACGGGGCCTCGCTTTGCATCTGGGGCACCAAGGTTTGGTTTGCCGGCAAAAAAGACTGGGTTCGGTTCTCCACCTGGGTTAATGAGACCTGGCTCTGGTTTTGGGGCAGAGACACCACGTCAGTGTTGGACTGAGGTTGGTGCTGGTGGAGGGCAGGAAGACAAGATTCGGTCTGTGTTTGCGGCATCAAGATTTGGTTTACGGGCGGAGAAAGCTTGGTTTGGTTCTCAACCTGGATCGACGAGGACTGGGTCACAGAGACGTGGCTCTGGTTCACCTGAGACACCTGAGGAAGAAGCTGGGACAGGGAGGCTTGGCTCTGGAAGCTCTGGGATGCTGTCACTGTAGCTCCGATATTTGGCAAAAAATCTGAAGAAAGACAGAAAACATGAAGACTTAACTCTCAGTTTGAGACACTGGATAACAGCGCATCTTCTGCTCCAACTGAAAGACTTCACATGGCAACAAAAAGAAGTGTTATAGAGGTTTTAAGTCAAAAGCCCAGGAATCCTAATGCCATGTTTGGTGAAAGTTTGTCCAAGGTTTGAACAATTCCTGAACTTTTGGTCTGAAGTCAGCAGGTATGGGGTACCCTGAAGGTCAGGCTTCTTGCCTAACCCCAACTGCCTGGTCTCTGTACTACAGACCCAAACATCTCGCCTGTGGTCCTACCTTTGGACCTCGGATATCCACGATCTTAACGCCTCCCAGTGGATTATCCCAACCCTAACCACCTAGAAACTGAACTATGATCTCATTTTAAGATTTAACATCCTATTTACTCTGTTAATAACCAACAACGAGAGATTACTCAGTCACACTTCATCCTCAACAATTCATGGATTAACCCACTTTTAGAGTTCAACTGAAGCGCCAACCCCCCTACGCATCATCAGAGACTGACCAACACAGCGAGGAAGATCAGCCAACGCCGGCAACAGAGACCAGTCTTAAGATCACTTTTAAAAGGCCTCGGCCTCATCTCGGACTCGAGGATTTCAGTCTAAGACTGGTCAAAACTACAAGTGCGGGGATGTCACTTAATTGCCTGTGCATTGTCTAATCCACAAAGAATTCATCAGCAAAACAGCGTCCAAAAGAACACACAGCGGTTTGTAAATACATCAAGGCGACGCTGAATGAAGTGACTCAATGTAGCAACCTTCACCCAGAGAGTATATGTGAATATTAGCTACCTAAGAAGGTGCCTCTACAGCTACTGAAACACTTCTAAGACTGAGATTTAAATGAAAAAGATTTCTTACTTGGAGTTTGGCCTGAAACTGGCGGAGCCTCGTGGACTTTGGCAGCATGGTGGGCGAAGGAGGGAGGTGGACTTGGGGAATGGGTGAGCGAGGAGACGGGCGGGGAGGAACGCGGGAGGAAGCCGTGCGCGGCAGTTGGAGAGGGAGCGATGGGAGCGATGAAAGTGGGAGGTGGTAGGGAAGACGAAGGTGGAGGTGAGGCAGACAACTGAGGGGGAAGAGAGGACAGTTTAGAGGAAGAAAAGGGTGGAGGGGAGGATGAGGAGAGGGCGTGGGAGGTCGGGGGTGATGACGCAGCGGGGAGAACAGGGGTGAGGAAGGAGAAGAGAGAGGCGGAGGAGGGGACGGAGGAAGGCACAGCACCACCCGTCACAGCAGGTTTAGTACTCGGGGCAGCAGGAAGAGAACACAGCGTTGTTCCGGTAGCTAAAGCGCAAGAAGATGCGCTTGTTTTAGGAGTTGGGGTGGCGCTGGCAGAAGAGGCAGCCTTGAGCGAGCTCAGCCACGCAGGACTGGAGTCGGAGTTTGCAGGAGGTTTTGCAGCAGGAGTCGAGGAGTCGGCGGGTGGAGCTGTATTCACAGCAGCCGTGGAGGTGAGTGGTGGGGTGGAAGATTTTGGTCTTTCACCAGCAGAGGGAGACGACGCTCTGACATCTTCGACCGGACTCTTCTGTAAGAGAGGAGAAGAAACATCGAACATCAACCTCCGGATCTGTGAAGTGAGAGTCTGTCTGAATGCGAGTAGAGGACGCGACAAACAAACGTACCGTCTTGTTTCTCTGAGATCTTTTCTTATCTCCTCCTTTCTTCTTCCCTCCGTCGCTCTGCATCCCAGGCTGAGTCTGAGCGACAGAAAAACAAAAACAGATTTATAAAAGTTACTAAAAAAGTTCCTGAATCTGCATCATCTTGTGTCAGCCTGACAACCACGAGGACTCGGCGTGAAGTTCCTCTAAACTCACCCCGAGGGCGGGGAAGCTGTGCTCGTCTCTGAGCTGGATCTCCACCAGCGCCACGTTCCTCTCCTCCTCCTCTTTGGCCAAACGCTCCTTCTCCGTCAGTCCGAACGAAGTCTCCACCGAGCTCACCGACTTCCTGTGAAGAAAACAAACACACACACGTGTTTTACAATCAGCTTTCACCGAGCCGCCCGGTGGTGGAAGTCAAACATTACTCACAGTGACCTGTTGGCTTTGGCCCCGGTCTGCTCGTCTACGGTGGCTTGCGGCGGCCACGAGTGCTGCTTCAGCACGCGCCCACCGGAGCCCGGGACGGTTGCCTGGGAAACAGAGGACGATGCTGGGACGTGTTTCCCCCTGCCTCTGCCTCGGCCGCGGTCCTCCCAGTCTGAGACGAGACGACGAGTTTGAATTTGATTCAACAGGTTATAAGAGAGTGTGTGTGTGTGTGTGTGCGCACCACCTCACCTCCGTTTCCGTTGCTCAGCCTCTTGTCTCGGTTCACCACGGTGCTCCAGCTGCCCTCCTCACTGGGAGGACGAAGACTCCACAGAGGGACCTGTCTGATTCACACAACAAATGTAACTAAGTACTTTCACTCAAGTACAACTCTGATTTGATCTTCTTGTGACGTCACCGCGTTTATCTTACAAAACGTGACGATCGGATGTTTAGTTCTAAAAACATCCAAAATAATCAAATTTAATAATTCAATCAGTCGAATGACAGAAAATTTGTTTGCTTCTACTTCATGGCTTCTTTTTCCTTTTCGATGTTTAAGTATTTTTTATTTATTTTTGATAATTTTTGTAAAAGTTTCGCTTTGCACTGTGCTCAGTATAATATTTAATGCCAGGGCTGTCGAACTCGTCGTCAGCGTAGTGGCCACTCGAGGGAACTTGAAGTCCTTGTCAACTCGTTGTGGCGCCAAATAAAATCAGGTCTTCCATAAAGTTTTATTCATGCAGATCAAAACTACAAACTACAAATGATTCCCTCCACCTGTGACTCCCCTATCTGTGCTACCCATGAAAACGGTCTACAGCAGTCAGTTTTCAGTTTTTAGTCGATGTGGCATGGCGTCAGTGTGAAGTGAGAGTGAAGTCAGGAGTTTGTGACTCTTTAAAGACTCGACGTGTTGTTGCGACTTACTTCTTTCCCAGTTCTTCGATGTAAACCGTCACCGGGCCGTTGTTGGGAAGAACCTCCTTGATGGTTGCGTTGTAGGTCCGTCCACTCCCCTCAAGACGAACCTACACACACACACACAAACACAAATAATGTTGAAAAACAAACTCCAAGAAACTTAGTTTACCTCAGGACCCTGAACATCTCACACACACCTGACAGCGGTCTCCGACAGTGAACTGCATCCCGGCAGCGATGTAATAATCCATCCTCTGTTGAGCTGAATGACAAAAAAAAAAAAAAAAACTTACAAAGTCAGAATTTTATAATTATACTTAATTAATGTAATGAATTAATCAACAGTTTGGAGTTCAGTCTGCTCTTATAGGAGTGACTTATATATTTTATTCACGTCACCTCTCTTTGTCTTGTGCCAGACGTCGTACTCGATGTTCCTGAACAGAGTCGGGTTCAGTGAACGCCTCACCCTCTCAGGCAGCAGGTGACGGCCACGCCCACGGCCCTGAGACACACACACACACACACACACACACACACACACAGACACACACACACACAGAGTTATTGTGTGATATCAGCTGTAACAGCAGAGGCAGGTCAGCAGGTCTCAGTGTTTCTCTGTTACCCTGCTGTGTCTCGTCGTCGTCGTCACGTTTGTTCCGTTTTCCACCCTGAAACATAAAAACAAACATCAACAGATCAGATCAGTTACTAAGTAACTATGTACATTTACTCAAGTACTTCACTTTAAGTAACACTGTGTAACTTTTCCCTCAAACGTCTGTTAACTCCCACCAGTCACACACCACCAACTATTTCACTGAGCCAGAGACGTTTTGGACCAACGGAAAGAAGAGGAGGTTTTAAAGGAATGCTGTCGTGCCAGAACAGGAGCTGGGCAAATGGGCAATGTAACTGACATGATGGCAGAGGAGAAGAGAGTGAAGAGGACGCTGACGGAGAAAGCTAAGAAGAGAAAAGGAGAGAGTGAGCGAGCAAGAAGCCGCCGGACAAGAGTAAATGTGGGACTGACTTTTAGTGGTTGGTGAGAGCTTGGTGAAATAAAGGCTGAAAGACA